>JACEEZ010011360.1:1233490-1255990 GCA_016584305.1 Chionoecetes opilio
CCTATGGTCATAATCGTATCTTAAGATTGAACATTCTGTGACTCAGCCTCGAGGAAGGTGTAGTCAGTGTGTGTAGGTGTTCATGGCGTGGGCCGCACCAAGGAAGCAACAGTTGTCGGAGGCGTCAGGCGTCAGGCGAGGCACCCTGGGGTGAGGAACAAGACTCAGGGTGCCAGTGACGATCCACCCGGGTGCCACAGCTTACCGTCCCACGTTGGTTGATGAGGCTGCCTGGCCAAACACTGAGGCCATCTCCCCTGTACCGCGCGCTGGCCCTCACGACACGCCCACCACCCGCCTGGCCACTCCCTCCAGCCCGCACCCGCCGCCACCTCGTCTCTCACCCGTCCACTTCTCTATTCACCCTTGCATTCTCAGTGCGAATACTAAATAAGGCGTTTACATTCGACACGACTGTCTTTTTTTGATGTGTGAAGAAGAGATCGTTAAACATTATATTGAGGTTTCTGACCGCGACATGACCATTGACCAGGCAGGCTGTATACTCATTCTTGGGCTGGTTTTCATGGTGAGAATACGCCAGTTGGGGCGGTAAAAGTGTATTGAATCAATTGTTTGTAAGGTGCTATACTGATAAGAAGTGGGTGAAACAACCAGGGTGAATGAACGGGGGCACAGAGCTGGTCCAAGGCGGGTGGAGGTGGGCGGAGCGAGGGCGCCAGACTCCGCCCCTTCCCGAGGAAGGCGCCCTCCGCAAGCCAGTGCTTCCAGTGTACTTGCCGTGCCCGCCAAGGACCGCGTCTGTGCTACTCGCCTCTCTTTGCACCTCATCCACCCACACACGCCCGCACGCCCACACACTTGTCAGCTGCCCACGTACGTCCACTGTCACTCTGAACAAAAGTTTATACCAAAGTGACCCGCCACACTCCCGGCGAGAGCCAAGTGGTGGTCGCGGGTGGCTACTGGGCCAACAGATCGCACCATAAGGAGGGGTGACACAAGTTATTAATTGGAGTGGATCACCTCAGCCTTTTGTCATGTGAATTATGTCACCTGAAGACCGCTGTGTGAGGTGTACAGGGAGGCGTGAGTGGCAGCGCTGGGTGACCCAGGGCGCGAGTACTGGATGACGCTGTAGCAGCCACACCCCAGGATGTACACATTCGAACCCCGAATGTAGTTTGCGATACGCCGTCTCTGTGAATTTATGCAGTGAATTAATTCTGGAAACAAGTGTCTGATAAATACTTGTGAAAATTGTAAGTGTTTTCGGCATCTTAGAAAAAATAAGTGGTTTTACACATTTTGGTTTATCGTGTGTGTGTATGTGTGTGTGTGTGTGTGTGTGTGTGTGTGTGTGTTGTGTGTGTTTGTGTGTTTGCTTGCTTTCGTGCATGTGTGTTTGCCATGGGTGTCTTCGCGGCCTCCCCTGTGTTGTGCGCTATACTTTGATCCAATAAATGGAACAGTGCAATTATGGCAGACGTTTTTAAGGCACGAATTTAGTAGCGGGAAGATTCGCGTTGTTGTTCCACATTACACCTTGTTCCAGTGAAACACCTTGTCCTTTTTATCAATTAAAGGAAAATCCAACCAACGGAGTGTATTGGCTAGGAACCTTTGTAAGAATACAAATTCCATGATCAATTTTTGCTTCTTGTTGAGAGCTGGTCAGTTTTTAAAGAACATAGAAAAAACCCAGTGTCCATATGAAAAAGAAATTAAGCTGGACCAACTTGGATATAATATTTGTGGTCTTGTTTCGTATATATGTGTATGTTTGTGTTTGTGAACGTGTTTTTTCATCATACGATTATTTATGTGACGAAAACTCACTTGAAAACAGCACGGGTCTCATCTCCTCTGTCCTTTGGTGTATATGAGGTGTTGTCTCGTAAATTCTAATGAGTGGGAGCTTGTATAAGGAACCCTGTTGCTCGCGTCCTGTTCCCTTTATCCTCTACGCAAGCTGCCACCGCCGAGAACTACAGAGGACAAGCAAGGAAGCAGCTAAGTCTTGACACAAAATAGAATCTGATGTA
The DNA here is from genome assembly GCA_016584305.1 of Chionoecetes opilio. NCBI lineage: Eukaryota > Metazoa > Arthropoda > Malacostraca > Decapoda > Majidae > Chionoecetes > Chionoecetes opilio. The sequence goes on from JACEEZ010011360.1 coordinate 1,235,497, forward strand.
GCAGCTATTATTCTGTCCTCTCTTGTTGTGCCTGAATAAGATGTGAGCAAGGAACAGATCACGTCGAGAGAGAGAGAGAGAGAGAGAGAGAGAGAGTCTAGGTATAGATTAAACAGCCAGAAAAGAATGACGGTGTAATTACTCGCTGTAGCAGCTGAGTACAGTAATGTCTGTCGTTCTGTCCTCATATCTTAGCCCAAAAACTGCTGCCCCAGCCACTCATAAAGCGGCGAATCGTCCACTATCACAACGCAAAAATATAGGAGAAAAATTAACTGAACGAAGGGAGATAGGGAGGCTTTGAAAAGGGAAAGACATCGCATATTAGTTGTTTCTTGACGTTACTTTGTGGTTAGCTTTGGCGATTTATAGTGATGACTGTGGTGACTGTGGTGACTGTGGTGGTTGTGATGACTGTGGTGATTGTGGTGATGGTGAAGAGCTACTGTCCATACTTGCCGCCTCGGGAGTTTAATGTCTTAGTATTTTTTGATGGAATTATATATCTATTTTTTTAATAGCGTTTCCAAAAAGAGTATTGAATTCGCAAATGGCCCGCTAGTTTTAATTCATCCGTTTATCTTTATATTTAATATTTATTAGTTTTTTTTCGTTTTCTTGTACAGTAAGTTTAATTTTGATGGAATCAAAAGTAAAGTTTAACAAGATTCTTTTGGGGTGATTTTATTTCGTGTGATTTCCGGTTGACTAATGAAAAGAAGATTGAAAAAAGGAAACACCGCATAATGTGTATGTTGCCTTCGTCTTACACACACACACAACACACACACACACACACACACATACACACACACACACACATACACACACACACACACACACACCACACACACCGCAACGGTGGTCAAGTGGATAGTGCGCTGGCCTGCCATTCTATGGTAGCTGGTTCGAATCCTCACTGCTCCTAGGGATTTTTCACTTACAAATTCGGGCGGCTACTGTTCCCCTTGAGCAATAGGATGGGGGGGGGAGGTTAGGTCCCAGCATTACACAAAGATCGGTTATAATGAGCTCCAAACTCGCTCCGGAAGGGTGAAACTAACGATCGCGAGTCCGACTCGCGTGGACAAGACCAGGGTGAATGACACACACACATACACACACACACTCGCACACACACACACACACACTCACTCACACACACACACACACACACACACACACACACACAATAACACATACACACACACATACTTATATATGTTTTACATTCTGGCTTCAATCTTAACTGGCTCTGCCCATCTCCAACAACACTTTTCTGTCTAGTAAGAAGTTTAGACAAAACTCTTCCTACAAAACTCTGAATCAAATTTGAGAGAACTCCTCTTCCTTCGCCCCCTCTCCTCACTTTCCATTCTCCTCCTCCTCCCACTTAACTCTCCTTCCTCGTCATCTTCATCGTCATTATCATCATCGTCATCGTCATCATCATCATCATCACCATCACCATCACCACCACCACCACCACCACCACCACCATCCTTGCATTCGTCGCAGGTATCTTCTTTATCGTCCCCGTCAGCGTCCAGCCAATACAGGCCATGGAGTCAGCAACAGCAGCATCAGCAGCCGCCCACCGCGAGTGCTGACGCGGCATTCAGGAAACAAAGAGCAGTGTAGCGGCACGTCTTGGTCGGCCACAAACTCTCTTTTGACTCCTCTTCTATTCGCGTGGTGCTATTGATAGTTCCTATTGTATCTTTATTCCACATGAATATATATATAAAGAGAGAGAGAGAGAGAGAGAGAGAGAGTTATATGTTTATGTTTAGTTATTTATGTAATTTAGTAACAATAGCATTTCAATCACTCTGGGGAAAAAACTTCCTTTTCTACTTATTGTCAAGATTTGGCTTTATTATTTTCCGAAATGCTTCACAAAAATGTTCTCGGGCTGTCTCTTGCCAAATTCTTGCACCTTCGCAGCCGCCGTCGTAATTTTAGTATTGTTGGCTGTGGGGTACAAGAGAGCACTCCCGTCTCCTCTCTCTTCACTTCCACTTTATGTTGCCGTAATGTTTCTTTTCTGAATTTTTTTTTCTTCTTTTCTTCAAGGTCTGGGTTTGTAGGCTTGCAGTTCTTTATCCGTAGGGTTTCCATAGGGCGAGGCACACATCATATATAGGCACTATACGTTAGCAAAAGGGTGCCTGCATCTTGTGTGTGTGTGTGTATACAGTATGTGTGTGTTAGTGTGTACGTGTGTGTGAGTGTTTGTGTGTGTATGTGTGTGTGTATACAGTATGTGTGTGTTAGTGTGTACGTGTGTGTGTGTGTGTGTGTTGCCGCAATCTGAATATGGATATGCAAATGTGGTGGTAATATATAGGTAACAGTATATACTTACTTTACCACCCTTGTTTCAGGAATGACAGATTGCTAGTTTGTCATAATAGTTGTGTTGAGTCTCTATATCCCAACGCTAGCAACACACTTATAACTAAGGGGGGGGGGGCACTCAGTAGAGCGCATACCTCCGCCCGAATATTTCATCAAATATAGTATATATATATATTTATATATATATATATATATATATATATATATATATATATATATATATATATATATATATATATGCACTCAGTATGAGCGCATACCTCCGGCCGAATATTTCATCAATTGGTTGCCATGGCAACAGTTGTCAATAGATTTCATCCAAAATTAAATAAGTTCTTCCTTATACCAAATAGACTTGGTATACCGAGTTTGGTCCAAATCTATTCGTAACTTTTCGAGAAATCCTGTACACTAACAAACAGACAGACAGACAGACAGATCGGGGTGAAAACATAACCCCTCCAACTTCGTTGGCGGAGGTAACAAGCTTGGCTATCTCCCTGTCCTGTTGCTTGAAGGGGAACTGTTAGGGGAACACAAAGGAAAAGGGCTGAAAAATAATACTGAGATAAAAGTAAACAGTACTTTAGTTTCATTGGAGTTGTAAAAAATAAATAAAAATAAAAGAGTACAGAGCCTGGACTACATGTTTAGGACTTGGAAATGGTGTCTTGATGCCTTATTTCCGGAAGAGTTCACATGGTGGAGCAAAAATATAAACTGCCGCCGCTCGAGGGTTTGCAACAAGGCGGCATGAAATAGTACGCCCGTCAGCAATGGTGTGAGGAAACAAGCCTTACCGTACGCTTCTTACGCTCCGGTGCAGTACGACTTTATATAGTATCGTGAGAGGAGACGGGACGGTAGCAGGTGAAGAGAACTTTGATGATGCCAACGTTTTAATTCCTCAGTAAAGTGTAATTAAATATTTAAGGTTGATTCAGGCTGTGTACTCTTCCTTCCTCGCTCATGTAAACATCTTTCTCTTTGATGTACATTTTTATTGGTGTTATTAAAAGTTTTTTTTATTTTAGAATGCGTACTTGATCTGAAATGTTGTGATTAGCAGTAAAAGTGAGTTTAGAAGGGAGATTATTTAATGTGTTACAAATTCGCTCTTTATCACAGGCTCCTTCTCTTAGTCTCTCTTACACTATCCTCTTTATATCTTACTCTTTGTGCAATGGTAGTGATGATGATAATGACAAATAATAGTAATGACAATGATAATGGCAACTATTTAACACTCATCATCATTAACATTATAATTATTGTTATTACCATTAATAATCATACTTTTTACATCTTCACTGCTAAAAAAAAAAGCAGCTAAGTGCTTGACTATGAAATGTTATTGATATGTGAATAAAAGTTTTGCCAATCTGTCTATCTGATAACAGTCTGTATTTGTTTACCAGTGTAGCTTCCTGTCTTTATCTGTTTATGAAGTGCGAGAATACTGAGGCAAACAGGTGCATAAAGCATAGTCCGGTTGATGCACGGCGTTGTGTGAGGCGGGGGCGGTACAGATCAGGGGAAGCGTCGCTACATGAGGAACATGAGGTGTAACAGCAGCCGAGGCATGAATTATACGTCACTCCAAAGTCAACAGCGACTGCGAGGTATTCGTGGAGGTGGAGAAGGATGGGACATTAAAATCTTGTATCTACATTATTTACTACTTTTCTAGATCCTGTAGTGTGTTTTTTAGGCGTGTTTGATCTGTTCTCCTGCTTCTGCGGATGATGCATAGTTTTTCTATAGTTGTACAAAGATAAATGTTATAGTTAAAAAGTAATCATAATGGTAAGAAGCGATGACACGTTATAAAAGAAAAGTCGTTATATATCTGTCAGTCTATCTTTTCTTTTATCATTGAAGCTAAAAGCAGCGTGACCAGCAAGGGTTCTGCATTCTTTCATTGTAGAGAGTCGAGATGTGTTTCCTGAGTGATACTGAGGTGCTTTCTTTGACCTTAAGACGTTAGGATACCTTTAACATTTACTTTTCACAGCCCCTCATTCATGCCCTTATATTCCTCTTGACATGATTTAATGTGTGGTTATTTAGTGGAGAGAGATTGTAGTGACTAGATTGTTGTTTCTGTTGGTTTCCTCAAAGAGATGCGTGCCCTTACGTGGCCCTGTGTGCATGTGGGACCACGTGCCGATAACCACACTCATTAATCAGGGGGCGCGGTGGTCTCTTCCTTTATCTCTTCCTCCCTCCGTCCCTCCCTCTGTCCTTCCCTCCCTCCGTCCCTCCGTGTTGGGTGCCTGCGGGGGACTCACCAGGCTCCCAACAGCTCACTCCGCACTACCTCTTTAGTCTGCCGCCAATTTGCAGCGTTTACATATAAAGTGTTTTAACCCTCAGAAGGCCGCGACCTCGGATAATTTCTTTTCCCTACATTACGTCTGGTTAACCCACTCCCTGAAGTAAACATTTGCCTATAATAATTATTTTGATCTGATTTCACTCTGTATTGAAACACTGTGTTACATTGTGGTATCCTGCGTGTCTGCACGAGAGCGTGATTACACGTCGTCATGCGCGTGTATACTCAGTATGTAATCACCATAAAATGTTGATAGCATAACCATTGCTTGTGTCTTCTCTGTTGATATATACATTTTTTTTCCTGCCAGTTTAGTTCTGCACACACTGTTCTGCCAGTTTACTCCTCTTTACGTGCATGCGGGGAGGAAGGGAAGGCGATTAAGCTTGTCAATACTTGTTAAAGCTTCTGACAAAATATTTTCTCCTCCTAATTCCGTGTCCAGACTCTGCTCGACGAGTTCCAATTGAATGCAAAACAATTTTTTTTCACATATTTAAATACTCTTCCTGTTAAAGATAGGGAACGCTATTGCTATCACTGTTGAACATAATATATTTTAATGAATACAGGAGGGACCCGTAACCTATCTTAACATAACAGCAGAGGCTTAATTAACGGCACACAGAGTAAGAACAATGGGAGTGTGAGTCTAGTTTCTGCCTCAGACCAACTTTACTGTAAACACGCTGAACGCTAATGATAATATATTTTTGTTATTCACAGTTTTCCTGCATCAGAGGCTTAACGTTATTCATTTCAGATTTATTCCGGTTTTTTCCTCATTTCCTTGTGTATTTCCATGAAAACTCTTCCTTTGAGTTGGATACAAAGTGCTTCCATTCCATCAACAGATTACTAGCGAGCGTGTTTAAAGATTCACTGTTTGTTCTGAGAATCAATTCAGCACCACATCACGTAGTACAGAAATAACACAACTTTTGGAATAAAGTTTTCAAATATAATGATATTCAGCAAATTGTGATCAAAGCTGCATATTAGTTTAGATCCTTATTTTCTTGTGCCACTCATGTAATTTTTCTGTTCAAACAGTTTTAGTTAGTACTTTTATGTAGATTCCTTGTTTTGAGATCATTTGCGTGAAAGGCCTTAATGAGTGTTGGCGGAAAGGCTGCTTTTGGGTTCAGATAAGTAACGTGGGATTGAAAATGTTTTTAGATGTGTGTACGTTCTCTTTGTATACTGTTTTCACACCAAAGCTCAGTCAGAGGCAGAGCATGTGATAGATAGAGTGAGAAGAGTTTTACGCTCTTCAGCCCCTGACAGAGGGATGGCGGGATGGTTAAGTTCAGGCTACTTCAAGTTGGTCAAGCTGCTTGTTTCTATTTAGCAATCATTCATGTTTTCATTATAATCACTAAGATGGGTGATGCGTATATTTGCCTTTTGTTCAAACGCTGGTGGCAGATCCTGGTTATGATGGTGGTGTAAATCATGTTTAATCGATACAAACACTTATATAGAGATCAATTCATGTAGTGTACGTGTATATATAGCGCTTCCCCTCATCGCTCAAGGTCCCAAGCTGCACATTCACACCTTCCCTGTTACTGCTAACCATTTCGCTGTTACCTCTCCTAATTTTTCCTCATATACACCAAACTTACCTGCATGTTCTTAATATTTACTGCAGCCATAACTATTACCGCGGGAAACCCTTAAGAAGAAAAACCATTTCACTGTAGATATATTGGATCAATGTATGTTTTTTTTCATCTATTTTTTTTTTTGAACGGGTGAAGTGCATGATATATGGGTCGCGTTTACCATTGATAAGAAACAGAGAAAGCCATCCATCACCGCGGGGTGTGAGGGAGTGTCGAGTGGGTCAGTGTGAAACGTGCATGAGTTTGCGTGCGTCGACCAGCGATGTGCACACGCGAGTTTGGGAATAGGGCCCTCTCTCCCCTTATTAGTGCCGTATTAAAGTGTCAGAAAACATAATGAAGTTTGTTAGGACATGATAAAGAACTAGAACAATGACTGACGGCGGTGAAAGGGGGCATTGTGCTGATCATAGAGATTATCTGTTCCTGGACAATTGTGGCTGTCGAATTATGGCTGAGGCGATTAGATATAACTACAGTTGGGTTTTGTGGCGGGTAAGTTGGCGCTAGCTTAGTGTGGCTATAATAATACTGATTATATAATTATCTATAGCTTTGGGATATGAGGTATTGGTGTATAGGATGGCATATGTACTAAAACAATGGCTAGGTTTCTCGGGTGTTAGCTGGAAAATAGGTATGACTACAGTCTGGTTTTTGTGACTGCTGAGTTGACTTAGTGTGACTATAATAATACTAATTTCCTTTCTTTGGGATGTGAGGTATTGCTGTATACGGTATAGGATGGCATATGTACTAGACAATGGCTAGGTTTATCGGGTGTTGGCAGGAAAATAGGTGTGTTAGGACGGTAGAAGAGAAAGAAAAAGATGTACCAGATGCCTCCTAATACACATATTGTTAGGTGAGGTGGAGGCAAGGAGGCGTGCGTGTGGAAGGGCTGTCTGTGGTGGTATTTACCCTGCTGTGAAGGTAGCTTTTTTGTGGTTATTCTCAAGGGGTTTACGTTGTGGTACTCCTTTAATTCTTGATGACGGCGGTGGTGGTGGTGGTGGTGGTGGTGTTTTAGTATAGATGGTGGTTGGGGCTGTGATTAAATGAGATGGAGGGTGTGGGTGTAGGTGTTAGGTGTGGGTGTAGGGGTTGGTGTGGGTGTAGGGGTTAGGTGTGGGTGTAGGGGTTGGTGTGGAGGAGGGAACTAATGCTTGATTATGTGGGTGGAACTGGATGAGGTGTTACTGGAGAAAGTGGATGAAGTGGATGAAGGAGGGATTGGGTTGTATGTGTGTGTGTGTGTGTGTGTGTGTGTGTGTGTGTGTGTGTGTGTGTGTGTGTTGCAGGTGGCCGAAAGAGCGATAATGACGAGGCATCAGCCGATTCGGTCTGATTGGCAGCTGGCTCAGTTTTCACACCGACCACCGGAACACAACTATTAATTTCCATTGTTATTTATATTATGAGTCGAGCTTAACAACAATTAATAACTTTTTCCATATTTTTTTTTTTTTAAGGAGTGTTGCAGTTTGTAAAGGGAGCATTGCGGATTTATTTATTCTGGTGGATCACACATGCACACATACACACACGCACACGCACACACACACACACACACACACACACACACACACACACACACACACACACACACACACACACACACACACACACACACACACACACACACACACACACACACACACACACACCTCACAAATACACACTGTGTATATATACTAGCGAGGAAAATCACGTGTCCCGTTTGCCTGGGAACTACGATCATGATTGTCTATTGATTTTGTTTGAGCTGGTTGTGGATTTCTCTTTTTTCACGCTCTTATTTTCACACACACACACACACACACACACACACACACACACACACACACACACACACACACACGCACACGCACGCACGCACGCACGCACGCACACGCACACACGCACACACACACACACAAGGAGGGATGAAAAGTAGGATGTGGGAGTTGTGTGTGTATGTGTTAGTGATAGTTTATGTGTGTGTGTGTGTGTGTGTGTGTGTGTGTGTGTGGGTGTGTGTGTGTGTGTGTGTGTTCAGGACTGTGATGAGTGTTGTTTATTACTTGTTTTATGTTGTTTGCAACGTGTTTTCAACGTGGTAGACTGACATATGTTTTAGCAGTTAACAGGTATTTACAGTAATTGAATTGTAAAGCGATGTATTGTGTGTTAGTCAAAGGCAATCTTAGTGCAAATGACAAGGGAGTGAGAGAGAGAGAGAGAGGTACGGGAGGAGGGAGAGAGAGGAGGGAAGGGAGGAAAGGAAAGGGAGAGTGAAGGATAATATGAGGGTGTTCAGAGAGCCATCCCGGGCCCGGTCAGTCGAAATTTAGTGTTTCATTTGACGTGTACTGCAAGATACACTGTTTAATAAAATCACGAGTTATATTACTCCGCAGCGTATAAATTCCTCGATATGCCTACTGTTTGTTAACTCTGAATAGTGGACGTTTTATTGAAAGATTGCGAGCGGGCGGCCTCCTCAGCTGAGCGTATTGACTTAGCACCACAGCCTCCGATATTGGCCCCCGATATTGTCGTATAAGTAAAGGAAAACAGGCAAGGCTTCCCTGTGATGTATACTCGACGAGGAACAGCTGCCACAGTATAATGATGGCTGGTGTCTTCCATCTCTTGTTATGCATCCTTGGCTTACGACTTAACCCGACCAAGGCAGACGGTAGTGATGAGTCGAGGCGTTGGGTTGTTATGTTGTGGGTGGTGGTGTTGTGGTTGTTGTGGTGGTGGTAGACATACAAAGAGTATTATGATTTAATGGTTGTAGTGTGTGTGAGGATGGTCGTCTCTTTGAGTGTGGTGGTGGTGGCTATGAAGGTCGTGATGCTTGATTGGTACTGAAGTTTTGTACCCGAGTACCTGAATTTGTACTGAGGCAGATGGATGGAACTCGAGTGGTGTTACTACTACTACTACTGCTACTACTGCTACTACTACTACTACTACTACTACTACTACTACTACTACTACTACTACTACTACTACTACTACTACTACTACTACTACTAACATATCTTCTTCAATGTAATAATTATCCTATTCCCTCTTACACACACACACACACACACACACACACACACACACACACACACACACACACACACACACACACACACACACACACACATACACATACACACACACCCGCACACACACACACACACACATACACCCACCCACACAGAGGAGGCATAAAAGTGTGAGAGACGCCGCTACGCCTTCCACTAGGGGCACATTTTCCTTATGAATCTCACCTTTCTCCATTCCCTCCGTCACCCTCGCCCGCCACCAGAAGCCGCACACTTCCCAACCTGGTGTTTTTATCTTACCCCCACTCTGTTCTCTTCCCTCGTACCTTACTCTTTCTCTCCTCTCCATTGAGCCACTTCCGAGATAACCTTTTTCTTTGCATTTCATATTCTTGTTACTCGCCCAACCCAAAACTTTGTCTTCCGCATCTTCGAGCCTACCTTGTTTTTAGCCAGTTTGTTTATTTGTCTTGTTTTGCTACGTGTTTTTGTTATACACATGGTTGTCTCTCTCTCTTCGCCTCACCTCCTTACCTTTCTCTTCGGTGCCGTACTCGCCCCTCGTGCCCTGTATTACCTGTCTCGTATTGTCCACCGCAAATTACAGGTGTGTCTACAACCACGCACGTCTCACCTCCCCCAACGCGGCGGCCTCCTCGCCTCGCCTTCCTTTCTGCCTCACTTCCCGGAGCTCGGTAGAAGGCGAGAAAAAAAAGAGAGAAAGAGAGTGTATAGGATATAGTGCTGTGGGGGGACGGGAAAGATTTGGAAAAAAACGTACTCTCGAAATGGCCAGACTAAGGACACACGCCCTTCATTATTACCAGAAGCACTCTTTCCACTGTATGTGTACTCACCCAGACCCCCCCACCCCCACCACACACACACACACACACACACACACACACACACACATACACTTACACATTAGCAGGGTCGAAGGGACAATGAGGGTTCTTACCTTCTATTATCTTGCCTTGCTGGAGAGATCGATGTAATAGTTATACGGTGGACGAAGGCGGTCACTTCCATTATTGATGTTGCTGGTCACCCTGGATCGCTGATACATATACGTACATACCTTATTACCTTACTGTATTATTTACTACCTATCTTTTCAAAGGGGACTATAATGTGATGTAGCTGTTGAAAGGCGTGCTGGCTGCAAGGAGGGGAAACGTGTGTAGTGAGAAGCGTCACCAAGCGTGTTTTTGAGCCATGACATCTATATTGAGTTGGATTGTAGCTACGTAATACTACTTAATAATGGTGGTCCCTGTATTAAAAAATTCTACTCATCGAGTTGATACTAGCTTTTTGCATGAATAATATTCTTGTAATATTGCTTATTTATATATTGGTTCAGTAAATTAAGTCTCATTTGCGTTTTGAAGGTTAAGGAGTAAAGTTTGGAGGCCAGGCAAAGGCGTGCAGAAGGCGGAGTGATGTGTGATGTGGTCGTCCCCATCCGTCATTGGCACATGTTTTATGGAAGGGATACCAGAGTTCTTTCCCTGGCTTCGCCTCGCCTCACCGGGGCTGTTCGGATCATTCTTTCTCATCTCCTGTTGAAGCCTTTGCATATTACCCTGAAACCAACGTATACCATGCATTAGGATTGTGTAAGATATCACTGACGCACCTACGATAATACGATATTTATCTACGTCTACTATGTTTGTAAGAAGCCTCAAGAATATTGCGTTACATATTAGTGGTGTAACTGATGCATGTTTTTTCACTATGCAATACCAGCATGTGAGAAAGCTTATTGGTGTGCCAGGCGTCAGGAGTGCGGAAAGCGGCGACCATACGACGAAACTCTGGCTCAGTAGGATGTTAACGTGTCAGGTTGTGTATTCAAAGATGGAACAAAATGAACGTGTACATTACACTGATAATTGTAGAGGAACGGTGTTGACTTTTTTTTAACCATAAATTATGTTAACACCACTTCATGAGGTCCGTTTTAAGGAAGTGTAACTGTGTAATGTTCGTAGTGTCGTCATTATTTGCAAGATACCCGGGTGAGAAAATGACGTTGTAAGTGCTCCTTAAAACTTTACAATTGCCTCAGTTTTATGCAGTTTAGTGAGTAAAAGTTACTCCATATACTCTCAGATGACACTCATTTAGCTATTATATAAATATTTTTATTCACGAAGGTTTTTACAGCTGCTTTTGAAGCAGATCACTGGTTTACTAAATACATATTTCATACTTTCGGAAATATGGAATACAAAAGGATTTCTTAAACACCCATTGAGCAGTATTCCGTGTATTCATTATTTACCACTGGTGGCTATCACATTACAGACTTATACTGAAAAAAAAGTATTTTTCACTCATATTGATTAAGGAGTTATCTATATACACATACCTTGTGAATTCATAAATATTCTTCATGAGATTAAATCAGGCGAGGGTGCGGGAGACATGTGGGATACCAGTGTGTGGGAGGCACTATGGGAGGACCTGGTGCTCATGAGGGAGGAGTTAATGGGAAGATACTTTCATGTGTGGGGAAAATTAATGCATGGGGAGAAATAATTGAACGTTTGGGAAGAAACGATAATGTGTGGCGAGTGCGCGTATGATAATGATTGTGTTAGGAGAGGCGAGTGTAAAGTAAAATAATTTTATTGCCATCGCCACCTCATGAAAAATAAAATTGATAGAAATATCACGTTCAGGCATTCACAGTCTGTTGAACCAAATATCCTTGTTATACAGATATATGGATTAAGATACAATATGTGATACAGGCAATCTAATTACTATGATGTACAAGGCAATAATCGTGTATGGAAGGTGACGGGAGTTTAGGAGACAATATGTGTATAAGGGTATGTGGGGGAGGGGCAGAGGGCAGGGGGAGGGGGCACTATAGTACATGTGGGGGAGCGAGCGCGCCGCCTCACCTCCGGCCTCGTAAAAACAACCCGTCGACTGATTTATGGCGGCCGGTCAGTCCCAAGCGGCAGGGACGTGGCCGGACTAAGGACTTTCCATTCGTCGTGAAATCCGCAGACCGCGTATGCCACGGCCGTGGCTTCCGCGACCATTTGTCACTCATGAGCGTTCATTCAGCGAGATTAAATGCTGTGTGAATTATGTTGTGTGGTTGGTTTAGACTTTGAATGTCCGTTACAAGCCTGCGTGAAGCTTAAAGGTGAGTTCGGGGAATTATTGTGAGTACTTAATGGAATTGCCACGTCACACAACGTCAGGTATTTGTGTACATTTTCTCGGGTAGTGTTATGTAATTGTGAGAATATCCTTGCTGGGATCAGTATATACAGGAAGCTACATTTTGAATGCGTAAATATTAAAACTAATAAAACCAGAAACTATATTATATGTACTCAGCGTAGGTAAGGTCAGCTTGTGTGTGACGGGAAGAGGTGATGTTTTGCCTGTTCAAAGTGTCCCTCAGAAGCCATCCATGTCCTTCCCTTCCTGTGTGGAGCTTCACCCGCCTTAATAGCACACTACCCTCGCAGGGCGTATTTGCCATTTTCCCCAAGCCACCTCCTGTCAGCGGCGGAGCAGGAAGGGCCGAGATGGTTGCTGATCTTGTGATACGCACTCATATCCATTCTTCTCTTATCACGGACGGTTCATCTTCTTTATAGGTTGACCTGGCATTTATATCTCTGGGTTTCGTGCCATCTGCTCCCCGCATCTGCTCCCCGCTCCCAACGTAGCTTCAAGGAAAGGTGCGCTTTGTGTGGGGAAAAATAGATGAGCTTTCGCAAGGTATCACTCACGAAATGCTATTACACGTCAGGAGGATCAGCGAGGCGAACCATTGTTATTGATGCACATTAATGTTAAGTGATATTAATACTGTCCATGACATTTGTGCGAGAGACTCGTGGAGTGGTGTAGTCCCTGTGTGTGTGTGTGTGTTTGTGTGTGTGTGTTTGTGTGTGTGTGTGTGTGTGTGTGTGTGTGTGTGTGTGTGTGTGTGTGTGTGTGTGTGTGTGTGTGTGTGTGTGTGTGTGTGTGTGTGTGTGTGGATAATGTCAATAGTTATGAAAATTTTAATTATATTAGTTATAGTAGTATTATCCATTATGGTAATAGTAATAATAATACTGATAATTTAGATAAGTTGTAATAATACTAATGATGATAATTGTAACAATAGTAATGTTGATGATGATAATAATGATAATAATATTAATAAATGCAACAATCATAATGATAAATAGTATAATAATACTATTAATATTAATAGATGCCGTAAAAGAGTGTCGGCATGAAAATACTGTTTACAAAGTAAAGATATTTCATATATTTTCAGAAAAAACAAATAGGAATGGAATTGAAAATTTCATATGGAAAATGTTATGAAATATTGTCAGAAAAAAAATTGAGATTTGTACTGTGTGTGTATGTGTGTGTGTGGGGGGGGTATGTGTGTGTGTGTGACTGTGTGTGTGTGTGTGTGTGTGTGTGTGTGTGTGTGTGTGTGTGTGTGTGTGTGTGTGTGTGTGTGTATGTGTGTGTGTATGTGTGTGTGTATGTGTGTGTGTGTGTGTGTGTGTATCAAACAGAATACACTCTGACGCTCATACTGCCGCTTCGATCAGGCCCACCTCCTCCCCTCCACCCCGCCCCGGCCTGACGTCCCGCCTGGATCAAGACCGTGCATACGAGCCCATTAAAGCCGAACACTCGTTCATATCTCGCCTTGTCATAAAAAACACCTTCCCCTCCCTAGCTATCAAGTCCTTTTAAGGGGCTTTTTTTTCAGGGAGTGTAGCGATGTGTATCCCTTAATTAGGGGGAAACTTTTTATGTCCTGCCAAACATAATTTAAAAGGTAAACATATACAGCTCTCAAATCTAATCAAAAGAGGATTCCTTATTGGAGGGATGATATTAATTGGGTTGTGGTGTCTCCGGATCTTGGTACATGATGGTGGGAGAAGGCGGGGGAGACAGGCATAAGTGTGTTGATTAACTTAAAAGGATTGTGAGGAGAGGTGATGTATGGAGCCATGACAGGTCCTTGCGTTTCAAATATGAGGTGTGTGTGTGTGTGTGTGTGTGTGTGTTGTGTGTGTGTGTGTGTGTGTGTGTGTGTGTGTGTGTGGTGTGTGTGTGTTGTGTTTTGTTGTGTGTGTGTGTGTGTGTGTGTGTGTGTGTGTGTGTGTGTGTGTGTGTGTGTGTGTGTGTGTGTGTGTGTGTGTGTGTGTGTGTGTGTGTGTGTTGATGTGTGTGGTGTGTTGTGTTGTGTTGTGTGTGTGTGTGTTGTGTGTGTGTGTGTGTGTGTGTGTGTGTTGTGTTGTGTGTGTGTGTGTGTGTGTGTGTGTGTGTGTGTGTGTTGTGTGTGTGTGTGTGTGTGTGTGTGTGTGTGTGTGTGTGTGTGTGGTGTTGTGTGTGTGTGTGTGTTGTGTGTGTGTGTGTGTGTGGTGTGTGTGTGTGTGGTGTGTGTGTGTGTGTGTGTGTTAGTTATCACCCATGGTTTTGTCCACGCGAGCTGGCTCGCGATCGCCAGTTTTCACCTTCTCAGTGCGAGCTTGGAGCTCATTATTACCGATCTTTGGGTAATGCTGGGACCCCACACACCACACACCCCCATCCCCTTGCTCAAGGGGGACAGTAACCGCCCGAATTTGTAAGTGAAAAATCCCCGGGAGCGCGAGGATTCGAACCGCCTATCCACAGAATGGGAGACCACCACGTTATCAACCTGACCATCGCGCGGTGTGTGTGTGTGTGGTGTGTGTGTGTGTGTGTGTGTGTGGCACACACATTTTTATGTGTGTGTGTCAACTGAATAACCCAACTCTCGTTTTGTGATTTTGGACATGTGACGCACCAAAGGTATCTTGGTCTTTCAGAAAATGCTGCTTTAAATATTTGCCTGCGTAAGTACATGTTGGGACCACCACCACCACCTCAAAGACCAACAGCACGAGCTTAAATGTAGATACCCCCCCCCCCCCCCCCCCCCCCCCCCCCCCCCCCACCAACCCACCACAACCCCCACCACACCAAACCCCACACACACACCCACACACACACACACACACACACACACACACACACACACACACACACACACACACACACACACACACACACACACACACACACACACACACACACACACACACACACACACATATTATTTATCCATCTGTATTTTTGTATACTACTCTTTACGTATGTTTATATGTATGCATCTTTTATGTACAGTATCTAGTGGTCTGCCGATTTATCTATTTTTGCACCAACCCATCGGTTTATCTATCATGGAAGAATGATGAATAAATAAATAAATCAATAGAGAAACATGTAGAGAAATGAATACATGGGTAGGCACACATGTAAACGAATGGATTGATGGATATAAACATGATAAAGTATACCAGATGTTAGTATTTTCATCTTACACATTTTGACGTCCCTGAAGCCCGCGTGAGAAAGATAGACATTTTCGCTCAGCATCTTTGACCGTTCCCTGTCGCGCCAACCAGTGTTTTCAAAGGACGGTAAACACAAGGGGACTCAGGCGTTATTGACGAGACTCAGAACTGCGCACGACTCTTATTTCGATATCACTACTAAATGCTGAGTGTGGAGGAACGAAACCCAGTGCCAGAAAGACAAGACAGACAAAGGCGTCAGGGATCACTCCTAGACGAGAGATGATGGAGAGGCGGGCGAGCCTGGGTGATGTGTGACTGATGATTTACTTCGTCTTCAGAACAGCGGTGCATGTCATACGAGGCGCCAAAAATACTTAGTTTTCATATTCCGTTCAAGAAATGATAGTAATAATCGAAAATGTCGTGTCTAATCTTTCATGTTCTCTAATCTTTCTTGGAATTTGAATGATCTTGAGTGTTTGTGATCTAGTTTTTTTTCTATACTTTTTCTTTCAAAAACCTGGCCTTGACCTGTTTAGTCAAACCTAAAACACAGATAATTATTAAGCTTTGGACGCACTATAGGCTACATATCCATATACTTATATTTTTCTTGCTTGAAAAGCAAAGCATCAGCAGACCGTCAGTATCATTCCAACATGTCTCAGACAGAGAACATGCTATGTTTGTTTTGTGCCAATGTGTGAAAACACCATTATTAAAAGACTGCCCAAAGAAAAGTAAAAAAGGAAACTGTGGTGGATGTCTACTCAAGTGACTGGTTCCTCAGTACTGCGTCTCTGAAGCCACCCTACAAAAGCAGTCGCATGTTTACAAGGCCCCTGTGCTGCTGTGCAGTCTTGACACTTGACATCGAGTATATCCGTCCACCACATAGGCTTGCGAGAGACAGTCACCACGCACGAGACACATCATGGCACCTTATTCATCAGCATCAGTATCATCCAATAATCTGTTCGTGAAAATTAGATTAGTCTCCAGATATAAAAAAGAAAATATATTGTGTGTATGTTTGTGTGTGTGTATGTTTGTGTGTTTGTGTGTGTGTGTGTGTGTGTGTGTGTGTGTGTGTGTGTGTGTGTGTGTGTGTGTGTGTGTGTGTGTTTGTGTGTGTGTGTGTGTGTGTGTGTGTGTGTGTGTGTGTGTGTGTGTGTGTGTGTGTGTGTGTGTGTGTGTGTGTGTGTGTGTGTGTGTGTGTGTGTGTGTGTGTGTGTGCAGTCGCCTGTGATATTCCATGATATTTCTTTTGAATTCCTCCGTTAATACCACGAATTGTCCTTCAACACCCATTCGAATTTTGGGTACCTACTTATATTTCATCCTTTAAAACACTCTAGGTCACGTGTCGGCGCTTTAAGACACATTCTCGCCGCTGGCAAAGTTTCAACTCTCCGAGAAGCGGCAGCAGCTACCACCTTGCAAAAAATTAATAAAATAAAAAATATGCAGCCTGATGGTGTAGTGGTAAGTATGCTCCTGGAACTGTCGTATAGAAGATAGGAACACTCGACGACGTGAAAAATAGGAACACTCGACGACGTGAAAAATAGGAACACTCGACGACGTGAAAAATTGAAACACTCCTGACGGCTATGAGAAATCCGGTAGACAAGACACACACACACACACATACACACAAGAAAAAAAACAATTTCGCACTACAGGAAAGCGTTTAGAAACCAAGTCAAGTTCTTTTTCGGCTTAGGGTGGGCGAAGAGGACGTGGCGGGAGTGTTGGAGGGTCAGCAGCTAGTCAATAAAACTTTTTCATGAGTTCGCCGTGTACGCCTCTTGCCTCCCTAGTAGGTAGTGCCTTTCTTGGGGGGGAAGGGGGCTCGGGCTGTAACTTAGGATGGATAGCCTTGCCGACGAACAGAGAGAGGGAGCCACCAACGTATAGAGGATGTAAAGACAGGGAAGATCATCAAAGGACTCTGGTCTAACTCCTTTCCATGGTAGAAAGTGTAAGAAAATAGGGAGAAACACCCTTAATACAGCAATAAAAGAAAACTTACAAAACCTGAGATTGAATCAAAACTTTTTAATGAGCGTACTTGAGCAGCATTAAGAGCGTTGGGTTCTGTGGTTTTAATGGAAATTTACGTGTAGTATATCACTCTTGGGGGGGGGGGGGAGAGAAATTAAGAGACTTTGTGTGTGGTCTCTCTTTTTTTCTCTCCTCTCTCTCTCTCTCTCTCTCTCTCTCTCTCTCTCTCTCTCTCTCTCTCTCTCTCTCTCTCTCTCTCTCTCCTCTCCTCTCTCTCTCTCTCTCTCTCTCTCTCTCTCTCTCTCTCTCTCTCTCTCTCTCTCTCTCTCTCTCTCTCTCTCTCTCTCTCTCTCTCTCTCTCTCTCTCTCTCTCTCTTTTCGATGGAGATAGTAGTGGTGGTTGTATCGTCATTGGCGTAGTTGAAGCTGTTGATCTTGGGACGGCAGGTAGGGAAAGGGGCGAAGGGAATCGATAGACTGACGCAAGAGGTGGAGGGGGAGGAAAAGAGAGGGAGGGGAGAGGTGGGGACATAGCCATGCAGTATGCGTGGTTACGGTTGTGGGAAAGAAAGATATGAGACAGAAACCTATTTAATATGTGCCTGGCGGTACATCCTAGTGGGAAATGGAACATAGGCTACATAAGAATTTAGCTACACGTAGAAATGGAAAAAAAAAGGGTAGTATTCAGTATGTGTGTTAGTGTGTACGGATGAATATATTCGAGGATCAAAGAGGGCGATGACGTTTTTTTCTTTCCTGTCTTATACATTAGAAAAACTAACTGAGACAGAGCCAGTGTATCTAATCACCGACTTGGGGAGAGCTTGTAAAAGCTTTAATCTCATCGATTATTTTCTTTTATGTACACAAGTAAAAATAGTATGCAACAGCGACGAAGATCAGTGTTAGGTGACCCGTATTTCCCATAGCATCAAGGGGATGGGTTAAAAAGGGTGTAAAATGTATTTCGGTGTATTTAAAGATAAGGAGAGGGAAGAAAATGCGATACAGATAGAGGGGAAAGGATGGTGTAGATAAGAGAGACGGAAAATGGGAGTAAGAGAGGAAACCACAAAACAAATAAATGATATAAGGAGAAAATGTTGCCGTGAGGATGAAGAGGCAACACAAAGAAGGGAGAAGGGGACAGAAAAGCTAATGAATGTAAAGTAAAAAAAGACAGTGAGAGAATGAGTGGAGGGTAAGAGACAGGGCGGAGGAGGTGTGGGGGTAGACAGGGACAAGGAATGGAGGGAGAGGGGAGAGCACCACCACCTCTTGCAACTCGCCACTCGTCAACAACTCTGGAAAACAAATTGTAAAAGTTTCTAGGGAATTATGTGAGGGAGGTGGAGCGAGCGGCGACACCCACAGAGGCGTGAGGGGACTTGAGGTCGAGGAGAGAAGTGAGGCAAGTGTATAAAGCTACTTGCTGGTCATATGTAATGCATTGAGTGTGGGAAGGACTTAGCGAGGCTCACCAAAGAAGGCTATCGTGTAAGCAACCACTGTGAGATTGTTTGTTGTTTTTCACTCGTCTCAGCCTCTCCAGTTTTTCTTGTTTTTATGGACTGAGCACACGTTCGCGGCATCACTCATGTACCCATTATGAAGAAACAGCCTAATGTAATATTCATCACATTCTTGATACCTCTCAGCCCTTACAATACCCAAAGTGCATCCACCCGCCGCTGGAGAACCTGTCCCCGGGGTAAGTAACGCGTATTAGTCCAAACATTTGCAGGTGACTTTCCGAAGCAGTCGTGATCCTTAAAGGAGAGTTCAGAGAGAATCTTGTTAAGAAAATGGGAAAAGTGTAAACCTGGTGCACAGAAAGTGGATGTATATATATATATATATATATATATATATATATATATAATATATATATATATATATATATATATATAATGCACACACACACACACACACACACACACACACAACCACACACACACACACACACACACACACACACACACACACACACACACCCCACACACACACACACCACACGCAACACGCACACGCCACGCACACGCAACACACACACACACACACACACACACACACACACACACACACACACACACACACACACACACACACACACACACACACACACACACACACACACACACACACACACACACACACACACTACTAATACCTTTTTTTCTGATTTCATTTAGAGGGACACAGTGACCATCGAAACATTTGTAGAAAATGTTTGAGTCATTTTTGTGTCCAGTTTGACTGAAGGAAGTCATGGAGGAGGAGCAAGGTGACATGAGCATGACGTGTTGGTGGGAAGGAGAAGGAAAGAGCCATTGCGCCCCTGGGATTGCTGCTCTGTGCACAAACTACTGGCTTTTCACATGACACCATCGACCCTTGTTATTAAATACTCATGTGTTTATATCTATTCACTATAGTGAGCTTCTTCTGCTACTAGAATGCAGCTGATAACTATTAACCCATCTTAGAAGCGTGTTTTCATCTATCATATTATCTAATCAATTAGGACATTCGAAATTTTATATGTATCTTTGACAAATATGAGTAGTATTTATTGAAAAGAGAGGATAACAATCAGGTGACTATAATCACACAGGTGAGAACATCCAGCAATCAAAATAAATCATGAAAAAAGTGAAATTTTGTTCCTGACGACGCTTTGAAACAACAGTACCGGGGATGTTTATGGCCGAAGGGCGAACACGG
>JACEEZ010011360.1:1260990-1278490 GCA_016584305.1 Chionoecetes opilio
TGCTGATAAATGTAGAACTACGGTACGAAAAATGCTATGTTGTTAACCTTAGAAATGTTGCTGCAACGTGTCACGTTTTAAGCCACACGTCACCTAGCATCGTTCCGTCAATCTAGAATCAATCATTAAGTAATGCATGCATGTGATCCAGAAGGGCAGCACACAGGCTCCCGCGGGTAGTGGTGGGTGCCGACCGTGTGCAAGAGTGTGCAGTAACTCGCGGGTCCTGTAAAGATGAGACGGTTCATTTAAGTTTTAATGGAGTCCAGACGGCGGCATGATGAGAGGAGTAAAGACGCCGGGACAGAGTGGCGGTGACAGTGTATGAAAAGGCTTTAGTAGAGGAACACCTGCCTCTGTTTAAAAGGAGAAGGCCAGGTAAGAAAAAATATATATGATATGGATGTAATTATGTTTCACCAACTGGCGTAAGAGTGTCTTTTCGGTTTTTTAATGGAAACCTTTACGTCTTTAATGCTTATTTGCGATATAATGAATATGACCTGCTGGCTAGCGATGTTGCAGATCTTATAATTTCAATATCTGGGCAGGAACTGGAACAAAGAACTCCGTAAGTTACAATTTTACTTCGGTTCCAGAAAGAGGCAGCAGAGTAGTGAGTGTATGGTGGACATGAAACGCGGGTGTTGGGCAGAGTAGAGTAGTTTCTGTCACATTGTAAAAGAAATGTGGGTAGCGAAAAACGTAGAGTTTGTGTAAGGTGTGCGTTGCCAGGCCGAGCTGCGGGGGCACGGGGAAAGTTATATTGAGGTGGATGGTATGGGTTGAGTGAGAAGGGGATTTACGGGTTGATGTGATGTTGATGGCTAAAGGGAGTTGAAGTTAGGATATTTTGGTGATGAAACAGGATTGTTCAGCCATATTATAGTATATTTTTGCAAGTAAAACCCTAAAATGCCTTAAGACTAGATTTTTTCCCTTCAGGTGATTCAACAGTTTTTTGGGCTTAATGTGAAACGTTGCTCTTTGTCGAGTCTTGTTTACTGAACAGTAAATCTTGTTTGTGTAATTGGAGTGTTAGTGTGATTCATTTTTGTGTATATTGGAGTGTTATGTGATTACGTTTTTGTGGTAGTATTGAGTGTAGTGTGAATATGCATGACACTGGTGAATTACCTGATCAAGTTATTTGCTCATATCTCATTTGTCATTATTAGATGACAGGATTGCCAAGTGGAATTATATATATATATCATAGTGCATTCTCGTGAGCGGCTTATTGTAATCTCGTTTAAATATTGATTACCAGCCGAGGATCCTGTTACTAGGGGAACGGCCAGCAGACACTGGCGGAATGACGTCGCTTCGTCGCTTTATATTACTGCCGGTTTGACACAATGAAATTAGGGCAACTCTTATCTTGGATGCTGACTCCTTATCCTTACTTGCACCTTGGTAACGCAATTTGTAGTATCAGTGTAACTTAATCCCGCCGTGCCTTAACTATTAACGCAATAAACAACATATATAAGAATGTACGTAGCGGCGCATTACACTTCCTGGCTTATCGCTGATCCTTTTAGGTTTATAACCGTAAATGACTTAATCTGCATCGATTACAATTTCATGGTAATGCCGGTGTCTTGGGGGAAGGGTTTGCCGTATATAATCCTGTTTTCCTATTGAAGAGCCACTGTTAATCCTCCTTTGTAATGACGGAAAGAAAGCTGACCCTCATATTTCGGTATAAGCCTCTTTAAGGACAAGAGCTCACTGGAGGACCGGATGCTGGGGCGGCGGATACTGGAGGGTGACAAACGCAGAAGCGGGAATGTGGGATCTGCTTATCATTTTACTGTATATTATTTCTCAGTTTTTAATTCTTTAGTGGGGATGTTGCCTGAATACTCGTACTGCTTGTGTTTCCTTTCTTATTGTACTAAAAACTGCTAATTCTGATACGGTTACTTACTTATGTGTTTCAAAATTTATCCCTCTAAGCCTCTCAGTAAGCTCTCTCTCTCTCTCTCTCCTCTCTCTCTCTCTCTCTCTCTCTCTCTCTCTCTCGTCTCTCTCTCTCTCTCTCTCTCTCTCTCTCTCCTCTCTCTCTCTCTCTCTCTCTCTCTCTCTCTCTCTCTCTCTCTCCTCTCTCTCTCTCTCTCTCTCTCCTCTCTCTCTCTCTCTCTCTCTCTCTCTCTCTCTCTCTCTCTCCTCTCTCTCTCTCTCTCTCTCTCTCTTCTCTCTCTCTCTCTCTTCTCTCTCTCTCTCTCTCTCTCTTTTCGTCCTCACTTTAAATCTCTCGTACAAGCGATGGCCAACATTTACCAAGGCTTCTTACACATTTTTCCGCAGTATTGTTCGGGCCTAAGGCTGAATCACTCCTCAGGATCTTAAGTCGTGGGATGATTTTAAGTATCTGGAATTGCGTCATTTATTTCCCGGGCGTGAGTTGGATACGCAGCTTCGGGATGGATCGAGTCAAATATATTCCAAACGACGTCTACCGATTGTTGTTTTTATTCTACGAACTATCTTTTTCCTTTTTTTTCTACATCTAAAGAAATATAGTTAGGTATGATGTTTGTTTTCTGGTTAGTTTTTTGCTGCCACACTCTTCACACCTCGTTAGACGCGCCTGGAGAGCCAGACCAGACAACATTTACGTCAGTTTGTTGTAATATCAGAGGCTTGTATCTGTGTCAAGAAGAAGAAGAAGAAGAAGAAGAAGAAGAAGAAGAAGAAGAAGAAGAAGAAGAAGAAGAAGAAGAAAAAAAAAGTGGTGGTGAGAAGCCTTTGTACTTGTGCCCTAGACTCTACATTACAACCTTTCTCACCACAAGCAATCAACAACAACAGCATTGACGTCATTGTGTTGTAATATTAGAGGCTTGTATCTATCGAGGAGATGGTAAATAGAGGAGGTGGTAAAAAGCCCTTGTACTTTTGCCCTAGACTCTATATACTACATCCCACCTTTCTCACCACAACCAATCAACATTTACTACCCAGAGTCATAACACGTTCATACTCTACACTTTTTTCTCCATCCTTTCCTACTTTCATAATCATTTTCCTTCCTTCCCTTCCCTCCTTACCTTTCTAACTTCGTCCTTCCTTTTATTAACTTCTCTTTACACACCTCCTAACCTGTCTTCGCCGTAAGCTGGGACATTGGAGTCTTGCATTCATGTTGATGGCTGTCCTAATGTCCTCTTCTCGCCGCCATGGGTTATACGGCCTCGAATTTTGCCGACCAGAGCTCCATGATGCCTTAAAGGGGTATGAACAACCCTCCCCCCCTCTACGCCCCCCATGGATAGCGGGAAATACTGATTTGTATTTTTTACCAAAGTTTATTTGAATTGTTATTATTATTATGAACTATTGTTTAACTAACCCTGCGATTATGCAGAATAATTTATCGGTAGGATTTGGCCAAGTGAATTTGTTGCCCCCATCCTAAACAGGCAATAATTTAAAACTTTAGGATCGGTTCATTCATTACGAGGAAAGCCCTTCTTAGCGGCAGCGGCAACATGGGTTTAGGGCTGGACGTACGCGTGTGTGTGTGTGTGTTGTGTGTGTGTGTGTGTGTTGCTTCAGCCTCAAGTTACATCACGTCACACACCTCAGCATGTCACTTTACTTACCCCTTGAAAGTTTGTTATTTCGTTGACAAGTCTTGCGAGGTGTTGATCTTAAAGTCTTGATTAAGCTGCAGTAATCTTGAAGGGCGGCCTGGAGGAGAAAGTCGTGTTAAGAGGGGAAAAAAAAATACTTTCACACTTTCGTTACCAAATATTTGATGTTGGCGTCATAAATATATAATGGTTATGGTCGCCCCTCAGCCTACGTGGTGGGTGGGTGTCTTGGGCGAGGGGAGGCGAGGAGGGTAGCAGGACAGAGAGTCCCTCC
This sequence comes from Chionoecetes opilio, assembly GCA_016584305.1. NCBI lineage: Eukaryota > Metazoa > Arthropoda > Malacostraca > Decapoda > Majidae > Chionoecetes > Chionoecetes opilio. Next base: position 1,264,867 of record JACEEZ010011360.1, read on the forward strand.
TCATTGCCTGGACGCAAGACTCTTCTTACTCCCTGTGACCCGGTCGACCCGAGTGATCCAGACGCTATCATTGTCCCGCGGCTCAGACGAATTACTGTGATTGGCTTACAGTCCTTTGTTGGGCGGCCACCATTGATCCCAGCCCGGTGGTCCACTTCCCAGCTGGTCTTGGAGACGTCGCCTTGTTTCTTTTTCTTCACACACGCACTAATAGAAACATATATAGAGATAGATAAACAAATACATTAGATAGATTGGCAAAGATGTGTAGGTAGATAAATTAATAGGTAAGTAAACAATTGAATGGATTGATAAGCAACAATGTGTGAAATACCCAGAAGGTAAGGATGAATTAGACCGCACCAAAGTGCTAAAGTCTCTGACCCTCATTTTTACATTTCTATTACAAGTTAACCTTTCAAGAGGTAGAGTTTCCTCAACCTTGACGACCTCTCCTTGACGCCCTTCCTGTCCTCTCCTTAATTACTAGCAAAATTAATATCCGTCGTGACGTGCATCACTTCCTGAGATAAAAGAGTGGAGGTAGGAGGAACGAAGGAAATGCTTTATTCCTTTCCGTGAGTCACGCAAGGCACCACCAGCAGCTTGGCGTGCCGGGTGACTCCACGGGAAGCTTGTGACAGACCGATGGACTCCACCTCCCTCCTCTCTACAAAGAATTTTAATTTCCTTAGGGACACGAAAAAACGTTTCAATATCCAAGGCTTCCTATTATAAAGGTACAAATGTGTTTAGTTTACATACCTAAGTCCTAGTTGATGTTAAGGGTCGCCTGTGATGTTTTATTTACGATATACTTGTTGGTACACATGCGGTATTAAATTTGATATACAGAGAATAGCGAACTAAGTCACTTTTACCCTCCTGAAATGATGCAATGTTCAGTTTGACACCCACTGAACATTTCTCATTTTCAGTCTCAAAAATATTGGAAAGGTGAAGAGGAGAGATGGAAGGCAGGGCGAGTGATGGACGCACGATAAAGTAAGAGGTGAGAGAATGATATAAAAGTGGAGAGAGGGGGAAAGAGGGAAGGGTCAGAAGAGGAAAAGGTATGAAGAGAGGATTAGGAAGAGAAAAAGTGGAGGGGAGGGGAGAAATGAGGGTGTGTGGAGGAGGAAGAAGTGGAGAAAGGAGAGTAGGGGTCACATTAGGGGGACCTGTGCGGAGTGGAGTGGTCACATTAGCGGGACCTGTGGTGGTAATGGCTGACCAACACGGCATCATCGGCTCCACCTCCACGATGACTTCCTTCTGCTGCCTCTCGCTTCAGCTCCACATGTTGGGAGGCAGAGCGAGGACAGAACATAGACCTAGCTTACACTGATCTTGAGGTTCCTGTCAGGATATATTTGAAAACACTAAAAACTGATTATTCACATTAATACATGTTTCTGTTTTCCTAACCTATTTTCTATTAGCAACATTTTCTGAGCTCATAGATTTACTCTGTACTTCGCTCTCTCTTTCCTTTCCCTAACTATGGGCAAATTAACAGTGAATGTGGTTTTGTTCGTTCTTTGTACTACTTATATGGCATGACTCGTTCGTGATCACAAGCAACACGTCACAAGTCCAATGTGTGGAGTAACTTACTGACATTCTGTATTGAATTCTTCTGAGGAGTGACTGCCACAGTTAATACCTTGGCATGCCAATACTTGCTTATCTCATAATAGCATGCGAATTACACCCCCTCCCCTCCCCACACACACACATACACACACACGGAACTTTGATCAGCGCAACTTCCCGTTCAGGCTTGTCATCTAAGTATATGGTGGCAGCTTGACACAAAACATGAGCTGGAAGTGTCACGTCAACTTCACTACAAAATAATAACCGTCCCATGGCTACGCAAAAATAGAATAGACAGACATACGTGACAACATCGACGCAGGGATAAAATGATGAACACTGCTCTGAAGACGAGAAAAGAAAAAAAGACAGACATTCGTGACAACATCGACGCAGGGATAAAATGATGAACACTGCTCTGAAGACGAGAAAAGAAAAAAAGACAGACATTCGTGACAACATCGAAGCAGGGATAAATGATGAACACTGCTCTGAAGACGAGAAAAAAAAATAGACAGACATACGTGACAACATCGACGCAGGATAAAATGATGAACACTGCTCTGAAGACGAGAAAAGAAAAATAGACAGACATTCGTGACAACATCGACGCAGGGATAAAATGATGAACACTGCTCTGAAGACGAGAAAAGAAAAAAAGACAGACATTCGTGACAACATCGAAGCAGGGATAAAATGATGAACACTGCTCTGAAGACGAGAAAAGAAAAAAAGACAGACATACGTGACAACATCGAAGCAGGGATAAAATGATGAACACTGCTCTGAAGACGAGAAAATAAAAATAGACAGACATACGTGACAACATCGACGCAGGGATAAAATGATGAACACTGCTCTGAAGACGAGAAAAGAAAAAAGACAGACATTCGTGACAACATCGAGCAGGGATAACTGATGAACACTGCTCTGAAGACGAGAAAAGAAAAAAGACAGACATCGTGACACAATCGACCAGGATAAATGATGACACGCTCTGAAGACGAAAAGAAAAAAGACAGACATACGTTGACACATCGAAGCAGGGATCAAAGTGATCACGCTCTGAAGACAGAAAGAAAAAAAGACAGACATTCGTGACAACATCGACGCAGGGATAAATGATGAACACTGCTCTGAAGACGAGAAAGAAAAATAGACAGACATACGTGACAACATCGACGCAGGGATAAATGATGAACACTGCTCTGAAGACGAGAAAAAAAAAAAGACAGACATTCGTGACAACATCGACGCAGGGATAAAATGATGAACACTGCTCTGAAGACGAGAAAAGAAAAAAAGACAGACATACGTGACAACATCGACGCAGGGATAAAATGATGAACACTGCTCTGAAGACGAGAAAAGAAAAAAGACAGACATTCGTGACAACATCGACGCAGGGATAAAATGATGAACACTGCTCTGAAGACGAGAAAAGAAAAAAAGACAGACATTCGTGACAACATCGACGCAGGGATAAAATGATGAACACTGCTCTGAAGACGAGAAAAGAAAAAAAGACAGACATACGTGACAACATCGACGCAGGGATAAAATGATGAACACTGCTCTGAAGACGAGAAAAGAAAAAAGACAGACATTCGTGACAACATCGAAGCAGGGATAAAATGATGAACACTGCTCTGAAGACGAGAAAAGAAAAAAAGACAGACATACGTGACAACATCGACGCAGGGATAAAATGATGAACACTGCTCTGAAGACGAGAAAAGAAAAATAGACAGACATTCGTGACAACATCGAAGCAGGGATAAAATGATGAACACTGCTCTGAAGACGAGAAAAGAAAAAAAGACAGACATTCGTGACAACATCGAAGCTCTGGAGGCGAGAAAATAGGAAATAAAAGAAGCAATAAATCGTTTTTCCCCCTTTGAAGCCACAGGTCACGGTGTCCGCGCTGACATTCTTCTCGGTATTGACCTCCTTATCGCCCGCTATTGTGTGCCCGGGAAAGATACGATTGTGCCAAGGAAACGTTCAACTCGTCATGGTCGAGGTGGAGATGAGACGTGGGGGTTGTGGCTGTCCCGTGTACCCAAGGATGGAAAGGAGGTCGTAGAGACAAGGATTACAGGCAGTTAGTGTAGCAATGACGTGGAGTAGGAGGAACAGGGGGAGGAAGAGATGATAGTGAACAGTGCGATAAAATATGAAAACTGCAACTGCAAGGAACGATAAGACCACAGAGGACAATTTTCCAGTCTGTGGTCAGGAAAATTATATTCTATTTAACCTTACACATTATAAAACATAATTCTGAGATGAAAATTACATATATAAAGTTAAAATTTAAAGACCTCTATACCGTAACATAAACGTGCTGTTGGAAAACGACAAATACACACACACACACCCCACACGCACACGCACACGCACCACACACACACACACACCCACACACACACACACACACACACACACACACAACACACACAAAACCACACACAACACACACACACACACACACAAAACAGATACACACACACACCAACACACACACACACACACACACACACACACACACCACACACACACACACACACACACACACACACACACACACACACACACACAACACACACACACACACACACACACACACACACACACACACACACACACACACACACACACACACACACACACACACACACACACACACACACACACACACACACACACACACACACATACACACACACAACACACAGCACACACACACACACACACACACACACACACACACACACCACACACACACACACACACACACACACACACATATATATATATAAGAGGGTTAACTCAAGCTCTCACATCTCGGTCTCATAAACCATTACCGGAGTACCGACCCGCCCATTAGTTCCCTCACAAGGCCTTCCAAGACCTCGTACTCGTATCATCTTACTCATGCCGTATTAAAGCCTGGAAAACGAGTTCCACCACCACCACTACTCCCACTCCGTCCTCATCCCTTCTCCTCATCCCCCTCTCGCCTCCTTCCCTGCCCACTCAAGTCCTCTGCCCTAAATAGTTCCCTCTCAACTTAGTGGTGCTCTTGAGCCTCTAACCTGGTGACGCTTCATATTCGGCCTCCTAATTATCACGTTTTTCTCTTCTTATTTTGGTGAGAGAGAGAGAGAGAGAGAGAGAGAGAGAGAGAGAGAGAGAGAGAGAGAGAGAGAGAAGAGAGAGAGAGAGAGAGAGAGAGAGAGAGAGAGAGAGAGAGAGAGAGAGAGAGAGAATAGGTAAATACACACAGAGACAGGTGGAATGATATACAATACGTGAGGAAAAGTTATAATTAAATTGAATACATAAAGAGGGGCGGTCGGATAGAGATGCAGGGAGGAGATAGAGATAGTGTTGCAGTACAGCTCTATGGCGGAGAGGACGACGAGGAGGAGGAAGAGAAGGAAAGAGAAAAGATAAAGAATAAAAAGGCGTGAATCAAAACGTGGGCAGTGCAGTGAGATGGTTCTATTAGTTGAAGCTGAACGAAAGTAATCAAGAGTCCAGGCTGGCATAAGTAGTGGCGTCTCAATCCATACTAAAACAGTCCTCTCTCTCTCTCTATCACTCTTTCTCTCTCTGTCTCTGTCTGTCTGTCTGTCTGTCTGTCTGTCTGTCTGTCTGTCTGTCTGTCTGTCTGTCTGTCTGTCTGTCTGTCTGTCTGTCTGTCTGTCTCTTTCTCTCTCTCTATGTCTCTCTCTGTCTCTCTTTGCCACTGTCTCTCTCTCTCTCTCTCTCTCTCTCTCTCTCTCTCTCTCTCTCTCTCTCTCTCTCTCTCTCTCTCTCTCTCTCTCTCTCTCTCTCTCTCTCTCTCCCCCCCCCCCCTCCAGTTAATTTGTTCATACCTCTGCCGTGTCCTTAGCTCCGTTACCTACCGGCGTCTTGTCACTTGGTCTCCCCTCCAACCTTCTCTCCTTTAACACCCCCACCCCTCTTCTCTCACCCTCCTTTCCCCTTGTCCTTTAACCCCACTCCCTTCCTATTCCCCTCCTTTATCTTTTTCTCCTTCCCCTCCAGTCCTCTTCCCCTTTATCCTCCTTTCTCTGTACCTTATCTAGCCTTTCCTTTTCACTGACTTGTTGGCTGGTAGTTTTCCATCTTCCTGTCCTCTTTTCCTGTCCCACTTATTCCTCTGACCTTATGTTCCGTGCTTTTTTCTTTCCGTTTCCTCTTTATTTTCTTCCTCTGCGGTATTAAAGACTTCATTCTTCTTTCTTTGCTTTTCACTGTGCTCGTTTTTTTTTTGTTTCTCTCCTCTCCTCTCTCTCTCTCTCTCCTCCTCTCTCTCTCTCTCCTCTCTCTTCTCTCTCTCTCTCTCTTTTCTCTCTCTCTCTCTCTCTCTCTCTCCTCTCTTCTCTCTCTCTCTCTCTCTCTCTCCTCTCTCTCTTCTCTCTCTCTCTCTCTTTGCTTTCTCACTGTCTCGTTCTCTCTCTCTCTCTCGTCTCTCTCTCTCTCTCTCTCTCCTCTCTCTCCTCTCTCTCTCTCCTCTCTCTCTCTCTCCTCTCTCTCTCTCTCTCTCTCTCTCTCCTCTCATCTCCTCTCTCTCTCTCTCTCTCTCGTTTAGAGTTAGTTGTGGGTGTTAATGTGTGAGTGTGTGTGGATGGGTGTGTGTGTGTGCATCCGTGCGTTCGTGCATACGTGGCTCCCCTCCCTCCCGCCCTCCCTTCTCCTGGATACGCCGTGCCAGAGAGGAAGGAATAAAGTGGCACTGTGCGCTGTGCTCCATTGTTTGTACAGCGTCACGAGAGGTTAGGTCCACACTGCTCTCTACCTGAAGAATACGCCTCCTCCTCCTCCTCCTCACGCCTCCTCCTCCTCACGCCTCCTCCTCCTCCTCCTCCTCCTCCTCCTCCTCCCCCCTCCTCCTCCTCCTCCTCCTCACGCCTCCTCCTCCTCCTCCTCCTCCTCCTCCTCCTCCTCCTCCTCCTCCTCCTCTTCCCCTCCTCCTCCTCCTCCTCCTCCTCCTCCTCCCCCCTCCTCCCCCCTCACGCCTCCTCCTCCACCTCCTCCTCTTCCCCCTCCTCCTCCTCCTCCTCCTCCTCCTCCTCCTCCTCCTCCTCCTCCTCCTCCTCCTCCTCCTCCTCCTCCTCCTCCTCCCCAGTTCTTTCAGTCATTATAATCATTATAATCGTCATATTTTTTTTAGATATTTTTTTTAGGCCACCATTATTACTTTTTATGTCATTTGAAAAAGAAGAGATGATTAAGGATTATATTTAGGCAGGTTTTTTTTCTTTTTTTTCTCTCTCTCTCTCTCTCTCTCTCTCTCTCTCTCTCTCTCTCTCTCTCTCTCTCCTCTCTCTCTCTCTCTCTCTCTTCTCTCTCTCCTCTCTCTCTCTCTCTCTCTCTCTCTCTCTCTCGTCCTCTCTCTCTCTCTCTCTCTCTCTCTCTCTCTCTCTCTCTCTCTCTCTCTCTCTCTCTCTTTTACACACACACACACTCGTATTTTTATTTTCTCTCTCACTTTCCCATTTTTCGTCCTCACAACGTGCCTTTCGTCCATTCCTCATCCATGTTCGTCAAGTGCCTTCTCTCGGCATACTCTTTCCCCCTCCCTTCACTTTTCCATCTACACTTACCCTCCCTTTATCCTCTCGCCTCTCTCTACTTCCTATTCCCCACTAACTTTCCCTCCTCCTTCCTTCGTCCTCCTAGTAACCTGCAAAACTAATTAGAATTTTCAATTAAAACGTCGTGCTTCAAAAAAGAAATGTTTTGACATTCTACAGACTCCTATTGAAACTATACTGTCCAAAGCAAACACACACACACACACACACACACGCACACGCACACGCACACACACACCCCACCACACGCCACACACACACACCACACACACACACACACACACACACACACACACACACACACACACACACACACACACACACACACACACACACACACACACATTTCGAGGATCAATTCTGCCTGTTTTTCCGTCAGAATTGCCCGTCAGTATTGTTTGTTTTGTTTACTTTTGACACATCGAGCTGCACAGAAAACTAGTGAGGAAGCTTTTTGTTTGAACAGTCGTCTGAGAGAGAGAGAGAGAGAGAGAGAGAGAGAGAGAGAGAGAGAGAGAGAGAGAGAGAGAGAGAGAGAGATGATATGTTATGAAAAGGATAATTGTCATTCAATTGCATTTAGTCACTTATAGGATGTATTCCCAGAAATGCGAACCAGGTTGAATCGAGACCTTTTAGGATGTCATGTAATCAAATTGTGTCGTGAAAACCTCGCCTCCTATTGAAACTATACTGTCCAAAGCAAACACACACACACACACACACACACACACACACACACACACACACACACACACACACACACACACACACACACACACACACACACACACACACACGCACACACATACACACACATACACACAAAGGTGTCTAGGAGGCAGCCCAAAGGAAAGACTAAACAGATAGGCAGCCTTTCTTGTAAGCATTTAGAAATACACAAGAGAGGGAAGTATAGAAAACGCTTTACTGTCAAGATTAGAGAACCACTGGACGGAAAACAAACGTAAAAATGTAAGAGCAAAGGCACAAGACAAGGAAAGGGTTCGGCAAGGCCCTCCGGCGGCAGCGGCACAAAGGTCGCCTTATACCCTTAAACCTCTCCTGACGTGTCACGATTGCTGGCGTGATAAAAAGGTCTGGTTACCGTGTTCCCGAGGACCTTGGAACGGCCTCTACAACCGCCGCTTTCTTTCCCTCGCTCCTCGCTAGAATAAATTGCGTCTGTGGGGACTCGGGAGGAGGAGGACGGAGAAGAGGGTAGAGGGAAGGGGGCAAGGTGTTGTTTGTTGGTGCTTTGGGAAGTGGGTGTGTTGTTGGCAGGTTTAGGCGTAGTAAGGGGTGAGGCTTGTATATATATATAGGTTGGTAGAGGGAGCAAGCGAAAGAGAAGGTTTTGAGTGGAGGTGAGATCAAAGGGCGAGATTGTGGACGGGAGTGAGGCAGTTTTAACCCAACTGGGTCCTTCTGTTATGGATACTACAGCCTTTGTTGATTTGGCCTCTGAAAGATACCGCTCCTTCAATGCCCCTTACTCTCCCATACACTTTGTTGTGTCTGGAATATGTATGTGGCAGTTCTGTAGATTCTCTGTAAACTCCTCCTCCCACACTTCCCATCCCAGTAACCGGATTGTTGAGGTCACAGAATTGAGCTTCATAAATCCGGAGATGGGAATCGTTTCTATCACCAATACCTGTTATCAGTAATGTAAAAATTTCACAAATATAGTAAATTGAGAATCTGTATTTATAGTTCCCATTAACTGTCTGACGCATCTCACCCTCACAAACGTCGGTCTTCAATAATTTTCCTTTCCTATATCTCCACCACCACCACCACCACCACCACCACCACCACCACCACCACCACCACCACCACCACCACCACCACCACCACCACCACCACCACTACTACCACTACCACCACCACCACCACTACCACCACCACCAACAACAACAACAATAACAATAACAATAACAATAACAACAACAACAATACCACACCACTATCCACGCTCCTAAAAGTTTAATCTGCAATATACCCTACCTATTAAATTATGGTCTTATATGTGAATATACGTCCTTAATGCCTCTTATTGCGGCTTTGCTCTGTCTTTATTTCCACCAAGACTCCGTTGTGTCGCCTTGCCGGGTCCTGGCTGGACGGGGACGCCCCTGTGGGACGCTACTCCATCACCCCCAACTCCCTATAGGGGCTGGGCTTCTGTTAGATGGGGGTAGGGATTCCGGGGGATGGGCGGTTTGGGTTCTTGGGGATAGGGTCTGGGGTCAGATGCGGGAAGGCAATTCCGGGTTATGAGGGCTGCCTGCTACGGCCTACCTCATCACTACGATCCTTAAACATCACGTCGACCCTTTAACCTATCCATCAACACGACCCTTGAACCTATCCATCAACACGACCCTTGAACCTATCCATCAACACGACCCTTGAACCTATCCATCAACACGACCCTTGAACCTATCCATCAACACGACCCTTGAACCTATCCATCAACACGACCCTTGAACCTATCCATCAACACGACCCTTGAACCTATCCATCAACACGACCCTTGAACCTATCCATCAACACGACTCTTGAACCTATCCATCAACACGACCCTTTAACCTATCCATCAACACGACCCTTGAACCTATCCATCAACACGACCCTTGAACCTATCCATCAACACGACCTTGAACCTATCCATCAACACGACTCTTGAACCTATCCATCAACACGACCCTTGAACCTATCCATCAACACGACCCTTGAACCTATCCATCACACGACCCTTTAACCTATCCATCAACACGACCCTTGAACCTATCCATCAACACGACCCTTTAACCTATCCATCAACACGACCCTTTAACCTATCCATCACACGACCCTTGAACCTATCCATCAACACGACCCTTTAACCTATCCATCAACACGACCCTTGAACCTATCCATCAACACGACCCTTGAACCTATCCATCAACACGAACCCTTGAACCTATGCCATCAACACGACTCTTTAACCTATCCATCAACACGACCCTTGAACCTATCCATCACACGACCCTTGAACCTATCCATCAACACGACCCTTGAACCTATCCATCAACACGACCCTTGAACCTATCCATCAACACGACCCTTGAACCTATCCATCAACACGACCCTTTAACCTATCCATCAACACGACCCTTGAACCTATCCATCAACACGACCCTTGAACCTATCCATCAACACGACCCTTTAACCTATCCATCAACACGACCCTTGAACCTATCCATCAACACGACCCTTTAACCTATCCATCAACACGACCCTTTAACCTATCCATCAACACGACCCTTGAACCTATCCATCAACACGACCCTTTAACCTATCCATCAACACGACCCTTTAACCTATCCATCAACACGACCCTTGAACCTATCCATCAACACGACCCTTGAACCTATCCATCAACACGACCCTTGAACCTATCCATCAACACGACCCTTGAACCTATCCATCAACACGACCCTTGAACCTATCCATCAACACGACCCTTGAACCTATCCATCAACACGACCCTTTAACCTATCCATCAACACGACCCTTGAACCTATCCATCACACGACCCTTGAACCTATCCATCAACACGACCCTTGAACCTATCCATCACACGACCCTTTAACCTATCCATCAACACGACCCTTGAACCTATCCATCAACACGACCCTTGAACCTATCCATCAACACGACCCTTGAACCTATCCATCAACACGACTCTTGAACCTATCCATCAACACGACTCTTGAACCTATCCATCAACACGACTCTTGAACCTATCCATCAACACGACCCTTGAACCTATCCATCAACACGACTCTTGAACCTATCCATCAACACGACCCTTGAACCTATCCATCAACACGACTCTTGAACCTATCCATCAACCGACCCCTTGAACCTGTCCATCAACACGACTCTTGAACCTATCCATCAACACGACTCTTGAACCTATCCATCAACACGACCCTTTAACCTATCCATCAACACGACCCTTGAACCTATCCATCAACACGACCCTTGAACCTATCCATCAACACGACCCTTGAACCTATCCATCAACACGACCCTTTAACCTATCCATCAACACGACCCTTTAACCTATCCATCAACACGACCCTTTAATCTGTCCATCACGTCGATCCCTTAACTTATCTGATATTCAACTCTACAACCCTTCAACTTATTACTAATACCCATGTCTACCCTACTACAAGACTACTACAACTCTCTGTCAACTCTGAGGAACGGAGGGGATGGAGGTATCTCTCACCTTGTCCATTTTTTAGTGTGTGTGTGTGTGTGTGTGTGTGTGTGTGTGTGTGTGTGTGTGTGTGTGTGTGTGTGTGTGTGTGTGTGTGTGTGTGTTTGTTTTGGATAATTAGAAAGAACGGCGAGTTTGCTGGTCGAATGAAGTTAAATATATTTATCAATTATTCATATTCTAATTGGATGAATTGAATGTGGTGCTGCGAGACATAACGGCTAGAATGAACGGTAAACAGAATGAATACGGGAAAGTTGACATTAGTAAACTGAGACTTATTTAATGACTCACAATCTTCCCAACCTCACTTTTCAGTCATTCCTTCACACTGAACACCGCCAATAAATGACTTGCCTTGATTTTTTTTCTTTCATTTTCCTTGTTATATTGTTTTCTTTTTCTTTTGGGTATTATTCGTTACAAAGGAACACTTCATATTTTCATCTGTAGACTTACTTTTTTTGGTGGTTGAATTTGCCTCATGCAAGACTCCTATTCGGAGTTGTCTTGTTTATATACGCCGTTGGGAGCGTGTTTTGGGCAGCCTCGTCAGTAGCAGCTCTTGAAGAAACACAGTGTTGCCTTTACCTTCAACGGGAGTGATGAGTACAAAGGGAAGCAGTTTTGGATACACACTTTGAGCCATCACTCATCGTCAAGACATGCCAAGCGCACACCTCTTTTAAGATGTTTTTTCTAATGTATTTTTGTGAGTAACTTCAGGATGATTGCCACATGTAAGTGACCATGAATGAGTGGAACAAACTGCGTAGTCAGATAGCGGGCGTGAATACGATAGAGTTTTTAGAGAATGTTAGATAATTTTAAAGATAGTGAGGGGAAATAGTATAGTAGATAAATAGGAGCTGCCTTGTTTAGACCGACTCCTTATGCTGCTTATACAAATTAATGGTGAATAATCTACCTTTAACCTCTTATTGGTATATTGAATTCAAGACTAGTTGTTGTACGTACTGTTATTTATTTTTATGTCCTACAAAGTTGTTGTTTTCATTCTCCATCTCATCGCCGTCGCGCCCACTCATTCGTTCCTCTCATCTATACAGTCACGTACATAAACGAGAACGATATATTTTTGTTTCCCCATTTCACTTCATCTGCAGGTCTCCAAGATAATAGGGCTCATGTGGCGTCCTCTGATAACGCAAGTCCATCCATCTCCTCAGATTGCCTCGCCATGCTAATCAATACCCGCCCTCGCCCTACCCTCCCACACCTAATTACTCGCCACCACACTTTATTTTTACCCTTCCTCCCTAAAACTAGGTAATGCTTAACCCCAATTTCCCGCAATCATCTTAACTAACGCGCCCTTCGCTCTAGTTATTATCTGTTAATCAGGCCGCAGGGCTCCGACTGTAATCGCATTTATCTCTAATTATCATCACGTTTAAGTAGGTTCCCAAAATTCCCAGCCGTGGAGGTTAAAGGGGTTATAAGACTTGAAAAAGAAATGTTTATGGGTGTTGATTGTACTGATATGGTGGAAGGAATGGGAGGGAGTGAAGGGAGAACGGGACATGGTGAACGTTCTCTTATGGTTAAGGGGAAGTGTTTATCCGCTGAGGACCACTTAACACACTTTTTTTTTTTTTTTGAGGCTTTCTCCATATACTATAAGGAAGTTAATTGCGTTCATGACCTTCGACTAGTTTACCGCTGAGACTGGTTGCATTCTGTAAAGCCAGACACGCGATTGATTTTTTTTCCCCTCTGTTTTTTTATCTTTCTTTTTATAGACCGTATACAATATTGGTAATCCTCCCGCTATGACCTTCCATTATTTATTTTTTTGTCTCTTGGAAATCGTATCACTTCACCTGATTGTTCCGGTCCATAAGGCATGAAAGGAAAGATATAGTAGAAGTGTAAGGGCTTCCTCCACTCCTTATCCGGCACGCGAGGTGACTCTTCCTTGAGAAACTCTACTCTAATATCTCTCTCTCTCTCTCTCTCTCTCTCTCTCTCTCTCTCTCTCGTCTCTCTCTCTCTCTCTCTCTCTCTCTCTCTCTCTCTCCTCTCTTCCTCTCTCTCTTCTCTTCTCTCTCTCTCTCTCTCTCTCTCTCTCTCTCTCTCCTCTCTCTCTCTCTCTCTCTCTCTCTCTCTCTCT
>JACEEZ010011360.1:1283490-1285990 GCA_016584305.1 Chionoecetes opilio
TTAAGACGGAGCTAGGATAGGAAATTGATACCAGGGCAAAATAGTGATCCCAGAGGCTGTTATTACCTCCTTTGTCAGCCTCTTTCCTCCTCCTCCTCCTCCTCCTCCTCCTCCTCCTCCTCCTCCTCCTCTCCTCCTCCTCCTCCTCCTCCTCCTCCTCCTCCTCCTCCTCCTCCTCCTCCTCCTCCTCCTCCTCCTCCTCCTCCAAAGGATCTTAGAATCCATGGGGACTTGATAGAAACCTTTAAGATCCTAAAAGGATTTGATGTCATTAATCAAGAGAACCTATTCGAACTTTCTCCTCAAGTGGTAACAAAAAATAATGGTTTAAAACTAAACGGTCAACGTTGCATCACAGATCTCCGTAAAAATTATTTTAATGTTAGAGTCGTTGAACGTTGGAACAAGTTACCAGCAAATGTTGTCGAAGCCAGCACAATAACTACATTTAAAAACAGACGACGCGCACTGTCAAAGTAAATGGGTATTGATAGTGCCCTGCGAATTTCATATTTAGTCCCCCGGATCGATTAGTTGTAGTGGTAGTGGTAGTTGTAGTTAGTAATTTCATATCCTATCATTCTTCACTACGTAACTTCCATGTTCCTATCTTCTTTCGGGACATGGTATCATTTTCCAACTGTTTTCTTACGTGTAGTTGATAGTTAGTAGTAATGTAGTTCAGCAGATACCCTCGTCATGGACCATTAGGTCTCCTGGTGTCTGTTATTCCTATGTAATCCTATGTAATCGTCCTCCTCTAACTGTGTACCCTTTGAGGCCTCAGTCTCTTGGCAGCACAACACCAACACATTTCACTGGTCTTGCCTAATCACTGTCTCTGTCTGGAAGTGACCATCTCAACACGCCAGCCAGTTCAGCCCACGCCATGTCCACGCCCTCTGGATGTCATGTCCTGCTTATCTAACACCTGCAAAACCGTCTATGTCAGCTGGCTCCTTCCCGTTCTCCTCCTCTTCCTTCTCCTCCTTCTTCTTCCTTCCGTGTGGTTGAGGAGATGCATTTCACGTGGTTCTCCATTGTGAGTGGGGCTGCTTTTGTTGCGAAGACTTCTGATATCCTTCCTCATCACCTCTCCAGGGGCTTTCATGTCCTCGTGTGTCTTTTGTGCGTCTTCCCAGTGTTTTGTTTGCCTCGCGAGACAACTAGTATTCCTGCCTTGCCTCGCCGCCACTCTCGCCATCACCACCACTACCACCATCGCATCCTCGGCTGTTGAGGTCCTGAGGTGTGACTCTTTCCCATGCTTTTGTTTGTCTTGTCTTTACCACTGCCTCCGCCACACCCTTCTATCTTTCTCTAGCTCAGACTCAGACACACACAGTTTTCTTCTCGCTCACACACACACACACACACACACACACACACACACACACACACACACACACACACTCACACTCACACACACACACACACACACACACACACACACACACACCGCCTGAACGGCTTAGTGGGTTAGAATGTCCGGCACCATTCTGTGGTCCTGCGTTCTATCCTCGGCCCTGCTCGTTCCCGTGGATTTTTCCACTGAAAAATTCGGGCGTTTGCTGTCCCCCTTGAGCAAGGAGAAAAGGGTGTGTGGTGTATAAGACCCCAGCATTACTCTAAGATCGGTAATAATGAACTCCTTGCTCGCACACACACTGTCCCCCTTGAGCAAGGGGATGGGTGTGTGTAGTGTGTGAGGTCCCAGCATTACCCATAGATCGGTAATATAATGAGCTCCAAGCTCGCACCGGGAGGGTGAAACTGGCGGTCGCGAGTCTGACTCGCGTGAACAAGACCATGAGTGAATGATCACACACACACACACAACAGCCACACACACACCACCACACCCCACACACACACACACACACACACACACAACACACACACACCACCACACACACACACACACACACACACACACACACACACACACACACACACACACACACACACACACACACACACACACACACACACACACACACACACACACACACACACACACACACACACACACACACACACACACACACACACACACACACACACACACACACACACACACACACACACACACACACACACACACACACACACACACACACACACACACACACACACACACACACACACACACACACACACACACACACACACACACACACACACACACACACACACACACACACACACACACACACACACACACACACACACCACACACACACACACACAAACAAACAAAAAAAAAACACATCGGGATAAGTAAGGAGAAGCGACACTAGCGTTTTTCCTTTCAATGGAAATTTCCAAGCGATGTAACGAAAAAATAAGTGAAAAAAACATGGTGCGAGTTTTATTCACTTTTATGTTCTCTTAAAAAAAAGCAGATTCGTTTTTTTTTACCTACTCTTAATGGTCTCGCGCTTACTTTATTTCAAATGTTTTATTGTGTACATATACACAACTCTCTCTCTCTCTTCTC
>JACEEZ010011360.1:1293490-1308490 GCA_016584305.1 Chionoecetes opilio
CACACACACACACACACACTACCACACACACACAACTAACACACACAACACACACACACTACACAACACACACACAACAACACCACCACCCCCCCCTGCTGCCGTGGCTAGGACCAACCCGTCTCTATTACGGTTCACAAACAAGTCACTATATTGTTGAGTACATTGTATGAGTCATTACAATTGCTTCTACATTCAAAGCACCATAGTAGCAGTGCAGGAAAAATACACACCACCATAGACCACTGTATACCAGTGGTCTATGGTACCACGTAAGTCCTCTTTGAAAAAAAGTAGTGTTTGTGGTGGTCCCTGTCTTGGTCCGACTAGCGTGCCCTTACCCTCTGTCTTGGTCCGACTAGCGTGCCCTTACCCTCTGTCTTGGTCCGACTAGCGTGCCTTACCCTCTGTCTTGGTCCGACTAGCGTGCCCTTACCCTCTGTCTTGGTCCGACTAGCGTGCCCTTACCCTCTGTCTTGGTCCGACTAGCGTGCCCTTACCTTCTGTCTTGGTCCGACTAGCGTGCCCTTACCTTCTGTCTTGGTCCGACTAGCGTGCCCTTACCTTCTGTCTTGGTCCGACTAGCGTGCCCTTACCTTCTGTCTTGGTCCGACTAGCGTGCCCTTACCTTCTGTCTTGGTCCGACTAGCGTGCCCTTACCTTCTGTCTTGGTCCGACTAGCGTGCCCTTACCTTCTGTCTTGGTCCGACTAGCGTGCCCTTACCTTCTGTCTTGGTCCGACTAGCGTGCCCTTACCTTCTGTCTTGGTCCGACTAGCGTCCCTTACCTTCTGTCTTGGTCCGACTAGCGTGCCCTTACCTTCTGTCTTGGTCCGACTAGCGTGCCCTTACCTTCTGTCTTGGTCCGACTAGCGTGCCCTTACCTCTCTGTCTTGGTCCGACTAGCGTGCCCTTACCTTCTGTCTTGGTCCGACTAGCGTGCCCTTACCCTCTGTCTTGGTCCGACTAGCGTGCCCTTACCCTCTGTCTTGGTCCGACTAGCGTGCCCTTACCTTCTGTCTTGGTCCGACTAGCGTGCCCTTACCTTCTGTCTTGGTCCAACTAGCGTGCCCTTACCTTCTGTCTTGGTCCGACTAGCGTGCCCTTACCTTCTGTCTTGGTCCGACTAGCGTGCCCTTACCCTCTGTCTTGGTCCGACTAGCGTGCCCTTACCCTCTGTCTTGGTCCGACTAGCGTGCCCTTACCCTCTGTCTTGGTCCGACTAGCGTGCCCTTACCTTCTGTCTTGGTCCGACTAGCGTGCCCTTACCTTCTGTCTTGGTCCGACTAGCGTGCCCTTACCTTCTGTCTTGGTCCAACTAGCGTGCCCTTACCTTCTGTCTTGGTCCGACTAGCGTGCCCTTACCTTCTGTCTTGGTCCGACTAGCGTGCCCTTACCTTCTGTCTTGGTCCGACTAGCGTGCCCTTACCTTCTGTCTTGGTCCGACTAGCGTGCCCTTACCCTCTGTCTTGGTCCGACTAGCGTGCCCTTACCCTCTGTCTTGGTCCGACTAGCGTGCCCTTACCTTCTGTCTTGGTCCGACTAGCGTGCCCTTACCTTCTGTCTTGGTCCGACTAGCGTGCCCTTACCTTCTGTCTTGGTCCGACTAGCGTGCCCTTACCTTCTGAACCCCTTCTCCGCACTCCCACCTCTTGCCTGTCACCCTTTCCTCTCTGCTTTATGTGAAGATAATTCGAAGTGCTTTTTCGTATTTATTTCATGTTGCATTTGTGAATTAGTTGTGACATGTTTTAGGGTGGATGTATTAGTGTGCACTGGAATAGCTTTTTGGGAACCGCTAGCTGCTTATGGCCATTATTTGCAGTGGAAGACGCGGAACAGACTGTTGAAGGAGAGGATTGGTTGAGGGTTTGTGAGGTATTTAGTGTCAATCGAATCATAATTACATGCATTGAGACAGAAATATCATAAACAGTTTCACTATTCTGACGGGATATTTTTTTCTCCTCTCCATTTTACTCTTTCTTTCACTATCCTACCATTCACCCTCCCGTCCCTCCCTCCCTGTATCTGCCCACCTGCTGCTTCACGTGCAGTACGTGTATCAGATACTACGATCCTATTCTGACAGGTTTCAATCTCGTCATACATTAGAACTTCATATATGCAGTGCCTTGCCGTTTCCGTTTTCATTTTCTTCGTTTCCGAGGACTCAGTTTCGCGAAAGGCAAGTGGTGTAAGAAGGAAACACGTCTTTTTAATATGTATCTCAGGCCTTAGTAGTCACGGCGCGGCAACAGTTCATAACAACGCCACTTTTTTCTCCCTCTGCCACGTTCCCGAATTTTTGCGTATGATTTTATTTGTTGACGTACAGTAATTATATTTTAGATGTTTATTATTACATGGAATATATAATCCATGTGTTGACTCTGCATCGCAACGGTAAGTTATTCATGAATGTGCTTGGCGGTGACCTTTGTATCTGTTTTCTGTGACGTTGTTTGACTGTGACATTATTGTTCTGGCAGCGACTCTTGCTTGTTTATGATGTTATTTTCTTATTTTCTTCTTAAAAAAAAGGTCACTCCATTTATATCCGTATATCCTTAACATAATGAAGGCAGTAATTCTTTTTTGTTTTACACACAAAGAAATATTCAGAGATACTATTTAATGATGTATCAACCATATACGCAACATTACTTGATAGAAAAGCGAGCCACGTAAAATCAAGTTGAAGGGAAAATCTGTTCGGAGCTTCCCCCGTGCACTGGCAGTCTACGCCGAGATAAGGTTACCAAACAGACTTACTTCGGTGTGTTTCTGGCCTCGAGTTAATGTGCCGCTGTGTTCAAATCTCTGCCACCACGCTTTATAGTCGTCCATTGTACCCAAACCTGGACTCGTAGGCAGTTTGTGGACTATAAGAGTTTGTGGATGGGGTGTGGAAGGTAGGGGGAGGAGGGGCGGGGATCAGGTGGGAGGTTAAGGAAGGGGGTATTGCAAGGAGTGGTCAGGTGTAAGGGAGGGAGTAGATAGACTGGAAGCTTTTCGTTATGTAGCTGAGGATGGAAAGGATATTGTGGGTATGTGTTGGTGGGAGAGTTAGTGACGTAGACGACTGGTTCGATGTAGGTAAGGTAGGTAGGTAGGTAGGTAGTAAAGAAGGTAGGTGTGAAACTAAGGTATGAGTGGGAGGATGGAAGGAAGGAAGGGCTGGACGATAGGGATTACCATGTGTGCCTCTACTCCTGTGTCTTCCGGAACCGTATTAAAGCTCGTCACTTTCAATTAGAGGACGACGCCACAGACAAAAGCGGGTTGGGATCTGGAATAATTGTCCTGCGGGATTATCTCTTTCTCTTTTTCCTTCTGTGTCTTCTGTGTTAGGGGAGGAACGAGGAAACTTTGAGGGAGAAAAGAGGGAGAGAGAAAAAGAGACAGGACGTACAATGAAATGCCAGGAAACGAGGTGGAGGATGACGATGGCGATTAGATGAATTTAAAAAATCATTAAGAAAAGTGGAAAAGAGAAGGAAGAAGGAATAGGATTGATGTAGTAGTGCGAGGAATGCAGAAGGAGAAAAAGATACCTGAATATTTGAAACAAAAACAATGGTGTATTGCCAAAGGAAAGTAAGCATGGCAGATGTATGAGCAGATTCGGGAGGTATAAGAAAGAAGGTGTTGAAAATTCAGTAAAAGAATACGATGGTAAAAAATAAGACAATTTGTCAGTGGTGGAAACAAAGCATTTTTTTTTTCTTGTGTGTGTGGGTATCGTTGTTTACATATTTCAGAAGAAGACAAATGTAAATAATGTGTAAGTGAGATATAGAGGTGATAGATGAGAGTGTAAAGGTACAAGATTATATACCTTTGTAATTTCTTGCTGTGACTTATTAGCATTACCTTTGTTGCTCCCTGACCATGAAAACGCTTTTTCTGTTTCCTTTCTAATCTATTGCTCTACTAATATTGTCTTTCTTTGTCTCTCTTTCTTTTCCTCTCGTATAATTCATATATATCGTTTCGTATATAAACACGTTAACCAAGAAGATTTTGCAGAGTACTGAGCTGTGTAAACGCGCGCGTGTGTGTGTGTGTGTAGTATGTGTGTGAGTGTGTGTGTGTGTGTGTAGTATGTGTGTGAGTGTGTGTGTGTGTGTGTAGTAGTGTGTGATGTGTGTGTGTGTGTGTGTGCTGTGTGTAGTATGTGTGTGAGTTGTGTGTGTGTGTGTGTGTAGTATGTGTGTGTAGTTGTGTGTGTGTGTGTGTGTGTAGTATGTGTGGTGTGGTGTGTGTGTGTTGTGGCGTGTGTGTGTAGTATGTGTGTGGTGTGTGTGTGTGTGTGTGTAGTATGTGTGTGAGTGTGTGTGTGTGTGTGTGTGCTGTGTGTGTAGTATGTGTGTGAGTGTGTGTGTGTGTGTGTGTAGTATGTGTGTGTGTGTGTGTGTGTGTGTGTGTGTGTAGTATGTGTGTGAGTGTGTGTGTGTGTGTGTGGTGTGCGTTTGTGTGTGGTGTGTGTGTTGTGTGTGTGTGTGCGTGTGTGTGTGTGTGTGCGTGTGTGTGTGTGTGTGTGTGGTTCGTGTGTGTGTGTGCTGTGTGTGTGTGTGTGTGTGTGTGTGTGTGTGTGTGTGCGTTTGTGTGTGTGTGTGTGTGTGTATGTGTGTGTTTCGTGTGTTGTGTGTGTGTGTGTGTGTGTGTGTGTGTGTGTGTGTGTGTGTGTGTGTGTGTGTGTGTGTGTGTGTGTGTGTGTGTGTGTGTGTGTGTGTGTACAACAAAACCTGAGAGAAGGGATGGGGCCCAGGAGGTTCCTAGGCTGCTCATACATAAGGTGGGGACGCGACCGCCCTCCGGAGTCAATAAAGTTAGTAAAGCTCAATGATTTCTTGCACGTATGTATACACACATTTGTTGGTATACATGTACATCAATATAGGCAGACATACAGGTAAAATATGCAAAAAGAAATGTCTGGTATATGCTTCACAATACATACATAAGAAAAACATGAGTTCGTAAAGAGCACATTCAGTATAGGTGTTGTGGTAACCTGATCCTCCTTTGGAAAGTATGGGATCGGCGGAGCGTTGCCTCAAGTCTCTCAAATAGTTATAATGGGTCTAGTGTGTTGTGTTTTAGCTTATATATAGCTGATAACCATTACTTCTGTCTTATAGTCTCTTATTCACCGTTTCCTATGTAAGTTCCTGGACTGGAGAGCTACAGAACGTACATACACATTCAGCACAACATTCAAGGCTCAGTACAATATACGTTGCAAGACGCTAGCAGACTCATCAGATTCCTCAACTTATTCTTCCATTCCTGCGCCCCATCTTTCCTTTCTTTCTTCAAAATCTAGTATTCATTAAGCCAACATCAGTCTAATTTGCTGTAATTTACCTTTCCAGTGTCACATTCTTGAAGAGGGAGATGTGTGTGCTCACTTTGCAGGGATTTAAACTCGCTCTTTACTTTCTTGTTGCTCTTCGTTTTCCTCAGCAAATGAGCTCACTAGAAAATGAGAGAGAGAAAGAGATAGATAGATAGATAGATAGACAGATAAATAGACAGATAGATAAGAGAGAGAGAGAGAGAGAGAGAGAGAGAGAGAGAGAGAGAGAGAGAGAGAGAGAGAGAGAGAGAGAGAGAGAGAGAGAGAGAGAGAGGGAGAGAATTAGATCAACGCAGAGATCTAAGTATATTTAAAGAGGAAATTAGTGTTTATCCAGTCCCTCATAGTTTGTCGAGCTCGCCCACAGCATACTCGCGCCGCGTCCTCGCATCAGGACGCCCCATGTTAAAGGTGCGCCCCACCTCCGGATGCTCGTTACCCGACTGAAAGGAACTGAAGATGTATTCTAATAGTCCCGAACCATGAGAGTGAACTAACTTTCCCTACCTGCTACTAAATTTGCACCAACCTTTGCATAAGAGTATGAAATTCAGGCCACTGCTTGTACAATCGACTTGTTGTTGCTTATTAGTGAAGCTGTTATTATACAGAGTCCCCAAAAATGGTTCCGTGCTTCTATCCTCAGAACTTTGTAGAGCCCATTATAGATATTATATAAAGTACGTGGGAGGGAGGGAGTTTGCCATCGTATACCGTGCATTCATCTCACCAAAGGGTCTCGCCTCTAATCTAACCAGAGTCTGAGGAGTCTTAAGTACCTCTTGGTTTATCTCTTCATCCGGCACAGGGCGACTTTGACACACCTCACTTGATCCCCAAGAACCCCCCTCCCCCCCATACACACACATACACACACACGGATAAATAGCGTCTTTCTAACTTCAGAAAAGGAATTTTTGTGTGGAGTAAGGAGGGGCGGTGAGAAGGAAGCCGACCCATACATCACGGAAGGCGGGAATTGAGGCTATCGCTTAACTATTATGGGCAAAGTGGTGCACATGTGTCTTGGGAAGGAAACGCGAAGGCTGGAGCCGAAGAGGGAGGGAAGTGTCGAGAAGAAGGACGAGGAGAGTAGAGGTCGTGGCGATAAGGGAGGAGCATAGAGTGCACAGGGGTGAAATATAAGCACGAGGCATGGATATTGTGTAGAGGAGGGATATTTGTGAGGGTGGTGAAGGGGGCAATGGTGGTGGTGAGGTGATGTTAGGGGTGCAGGAAGGTTGTGGGGTGATGTTAGGGGTGCAGGAAGGTTGTGGGGTGATGTTAGGGGCGCAGGAAGGTTGTGGGGTGATGTTAGGGGTGCAGGAAGGTTGTGGGGTGATGTTAGGGGTGCAGGAAGGTTGTGGGGTGATGTTAGGGGTGCAGGAAGGTTGTAGGGGATGATGTTAGGGGTGCAGGAAGGTTGTGGGGTGATGTTAGGGGTGCAGGAAGGTTGTGGGGTGATGTTAGGAGTGCAGGAAGGTTGTGGGGTGATGTTAAGGGTGCAGGAAGGTTGTGGGGTGATGTTAGGGGTGCAGGAAGGTTGTGGGGGATGATGTTAGGGGTGCAGGAAGGTTGTGGGGGTGATGTTAGGGGTGCAGGAAGGTTGTGGGGTGATGTTAGGGGTGCAGGAAGGTTGTGGGGTGATGTTAGGGGTGCAGGAAGGTTTGTGGGGTGATGTTAGGGTGCAGGAAGGTTGTGGGGTGATGTTAGGGTGCAGGAAGGTTGTGGGGTGATGTTAGGGGTGCAGGAAGGTTTGTGGGGGTGATGTTAGGGGTGCAGGAAGGTTGTGGGGTGATGTTAGGGGTGCAGGAAGGTTGTGGGGTGATGTTAGGGGCGCAGGAAGGTTGTGGGGTGATGTTAGGGGTGCAGGAAGGTTGTGGGGGTGATGTTAGGGGTGCAGGAAGGTTGTGGTGGTGATGTTAGGGGTGCAGGAAGGTTGTGGGGTGATGTTAGGGGTGCAGGAAGGTTGTGGGGTGATGTTAGGGGTGCAGGAAGGTTGTGGGGTGATGTTAGGGGTGCAGGAAGGTTGTGGGGTGATGTTAGGGGTGCAGGAAGGTTGTGGGTTGAAGGGTTGTGGTGTTATGGGGTGTGGTCTTTGCCGAGCAGAGCAAAATGTGATGATGCTTTGTGGTAATGTGTGGATGTGTGAAATAATCCTCGCTATCATTATCATCCTCATCATCATCATCACATATGTAATCACCACCACCACTATGAACTCCATCACCATAATCACCACAATAATTGAAGTCCCCACCATCACCACTACTCTAACCACCACCACCACCACCCCCACTATAACCATAACCACCACCATTATCGTCACCATTACCACTTCCGCCCTCTTTTTCCCACACACCACTGCTATTCTCACTCATGAAAACCTCATATTCAAACTCGCGATGCCGTGTTGGGATTTACTGATAAAGTTGGGCCGTCGTCTACATAAGCGAGAAGCGAGTGGGAGGCGGGAGGACGTCAAGGGTGGGAAGAGTGTCCGTCCGTCCTCTGATGACCGTGAAAATATGATTATTTTTACACACACACCACACACACACACACACACAGAAACACACACACACACAAACACCACACCACACACACACACACACACACACACACACACACACACACACCACACACACACACACACACAGAAACACACACACACCACACACACACACACACACACACACACACACACAGAGACACACACACACACACACACACACACACACACACACACACACACACACACACACACACACACACACACACACACACGTCGCATGTTCAGAATTTCG
The DNA here is from genome assembly GCA_016584305.1 of Chionoecetes opilio. Lineage (NCBI taxonomy): Eukaryota > Metazoa > Arthropoda > Malacostraca > Decapoda > Majidae > Chionoecetes > Chionoecetes opilio. Next base: position 1,301,662 of record JACEEZ010011360.1, read on the forward strand.
ACATTAGGAGTCAAAGCTAATGTGTTTTTTGTACGAAGCCATGGCTGTTTCAGTGTAAGTTTTTTCCTCTTGCTGTTTCTTTCCTTTCTCTTTCATCCCTCCTTCCTTTGCTCCCTTACTAACGCAACCCCCAATGCCCCCCCCCCCCCCCCGCACCATCAATATCAGATAGGAATGCAGTCATGTGCGCCGTATATTTTTTTTTTCAAGCAGCGTCTATATACATCACATGAATGATTATTACTGCATTTCCTTTTATTCTTCATCATTCACCTTTCGCCTCCTTTGTGATCTTAGCGAGCGGAGGAACCACCAAAGCATTCCCTCTTCCTTGCGTGCATCACACAGCGTCCGGCCTCTATCATTTTCCCCGCAAGTGGTGGCCGGCGCATCCATCTTGCTTGACGTTTTTATTGGACGCAAAAGCAACTTTATATTTCAATAGGGGCACAAAAAACTTGGCAGGCAATATGGAGGCGTTATTAAGGCAGTTTTTCGTGTTGGAGGCGAGGAAGTTGGCGGGTCTCGGCTATCTATTGTCTTCCCAGGGTGGGGTAGTCTCTCTCTCTCTCTCTCTCTCTCTCTCTCTCTCTCTCTCTCTCTCTCTCTCTCTCTCTCTCTCTCTCTCTCTCTCTCTCTCTCTCTCTCTCTCTCTCGCTCTCTCTCTCTCTGGGTCTTTGCTCTTAGCGAGAGACGGAAAAGTAAGAAGAAAGAGACAAAGACACCAGAGAGATGAAAGGAACGAGATGGGGGATGGGGGGGCGGAGTGAGGCCAGACGAGGTGAGGCAAGGCAGGGCGGGGCAAGGGGACAAGGACAGGGCGGGGCAGGACAGGGGCAAGGGGGGCAGGGGCAGGGCGTGAGGGGTGGGTAGGGACAGCCTTCACCTAGGCGAGCCTCCAACCATTTACCTGGAGCCACCCCTTATTGCCTGCTTTATTAAGTCGCCCTGATCCTTGGTGGCAATAAGCCTCCCAGGACCCCTCCCCCTCCCACCCCACTTATATGAACTCCACCCCGTCATTCCCCCCCACCCCTGCCGCTAACATTCCCTTCCCCTTCCTCTTCCCCTTCTCCCCCCTGACTTCCCTGCACCCTAACCCTACCTGCGCCGCACCCCATTCTCCTGCCTACCAGCTTACAGAGTGGTTTTCCCTAACTCCCTTCCATCCTCCTCTCATATTTTTCTCACTTTCCTCTTCGTCTATATTCATCCCTTCAGCCTCTCTCCTCTCCTTTCCTCTCTTTTCTCCTCGTCTCTCCCTACCCTAATATCCTCTTTACTTTTCTGCAATTCGTCCCTTCTTCCCTTGTTCGTGTTGGTGTGTCTAATATACCTAGTGAAATTTTTCTCTCATCACGCTACGAGGCAGAATAGTCGAACTCAATCACCACGTACCCTGTCACCCCCCCCCCTCTCTCTCTCTCTCTCTCTCTCTCTCTCTCTCTCTCTCTCTCTCTCTCTCTCTCTCTCTCTCTCTCTCTCTCTCTCTCTCTCTCTCTCTCTCTCTCTCTCTCTCTCTCTCTCTCTCTCTCTCTCTCTCTCTTGCAATCTTGTTCGATCGTCCTTCACATCTTATTCAATTGAAGCAAAGGTCTTGTCGTGGTCGTTACGTCATCATTGTTCTCTTCTTCCTTATCCTTTTCCTCTTCTTCAAAAAGCCCAGTAGGAATGTAAAAAGGTCTGGTGGTGTTCGTTAATCCCCTCCTTACCCTTTTTTCCTCCTCCTGCACTGAGACTGGATCGAACGAAGTTGGGTCTGATTGACTGCTGCTGCCCTAAAAAGCTTCAGCCAAGGCTCTCGCACTACCCTTAGACATCCATCCACTCTCTCCGTACCTTCTCTATAGTTTGTATGACTTCGCTAATACTTTAACAAAATATATCATCTTACGCAAACTAAATTAGTTGTGGATTTTTCTGGTGTCTTCACATTCCTCAACAATTCCATGATTTTTTAAGAAATTATATTTGGTATTGGTTCTTTCCCGGCTATAGAGATGGATGAGTAGGAAACCTTCTACTGTACTCTTCGCAACCACATACTATACATAGAAAGTCCGTCGTGCAAATAACAAAATGCGTTTAATCAGCACCTAAAAGTGTTGCGTTTTGTAAAACTTTTGTAATCCTCCTCCTCCTCCTTTTCCTATGGTCATTATCATCACCTTCACCATCATCACCATCATCATCATCATCATCATCATCATCTAAAAGTGTTGTCATGTTCAGCAATTTCACATTTCACATTAATTAGTAAGAGTTTCTGCTCTTCCTCCTCCCCCCTGAGTCTCACCCTCCCACCCTGCGGCCTTCACACCTCTGCCAGCCCAGCGACCTTTTCACTTAGCCGGAAAGCTATACCCTATTGTGCCTCTTTCCTTCATTTCCAAATACTTTTATCCTCAATATTCAGTTACCCCGTCAACCCTACGTTAACCTGTCAACGCCAGATCAAGTGGGATGGCTGGTCTTGACGGGGTGCCGCGACCTCTGTACATTCCCCCGTCTCACTGTCCCTCCTTCCACCCCAATCCCTGTCTACCTCTCTCTCCATCTTCCTGTCACCCTCCTCCTAGTCCTGTCAAGAGAGCTGCCCCCTGGGTCTCTCTCTCTCGCTCTCTCTGTTTTCTCTGTGTTGCTTTGCCTCGAGGTGGTGTACATTATTAACATTGTTGACATCAGGTCTTTCCGTCTCTCTCATCACTCCGGGTGTGTGGCAGTGTCAGAGTTTAAAGCTGTCTAAATAAAGACGGATTATTCATTTTCCTCCTCACGTATATGATGTGCTTCGCATCTCACAATTCTGTCTCACTTCAAGTTTTTTTTAACGAGAATATGAGTTTATTTTTTCACCTCTGCCATATCTCTCTCTCTCTCTCTCTCTCTCTCTCTCTCCACACACATGCACACACACACACACACACACACACACACACACACACACACACACACACACACACACACACACACACACACACACACACACACACACACACACACACACACACACACACACACACACACACACACACACACACACACACACACACACACACACACACACATACACACATATATTTTCCTTCATATAAATCGTAGTATTAATGCTTGTAACGTTTAGATATTGAGTAACAATATGAACATTCTCACCATCTTTTCTTTTCTCAGTTAAGCAGTTAAATCTCACTTTAGACCCTTTTCGGCGCAGTGCGTTGTGAGGTACTCCCACTCGATCCATGTGACACTTTAGTGATACATATAATACTCCTGGGCGCAACTAGTGTGTCGCTCTAGTCTTGGATCACAGTTAAAGTTCCACTAGGTGTTAGTTAAGCCTCGAACTCGTGTGGTCTTAAGTTCGTAAGCTTTCGTGAAGATACGCAAGGCTTAGGCGGGTCCAGGCAGCACGGGGCGGGTGTTGTGTCGGTGATGAGAGACTACTGAGGGCGGTGTAAACGGTCAGGCGAACTGAGTGTGTCTCAATGATGATGCTGTACCCGGTGGTTTTGAGAGTAATTGTTACCCTGTGTGTGTACCCGTCAGGATGGCTCGATTGGTAGAGCTGTTGTCTTGCGTGTGTAGCGTCCCTGCGCATTCGGTCAGCGGTTCGAGTCCACCAAGTTCGTCCTGGCGTGGTGGCGCTTTGTATAGTCAATAACCTTGTAGTTGGTACTTGCAAAGTGTCTAGATAGGATCAAAGTATCTTATTTGTTACCCTGTGTATTCTGTGGAGGCTGGGTGGTGGTTGTTGAACATAAAACAAGAAATTAAGGAAGCTACAAGAGGCCGTGAGACTTACACGTGATAATTTCTGTTACTTAACACTATTTTCCTATACATCCACGCATCCCCACCTATGCCTTACATCCACATTAGTCATCCCCATCCATGAAAGTGTCTAGCTTCCTTTTAAAACTCTCTATTGACTCCGCACTAACTACCTGACGACTGAGTCCATTTCAATCATCTACTACCCTATTTGTGAACCAGTTTCTCCCTATTTCATTTTGAGTGTCCTTTTTCCTATGTCTTGAGTGTGACGGGGCTTCTTGCCATAGATAGTCGTGATTCTCCAAGTTTTTAGAACGTTTAATGATATTGTGAATGTCTGTCACGGATGTTGCTTTCTTATCAAAAGTAATATTGGCAACCAACACCATTTTGGGTAGCACTACACGGTCCTTCATGCCATTCGGTGTCTTCCACGAACCCCCCCCCCCCCCCCCCCCCATTGTGGTGTGTCATGACCTGGTGTTTGATCGACGTCTTATGGGCGCGCGACCGTGAACAGTTGCGTGCACTGAACGACAAATCAGGGTTGTTGACTTAGTACTTAACCTGTGTTCGATGTAGTTTTTGTGTGTGTGTGTGTGTGTGTGTTTGTGTGTGTGTGTGTGTGTACGTGTATGTGTGTGTGTGTGTATGTGTGTGCGTGTGTATGTGTGTGCGCGTGCGTGCGTGCGTGCGTGCGTGCGTGCGTGGATGTATATGTAGAGTTGGAGAGGTTGGTGAATGGGAAGATCTGCGCCCGGGGTGTGTGCCAATGTACTACCTTTCCGCAGAGAAAATCTTTTATTTATGAGTAAAACCACTATTTGTAATTCCAAACAGGTCTGTTGAGAAGGCAGTGTAGCACAAAGCCCAAAGGATTCCAACGGCTTAGAGAATATGAAAGATGAACATAATGTCAAGGGACAGACTGCAGCACTTTACTATCTACTTGTAACTTGCCTATGAATTTTTGAGCTGCAGGCAATCATGGTGGTCGGCTGATAGAAGGGCAGTAAGAGCCTTTGCGTGAGTCAGCAGGCAAGAATTACAGGGCGTGGTGCGCGGGCGGAGCGTAAATTCAAGGTGAATATTTATCAGGTTGCGTATGAGGCGGTATGGAAAGTTAGGGTGTGTTACTATTCATCAAAAAGCTGGACTGGCATCATTCTCATCTTCTTTAGACGTAAAAACCGTTAAATTACCTATTCATCGTGGCCCTTAATCCATTCTAGATGGTAATTCTCTGTGTCCTCGGGGGATTATCCATTTTAGTGAAGATGAAAACATCTCCATGTGTAGAGTAGCAATTGCCTGGTGCTGGGGGCGTGCTGGTAGTCAGGGGGTTGAGGGGGTTCTCTAGTATACGTGAGTAAAAATTGGTGTTCATGGACATGTGCCAAGTTACTCTTTGCCTCAGTGTTAGTCTACGTCTCGTTAACGTCTGAATTCCGTAACATTTTCATTAAGGTTGAAGGCTGATTGTGACATTTTGATTATTGGTGTTTGCATTTTCTAGCCTTCCTCAGGTACAACCCATCGATTGTGTGAGCGTCATGCCAGGGTAAAGGGCTGCCTCAGCTGACCACTGTCTGCCTTGATTCAGCCTGAAACTGTGGATCTTGGATTGTTTGATAGATTCGAGATGAAAGAGAGCTTTGATTCATACAATGTATGCCTCATCCTTTCAGTATGGAATGTGAGTGCGTGCCTCACACACAGGACAGCATTCAAGGTCTTTTATGTGGTGCGGTTGATAAATATTGTGGTAGTGTTTTTTTCATGATTCTACGACGAGGTTCCTATATATAGATAAATATCGATATAAGAGAATCGTGGCAGCTTACTCCTCATCCTCAACACGACCAGACACACCACGCTCACCTGTACAAGCTGGAGTAAAGCTATTTTCTTACCACGACAATACAGTTTCGGATGAACGTGTATTGTGGTCGCTTGCATCCTCCTAACTGCTTGTTTTCCAGTACCCATTACTTCCCCTCCGTTTATATCTGTTAGAGGCTGTTATTGACTATTCGATTTGCAAAGTTACAACAAAGAAGTCATGGTGCCCTTCTCCTGTGTGTCGCGGCAGCATTGGAGTTTGCGTTGGGGATCCGCTGCTGATCTTTGCTGAATACTGAACCGCCTGCTGAGTCTCTTAAATTACCTGCTATGCTGCCGAACTACTTACTGAGTCTTTTACCGAGTCTGATTAAACCTCCTGCTACGTTGCGCCGCCAGTTAATCTTAGAGAGAAGACGTGATGAAATTTACTCTTAAGAGCTTTCACCTCCTCGACATGTATGACCTCATCTTCATAATTCGCTCCAATGAGCCATTTTTGCAGGTGTTGAATTACGGTAGGGCGGAGGTGCCGTTACTGCTCTCTATCCTCCCATTAGTCTTCCTCCTTCCCACCCTCCCTCCACCCTCCCTTCTCCATCACCCTCCACTCTATGCTTCCATCTACGTCATTGTCCTCCTCCGTCTCTCTTTATCTACCTACCTACCTAATTACTTAACTGCCTACTTACCAACCGACCGTAGCACTTCCTTCGCTTAGGTATTTTCACTAGTTTTCACGTTTTTCTCATATTATCTGCATTGTTAATTTTATTCATGTGTTTTTTGTCTTGTATTTCGTCTATTTCTCTGTTTTCATTCTTTTTTTTCTTTGATTGCTCTTTGTCGTCCCTTCCTGTTTTATTGCTGTATTGATTTTCATGGTGAAATTACCTTTCGTATGTGTTCAGTGTGCGTCTTGCGTTAAATTGATCATCTCGCCTTAATATATCTTTCATTCTTGACATTTGTTTCTTTATCATGTCAATGCCACGACTCTCTCTCTCTCTCTCTCTCTCTCTCTCTCTCTCTCTCTCTCTCTCTCTCCCTCCTCTCTCTCTCTCTCTCTCTCTCTCTCTCTCTCTCTCCTCTCTCTCTCCTCTTCTCTCCTCTCTCTCTCTCTCTCTCTCTCTCTCTCTCTCTCTCCTCTCTCTCTCTCTCTCTCTCTCTCTCTCTCTCTCTCTCTCTCTCTCTCTCTCTCTCTCTCTCTCTC
>JACEEZ010011360.1:1313490-1315990 GCA_016584305.1 Chionoecetes opilio
TGGGTGGTGGGGGAAGAGCAGAGGTAGAACGGTGGTAGTGGTGAGAGATGGGGAGGTGGGTAGGAGGTGGGTTAGGAGAAACAGGGGCTAGGGGAAGAGAGAGACAGAGAGAGATATAACTACTGCAGAGGGTTACAGTGGACAGGTAGGAATAGGTATGCCACACTTCTACCTGGCTAACACACTACGTCAGCCACCCAACACGAACATTACTTAGGGTTTTTGCGTTTTCAGGGTACTTATGATGAAGCAAGCTAGCCTGTATAGTGTATAGTGCATGATTCAGTGCCATGAAGTTTAACATAGTGTGATTTCTGGCAGCCTTGTAGAGATGGGGCAATGGGTGAGGGCGGGTGCGTGAGGGTGTGGGACGTAATGCGCTAAAGGGGGATCGTGTACTTCCTTCATTAGCGTCACCCCTCAGCCACCCCCTTTTTTTGCCGGTGCCGTTAATTTACTTTAGACACGCAACTTATGTCCTGTTCATAATTCAGATGATATATCGCTGGCAACACGATCCTCGCTGTTTAAAACCGTTAATGTGTGTGTGTGAGAGAGAGAGAGAGAGAGAGAGAGAGAGAGAGAGAGAGAGAGAGAGAGAGAGAGAGAGAGAGAGAGAGAGAGAGAGAGAGAGAGAGAGAGAGAGAGAGAGAGAGAGAGAGAGAGAGAGAGAGAGAGAGTTTTGTTATCAAGGACAATCATACTCTTTTTATCGGTAATGTCATCACCTCTATTACATTTTGAACGTCTTAATTACACGACAGGCAATGTCAAGACCCTCGACGCCGGAACACCCAAGCAACGTATGGCTTCAGATCATGTCTAGGTCGGGTTATTGCTCCCAGATAAGACCTCCCTCTGGTGGGGGTCGGCCGCTGAATTGAGGTTATTCGAGATTGAGATCTTGATGTACTTCGGCTGGAATTTCATCTTGATATTTCATCGTAGTTCCGTGTGTAAAATGACCGTTTGTAGGGGATCAACTTTCTATACCTAAATTTTGATAGGCAGTGTTGATATAATTATGTGCTCTGTTGAAATCATGGGAATGGGGCGAGTTGTGTAGATTCTTTCATGATCCTGGTTGTACAGTACACACACACACACACACGCACACGCACACGCACACACACACACACACACACACACACACACACTAACCCACCCACCCACCCACCCACCCACCCACCACACCCACCCACCCACCCACCCACCCACCCACCCACCCACCCACCCACCCACCCACCCACCCAGCAACCACCCCCCCCACCTCACCCCCCCCCCCCCCCCCCCCACACACACACTTAAGAATTTATCTTTATTTTTGAGGTCAGTGCTAAGTGTATTTAGACGAGTATTATGTATAGTTAGTCATTAGTCTTTTCCAATTATTTTTTCTTGATACCTATTTTTTGTTTTTTTTGTTTCTGTTTTCTTTTTGCTTAGTTATGTAACATTATATTTGTAGGATTTAAATTGTTGAATCCTCTGGAAGCTGTGCTCCATACTTTTTTGTAAAGTCTGAGCTTACCCAATAAATTCAATTCAATTCAATTAAAATTCAATTCAATTCCACACACACACACACACACACACACACCAACACACACACACACACCACACCAACACACACACACACACACACACACACACACACACACACACACAACACACACACACACACACACACACACACACACACACACACAACACACCGTCACCTTCTATTACTACTACTACTACTACTACTTCTAACAAACTAACAATAATAATAACAATATTTAGAATCATAATAATGATAAAAATAATAATAATAATTGACGGGTACAAAGCGGTATCAACACGGAATAATGACAACACAGTCACCAGGTGGGCGGCATCGGGAGTTGTGTGGGAGATGGGACGGGCGGGGCGGGGCGGAGGTGGGGGGGTCAGGGCAGGTATGGGTGTAGGGGGAAGGGGCAAGTCTTGGTGCAGCATTAGGGGGGAAGGGGGAGGGAGGAGGGGCGTGATGAGGACTGTGTCTACAAAGGAGGCTCAAAAGTTGTGAAGGCAGGCGGGATATTGTTGTGTAAATTGGTGTGTAAATTACAAGCTATTCTGCAAGTTGGTTTGCTGAGGATGTCATCGCCGAGCAGGTGGCTGGGAGGAAAAAAATACAGGAAAGAAAGAAAGGGAGGGAAGGAGGAGGAGGAGGAGGAGGAGGAGGAGGAGGAGGAGGAGGAGGAGGAGGAGGAGGAGGAGGAGGAGGAGGAGGAGGAGGAGGAGGAGGAGGAGGAGGAGGAGTTTGCTTTGCGTGCTCCTAATGAGATCCGGAGAGTTTTGCTTCCTCTCATATCGACCTACCGCCTCCCTGCTCACAACCTGCTGCTCTATCCTGCCCCCTGTTATCCACCTTCTCGTCCTGCTCCCACCCTGTGATTCTCCCTCCCGCCATCTCCTTTCCTTTCCTGTTTCTTCTTTCTTCGGAATACCACCTCCGTTTTATCTTTGTTTAGTT
>JACEEZ010011360.1:1320990-1338490 GCA_016584305.1 Chionoecetes opilio
ACACACACACACACACACACACACACAACACACACACACACACACACACACACACACACACCCCACCCACCCACCCACCCACCCACCCACCCACCCACCCACCCACCCACCCACCCACCCACCACACACCCACCCCACACACACACACACTGGCTTCCCTCAATGTATGTGTCGGTGAGGGGAGGGTTGGGGGAGGCAAGGCAAGGACAGCGTTGGGCAGGCAGTAAAGTCGTCACACCCAAGCGGACCAGAATTGCCACTTCTCTTCTGCGGCGTCTTCCATATTGGTTTTCCTGTGACGGCTGCTCTTGCCCTTATTTTTGTCTTATTTTCTATTATTCTATCGGCGTGTTTGAGGCGAGGGGATGTCTGAAGGTTCATATGGTGCTGTATCCTTTTGATTTACACACACAATGCGTTTGGATATTCATACTGTTATTCGGCATATCATGTTGTTCTGACTGCTGTAACCTTACTGATCTTTCTGACATTTCTGAACAAGTGGAGCATGATATTTTATATGACATTCGGGTATTATGGTTTCAATACGTGTATGATTTCACTCGTATAAGTATAGTTAAACTCGACACCGAATCTACCTGGTGCACTAAATCAATATAAATAGCAAACTTGTAAATATAATATCCAGCGATTTTTTTTATATAATATTATACGAGTATTCACCCTTTATTTTGGAGGGGAGGGGTGGTCTATTCTCCCCATTTTCGTATTAAGGGTTGTGTTAGGTCCCCGTTGGGTATGATAGGGCCAGGAAGCGAATGGTGGTGATAGTGGTAGTGATATTTTTAGGGCTGTGGTTTTACTTGGGGTTGATAAGTAGAAAGCGATGGTAGTTGTGATGGTGGTGTAACTATATCTACCATGCAAAGTAGTTGTAAATGAGACATGTATGGTGGTCACACATTTGGTGGTGTGTGTGGTGGCAGTGGTGGTGATGATAGTGGTGTTGGTGATGGTTGTGGTGATGGTGGTAGTTGTGGTGATGGTGGTAGTGGTGGTAGTGGTTGTGGTGATAGGGATAGTGGTGATGGTATACTGGTGGTTGTGGTGGTGGTGGTGGTCGTGGTGGTTATGGTAGTGGTGGTTGTGATGCTGGTGGTTGTGATGCTGGTGGTGGTGGTGGTTGTTATGGTGGTTGTAGTAGTGGTGATGGTGGTGGTGATGGTTGTAGTAGTGATGGTGGTAGTGATGGTAGTGGTGGTGCTAGTGATGGTGGTGGTTTGGTGTCGTGGTGGTGGTGATGATGGTAATGGCAGTTGTGGTGGTAGTGGTGGTGGTGATGATGATGGTGATGATGGTGGTAGTGGTGGTGGTGGTGGTGGTTGTAGTAGTGGTGGTGGTGGTGGTGGTGGTGGTGGTGGTGGTTGTGCTGATGATGATGGAGGTGTTTGAATAGTGGTAGTGGCGGTGGTGATGGTAGCGGTAGTGATGCTGGTGGTTGTGATGCTGGTGGTGGTGGTGGTGGTTATGGTAGTGGTGGTAGTGGGGATGGTGGTGGTGGTGGCTGTGGTGATGATGGTGATGGTGATGAAAGTAGTGGTGGTGATGGTGGTTGTGGGGGTGATGGTAGCCAGTGCCGCCACCTGGACGCTATGTAGATTGGGCGTTACTGTGGCTTGTTCAGGAGGGAGGCGGGCTCCAGGCTGCAAATTGGGAAGTCCGTACGAGGGCTGAACACGTCTCACCCCCCCCCCCCCCCCCCCAACAGAGAGGGGAGAGAGAGAGAGAGAGAGAGAGAGAGAGAGAGAGAGAGAGACACCTATCCCATACATAACCTTACAAGTACTTGAATCTGCATCGATCTTCTCTTTTTATTATCCTTTAAACACAGTCTTCATTAACATCATCAAATACTTCTAAGTTATATTTTGTATTCCTCGCTACAGTAAGTTACATTTGACTAACCTTCTGTCTTCCTTTGACTCATGAACACAGCTAGTAAAGACGTGGCTAGTTTACATCCTTCCAGTAGGTATTTCAGTTGTACACTCTCAGAAATAAGGGGTATATTAAGGGTAGAATTGTTACATCGCACCATCACTACCCTTTTTATACCCTATGTCCAGGCTGGAGGGTAGATGCTGCTGATTATACCCTTCATCTACCCTTTATCTACCCTTTTTAGACGAGAGGGTTGAGAAAGGGTACATTTGGGGTTTGAAAAGGGTATATTTAGGGTTGCAAAAGGGTATATTTGTAAGGGTAGCAGTATTTCATCACTATAAACACCCTTTTTCTACCCTTTTCCTACCCTTTTTTTCTAAGAGTGTAGGTATGTAGTGGCTTGATGTATTGGCAGCACTGTGTTGGGCCCTAGTTGTGTTGGTACAGGACAGGTTGTGTTGGTGCAGGCAGTGTACTTTTGTGAAAGGAAGCTTTGTGTTTCTGTATCAAAGGGAAGAGGTGAGCCATTTATATATGCGTGTTGAAAGAGGAACAGAGTCGTTGCAACAATAGAAACTGCTCATTAGAAATTGCAGTTTACTACACCGGTTAGAGTACGAGTTTGGCGAATTTGTGTGAGTTGAATAACTAACTATAAAGATTTTGCTATTTATAAAATCATTGTGTTATAGTAGTGGAAAAGGAGGGCGGACAGACATAAACAGATTGATAAACAGAATAACGCAATGTAGACGTCTTTTTTCTCTCTCTCTCTTCTCTCTCTGCTCTCTCTCTTCTCTCTCTTCTCCTCATCTCTCTCTCCTCTCTCTCTCTCTCTCTCGTCTCTCTCTCTCTCTCTCTCTCTCTCTCTTCTCCTCTCTCTCTCTCTCTCTCTCTCTCTCTCTCTTCTCTCTCTCTCTCTCTCTCTCTCTCTCTCTCTCTCTCTCTCTCTCTCTCTCGAGTTCCGTCAATTTCATTTCATTCCTGGTAAAGCAACTCGACTATTTCTCCTCGCGCTCATTGCCTACATTACCTCGACTATTTATCCTAATCTCTCCTCTCGGCTCAAGTTCATTATTTTTCATTCCACATAACACAAGAAATTTTGTGTAACATCGTCCATTATCTTTTTTTATACATCATCATTGAGGGAGAGAGAGAGACAAAGAGAGTGAGTGAGTGAGTGAGTGAATGAGTGAGTAAGTGAGTGAGTGAGTGAGTGAGGAGGAGAGGAGAGAGAGAGAGAGAGAGAGAGGAGGAGAGAGAGAGGAGGAGAGAGAGAGAGAGAGAGAGAGAGAGAGAGAGAGAGAGAAGAGAGAGAGAGAGAGAGAGAGAGAGAGATTGTGATGAGGAGAGAAAAGATGTCAGGAAGAAAGGCGGTATAGAGCATAACATATAGTGGCTCGAAGAATCCCTCAGGACTGGAGAGTGGCTAGCCAGTCGTCTGTGTAATTGCAATACAGTATTGTTCTCGGCTTTCTGAGAGTCTACCTCGTAAATCATACAACGAGAAAATATGTTTGGTAACTTATATGGATGGTTGTCTCTGTGGTTTTATGGGAGTAAGGGAGGGAAGGAGATGGTACTACAAGATGATAGAGTGATGAACAGAGAGGGGAGGAGGAGTCAAAGGGCAAGGAAGAAAGGGCAAGGAAGAAAGGGCAAGTTAAAAGGAAAGGAAGTGAAAGAGTAACACCAGGTGGTAAGGGGAGTGGAAGAGAGAAGAATCAGGGTGAGGAAGGAAAGAAAAGGCAGGATAAGAGAGCGAGAGAAGAAAAATAAGGGAAGGGAGGGAAAGACAACAAGGGAGATGAGGTGGAAAAGAAGAGAAAGAATAAAAACGGTAAAAGACGTCAGGTTTTCTAGGTAAGAAAGATCCGAAGTAGCAGATGGGAGAATGGAGTAATCTTGCCGAGGACTGAAGATTTAGGAGGTTAAAAAGGAGAGGGAAAGAAAGGGGAGGGAACAGCACGAAATGAAAGGATCAGAAAGTGGGAGGATGGACACTGGACACAGGACACAAGGAAGGTGAAATTCGTTTCTTGTGTGAGCCTCGAGGGAGGGAACGAAGGAGGGTGAAGGGCCGGCGAGGACAGATGTGCGGTACTGATTGCTAGATAGCGACGGTAAGAGGAGGAGGAAGGAGAGGAAGAGGACAAGGTAATGGTTGAGGAACAGGAGAAAAGGATATAATATAGGAAAAAGGAAGTCAAATAACATCTTTCTTTGATCATTTTCGTAACGTCTCATTTCATCACACCGTTCGTTATAGTGTGTCCTGTTGTTGTTGTTTTTGGGGAATGGTGGTCGTGTATGTGTGTGTGTGTGGTGTGTGTGTGTGTTTGTGCGTGTGTGTGTGTGTGTGTGTGTGTGTGTGTGTGTGTGTGTGTGTGTGTGTGTGTGTGTGTGGTGTGTGTGTGTGTGTGTGGATGGGGTTTGGGGAGTTAGCGGGGGAATACTGATCAGTGAGAGCAGTGATGGGGACGTTGTGGTGGTGTACGAGAGGGGAGGAAGGAGTGAGGGTGAAGGGGAGGGTTGAGGGGGTGATGGGGGGAGTGGGTGTTGTTGACTGTGTTTACCCATCGGCGGCGTGACTCTGGGCGCGAGGCAGTCGTGAGGAATGGGTTGATTCAGAGGGCCGGGGGAGCACGAGTGTGTTGAGAGAGAGAGAGAGAGAGAGAGAGAGAGAGAGAGAGAGAGAGAGAGAGAGAGAGAGAGAGAGAGAGAGAGAGAGAGAGTTACATATTACACAATTGAAAGATTTTTATTAATTGACCATTTTTCGCCGGCGTCAGTATATTGTTTTGAAATGTGACTGTCGTATTTACGCGTCAAATACTCGCGTTTTTATGCTATTGCCTAAATACCCATTAAGTAATATTTATTCATATTTCTTTACAGTGTGAATAAGTGTTTTGAAAAATTCCAATGCCGTAAAAAGAATGTTATAAATGTGACTAATAAGTGAATGAAAAAAAAAAGATAAAATAGAAAGAGAACAGTAGTGAAGTCAATGTGCGGTGGTCGGTGAAGGTGAAAGTAACGCGGCAAAGTGGTGAAGGCGTCGCTGCGCGTCCCTGTGTGTCATGACGCCCGAGGAGCTGTCGGCCAGATGACGTGAGGCGCCCCTAGGCGGTAACCCCAGGTTGCCAAGAGTCGTGGCCGCCGCGGGGGAGTGTCTGCATCACTGTAAGGTTGCATGCACGAAAGGTTGGTAGTTAACCGTGTCTGTGGTCTTCCCCCCTTACAGCAGGGAGCAGGATGCGGCCCGGAGCGCCCTGTTCTGGCTCCGCCCCGGCCCCCCACCTGCTGACACCCTTCCTCCTGCTCCTGCTGGCTGCTGTGTGCACCGCCGTCAGCGCAAGTAAGTACTTTGTCATGTTTGGGTGTTGCTTTGGGTCTCGTTGGTACACTGTCGACCGTGGGCTATTTTGATCGCTGATGTTTGTCATAATTTTGGGAACCAATGTATCGTAAGCTAAGGACCTCACGGGTTGTGCGTTAAGGGAGGCAGTAAGCCGTAATGGTGTGTGAGTCACTGGCGTGTGTGGCGAGGGTTGAATGGACTGGCGACATCCTGCAAGGGTTGTAACCCGCCGGTCTGACTCAAGGAGGTTCAAGGAAGGACGGGTTGTAATCGTTCATTAAGCTGCCGACCCTTTGTTTACTTGGTGCGTCACAGAGGGAGAGAGTTAATGACGGGAACGTTGGGAAGTGACCTTCATTAAGTGTGCGGGAAGATGGAGAAACTCCTTGATTGAGGCGCCAGTTCTCCTATTTCTTCATTACGGAGTTCATGAAGGAGTTTGCATGGCACGCACAGGGAGGAAGGGAAGGTACAAAGGCACATCACGAGACGCGATGGCGCCGGGATGAATCGTTCCTAACAAAAATCAAGTTACCTTTTTTTCCTATACTGTTATGAGTTACCGTATTTTATTGAGTGTAATACACACACACACACACACACACATACACACACACACACACACACACACACACACACACACACACACACACACACACACACACACACACACATACACACACGCAGATACACACACACGGATATATAAAAAAAAAACATTGAAAAAAAGGAAATGGAAAACCAGCCTCATTTTAACTTATTATGACTTGGGACCGATGACCTTTTCGTCGGTGGTGATGTGGAGGCAAGTGGATGGCCGTGCTGGTGGGGGCGAGTACTGCCTTATGGAGGCTGCGGGGCCTGATAAGACGGTGGGGGCGACGGCCTCTCATTGACACGACGGAATGTTGGCAAGTGAAGAAGTGGGAAAGGTAATCAAGAAACATATCGGTGAGGCCAAAAAAAAAAAAGGATAAAAAAGAACGGAATATTTTGCACTACACGTATATTGGAACAAGATTCTGAATTTCGATGCAAAATTTCAAGTAGAAAAATACTACAGAAAATACGATGCACAGGAACGGACAAAATGTTGCAATAATGATCATTTCATTCACACACACACACACACGCCCCACACACACACACAACACACACACACACACACACACACACACACACACACACCACACACACACAAAACACACACACACACACACAACACACACACACACACACACACACACACACACACAAAACACACCACACACACACACACACACACACACACACACCGCGCGATGGTCAGGTTGATAAACGTGACGGTCTCCCATTCTGTGGGTAGGCGGTTCGAGTCCTCGCGCTCCCGAGGATTTTTCATTGACAAATTCGGGCGGTTACTGTCCCCCTTGAGCAAGGGGATGGGGGTGTGTGATGTGTGAGGTCCCAGCATTGCCCAAAGATCGGTAATAATGAACTCCAAGCTCGCACTGAGAGGGTGAAAACTGGCGATCGCGAGCCAGCTCCCGTGGACAAGACCATGCGTGAATAACACACACACACACACACACACACACACACACACACACACACACACACACACACACACACACACACACACACACACACACACACACACACACGTACATACAAGCAATAGTGGTAAGAAGGGCATAGATAAAAAATATAGGAAACAAGAGGAGGGTATAACTGCATTAAGGAAGATGCAAGAGAGAAAGTGTATTGGGTAAGTGGAGTCTGACACTTTATTGAATTTCTGTGGTGGAGACGCCTGAGTGATGACGACGCGGGAAGCACAAGAGTGGTATTAAAGGGAAAATTGAAGACGGTGGGGGATGAAGAAGAGCGGAGGGAGAGGATAGATTAACGCCGTGCAGGAAGTGAAATGAGAGCAAAAATATAAGATCATTTTCGTAGAAGCGGACAAAGACGAGTGTGCCAGTCTCCATTAAGATGAAATATGTGAGAAAATATAATGAAAAAAAAAGATGTGAAAACTACGAAAAATAGTATCTAATATAGAGGCAATGATGATAAGTAGTTGTAAAAATGAGGGAAAAGTTAATAAAACATGAATTTGTATGATGTTTATGATGTAATACCGCATGGGGAATGAGAGACGAAGAGTAGAGTACAGAAGTTAAACTCACGTCAACGGTAATAAACATGAGACTCAATTTGGTTACGTTATTGGGAAAGACAATGTTGAGAAGAGAGAAAGAAAGAAACCGAAGTACAAACACATGATGATTATTAAAGGCGAAAGGAAAGGGTGGCAAGCAGACAACACCGTATATACTGTATAGAACAGCAAATAAGATGCGAGACACAAGATAAAACACGATATTAAAAGAAAAGTTCTGTGTGTATTAAGAAGATATACATGTAAAGGACACAGACATAAAAAAAAGTACTAGGAGATGGAGCAGAAAGAGATATGAAAGTAGTAAATGAAGGAAGAGGAAATCATTTGAGGAGAAAGAAAAATAGATGTAGTGGTTGGTGGTGGTTGTAGTGATGGTGGTAGTGGCTGTATAGTCTAGTTTCTAGGACACTATATATTACGCTCCGCCCTTTAGAAGGAACAAGACGAGAGCTTCACCTTCCTCGGCGCTTAATGGTTGACGGAATTCCGTGGAAAAAGGAAAAATTACAGTTCTTCCTTATATCAACATTAATGCGGTAAATAATAGTGGTGGTGGTGGTGGTGGCGATGGATATTACACTGGAATACGTAGCGGCAGGAGGATCACGCGTTCTGCAATGGTAGTCGCTTGGAGAAAACATTATTCATGAATGTTCACGCTCTGTTCATTTCGCATGGAATCAAACACAAAAGCAACGCCCCAACGCGGAGACGGACAATCGTGGGCTTGAGTTAAGACCAGAATTGAGGCGACGATTATGTATACGTAGCACGGGAAGCTGTGTGTGGCAGGGCTTCTGTATGTGTTTATGTGAGTGTGTACGTGTGTGCGACAAACAAGATAGTGCTTTTGTGGATAGCTATAGAGGAGAAATCATACACCAAGGCTCAAGGCCAAGCACGTATACATGAGATAAACACGCGTTCTAAACATGTTGACTGTATATATCTGTATCTTAACATCAACGCTGGTATCAGGTCTTTTTGTAAGGTATTGTCTCCGTTATTGTTGGCTGCTGCTGATATGGATTTCCCTCGTGTAATCCTTCGGGTAGCTCCTGCGTCTTGGTGTAGCGAAGCCAACGTTATTGTGTGTCTTGTTTACTTACTGCTGCTGCCTGGCTGGTGCGGAGGAGGGGGAGGAGGAGGAGGAGGAGGAGGAGGGGGAAGAGAAGGAGGAGGGGGAAGAGAAGGAGGGGGGGTAAGAGAAGGAGGAGGGGTAAGAGAAGGAGGAGGCGGATGAAGAAGAGGAAGATGAGAAGGAGGAGAAATACATGGATAGTCTATCGGTTCAGCGTTTGTACCCAGCGGCAGGTATTTAGGGCGTTATAAATATTCATATCTCTTGTGTTTGTATGTGTGAACGGATGGATAACGCTTGTTTGTGTATATGTGTGTACTATGTAGGTAGATGAATAGGTAGATGAGTGTGCAGTATAACTACTTCCCTTTTAGCATTCGGTTGTATCTTGTGGCGTCTCAATGCGATGAAGGCGTCATGCTTGTTGAGTCTTTTGAGGAGGATGCGAGATGGTAGGCCGCGAAAGGTTTAGGTTCATGATGAGGTGTTGGTGTTTATGAAGCAGCATCAGTAGGTGTGGTGCTCCTGCGAGACGGTCCTGGATAACGACGTCATATTGCCTGGGTAATTGAAACCGTTTATCAGCGCGGCGGGATCTGCTTTGTTTACTTCAGTGCCTTGTACTGTGACACCCCCGGGAAGAGTACAAGGCGGTGGTTGACGTAGGAAGTAAAGCTATCAGGAAAGGTTAGTTAGAGGTTCACAATAGGTTGGACCAGGAAAGCTTAGTTAGAAGATTAGAATGGTTGAATCAGGAAAGGTTAGTTAGATGGTTAGATTAGATTGGATCAGGAAAAGTTAGTTAGATGATTAGATTAGTTTGGATCAGGAAAGGTTAGTTAGAGGATTAGATTAGTTGGATCAGGAAAGGTTAGTTAGAGGATTAGAATAGGTTGGTATAAGGAATATTTTTTCATGAATTGTGTATGTTTTCCACGGTCAGCCATCATAATAGTTATATATCTCTTCTCTTATACCTAAAGTTCCACCTCCAATACCCTCACCTACTTCTCCATTAACAGCAAGACTAATATTCCTTCAACACTCGTCCAACAACTATCATTCTTCCCTTCGTTTTTTTTTCCATCTCCACCAACAGGAACATCGGAAAACTTGTAATTAGGAAACCACACACTCACAAAAAAATCCAGTCATTAATGTTTCTTTTACTATACTATCTTCATTAGCCACCACCAACACCACCACCACCACCACCTTCTCCGTCACCTCATCATCGGCATCATCACTATCATCCCTCCGCATCAAATTAAACCTATTCACCTGGGCGATGACTGGCTCTCGCACCTGCTCTATCATTATCGAATAGGGATAAATCGGAATCCTGAACTCATTAAGCCCTCGACGGTGGCGCCACAATCCAGGTAATGCAGGCAGGCAGGTATAGGCGACGAGCAGGCAGGTATAGGCGACGAGCAGGCAGGTAGGCGACGAGCAGGCAGGTATAGGCGACGAGCAGGCAGGCAGGTAGGCGACGAGCAGGCAGGTAGGCGACGAGCAGGCAGGTAGGCGACGAGCAGGCAGGCAGGTATAGGTGACGAGCAGGCAGGCAGGTAGCGACGAGCAGGCAGGTAGGCGACGAGCAGGCAGGTAGGCGACGAGCAGGCAGGTAGGCGACGAGCAGGCAGGTAGGCGACGAGCAGGCAGGCAGGTATAGGTGACGAGCAGGCAGGCAGGTAGGCGATGAGCAGGCAGGTAGGCGACGAGCAGGCAGGTAGGCGACGAGCAGGCAGGCAGGTATAGGTGACGAGCAGGCAGGCAGGTAGGCGACGAGCAGGCAGGTAGGCGACGAGCAGGCAGGCAGGTATAGGTGACGAGCACGCAGGCAGGTAGGCGACGAGCAGGCAGGTTAGGCGACGAGCAGGCAGGTAGGCGACGAGCAGGCATGCAGGTAGGCGACGAGCAGGCAGGCAGCACGCGTCAGCGGGTGAGATTTACCGTGTATTTAACGTGAGCATCATGTCATCACGGGTGGATAAAGAGCGTTTGACAGCTTAAAGAACAATACCTCGTGGAGACAATAAGCTGGTGATTTAATAGTGTGTTGTTAGTACTTGTTACCCGTTCGCTGTGCAGGAGACAAGGGAAGTAACTGTTGTCAGGTGTGTTTGTTGTGTCGTAAGCCGATATTAAATTCATCAAGTCATTTATTGTGTAGTGTAGTAGAAAGCTTAAAGATCACGACGTCTATTGAATGCCTCGCCTCGTCCGCCTTAACGAAAGATAGGAAAATACAATGCTTGAAATATATATCATGTATGTCGTTTTGCGCATCTAAGAACTTCAAAGCTTCACCAACTGTTTGAAGTCACTAGTGTCAGTGTACTTTGTAGGTGAGAAGTACGTAGATCGAGAAGTATAAATGAGTTGTCCCTATTCTGAATGCCCCGTAACTTAGAGAGAGGAGTATTGGTGATGATGAGAGAGTTGATGTGTGTTACCTCTAATTAAGTTTGAACGAGTGTGAGTATTGGATGCGAAAAAGGCTGTATGAACGTAGGTGGGAATGTTTAGAAATGAGTAAAGTTAATTTTATTTAAGGTTTAGATGCAAGCATAAGTTCAAAGTCAACTATTGAATATATGAAGAACGTATCTTGATTATTCCCAGCATGAAATGTACAGTTAACACAAATATTTGTAATAATATTTGTAAAAATGGAAAACATGCGCAGTGTAGAAAATCTCAAAAAGCACTGAACGAGAAATAAAATCCAATGTAATTGTGAGATGAAGCGAAAATAGAATAAAAACTTGGCATTAAGTGAGGCAAAGCTACTCATTATGTAGATGGAAAAGAAAAAAAGAAATTCTGGGTGAAAAAGCGAGTTTATGACGAACAAAGGTGCTGTATGAAAGCTCAAAAAATAGCTGGTCAAATACCTTGAAATGAAGAATTAAAGGGATTTTGACGAAGCATGAATTAAAAACAAGAACAGTGGAACAGTTATTTAAGCTGTAAGACTGAAAATTCTGTGTTTGAAACATGAATTTAAAGGATAAAGATGATCATAAGAATATTATTCAAGAAAAAAAAACGACTGAGAAAGAACATATGCAAAAATGTGAACTCAAACATGCATGAAACTCCGATACATAAAAAAAGAACTCTTAAGCTGCATTAAAACGAGAACTCTACAGAAAACTCTGAACTCGTTAGGGTGTTAATGGAGGGTCGAAACTCCACTGGCGGGTCATAGACCTTAATGGGCTGACGAAAAACTGTGCCATTCCATTGAAGGCTTCATCTCTCCCTCTGTCGCCACGCCGAGAGGAAGCTGGCGGAACGGGAGACGAAAATGACAGTAGGGAGGTTAGCTGGGTGAAATTGGTCCATTAGCATAAAGTGTCTCAAATTAGACATGCAAGTTTAATTTCCTCTGCCCTGCTCTTCCTATGCCTCCTCTTATTTTACCCCTGCTCTGTGTGTGTGTGTGTGTGTGTGTGTGTGTGTGTGTGTGTGTGTGTGTGTGTGTGTGTGTGTGTGTGTGTGTGTGTGTGTAGTGTGTGTGTGTGTGTGTGTGTGCGCGCGCGTTCATTATCATCAGTCATTGCAGGCCTATACTCCTTCACTGAACCTTCTCCATTAATGAGGGCACTGCCAAACTCTTAACATTGTTTTCCTGTAAGCTTTTCAATCGCATCTCGCTACCTACGTATTACCTAGTCTCCTTGTAATTTCTTGCGATCCAGTCAGACACCTGTTTTGTTCCTTCTGTTACCTGTTCTTCTAGCCTCATGTCTCCTGTCTCCATTTTCACTTCATTACTGTTTCGTTGGTGTCCGATATTGATCCGTGGATGTGTGTGCGTGCGTGTGTACGTGGTGGCGGGGAAGGGGAGAGAGCGTTGCCTTTATAGTCTCTTGGTAAAAATAGATATGATATCCTCATTGAAGCTGCTTTATCGAGAGAGAGAGAGAGAGAGAGAAAGAGAGAGAGAGAGAGAGAGAGAGAGAGAGAGAGAGAGAGAGAGAGAGAGAGAGAGAGAGAGAGAGAGAGAGAGAGAGAGAGAGAGAGAGAGAGAGAGAGAGAGAGAGAGAGAGAGAGAGAGAGAGAGAGAGAGAGAGAACACTACAATTTTAAGGAAATGAATACTTTAATACCTAAACTTTAAGAATAAAAAAGAAACTATGAATAAAGCTATATAGATAGGGAGGAAAGCATGTTTTTTTATATTCTTTATTTTCTTTGTATAAGGCATCAGCTTGAACCTCATAGCAAGCCATATCCTCACACCCTTCTCACCCCTTGCTTTAGGGAGACATGTTTGTCTTTTTATTAATTAGAGTAATGACATAACACGCCGCAGCACCTACAGACACAGCCATTCCGTCCTGCACATTAGACACAGGTCAGCGGGATGGCTAGGGGAGCAAATGATAAACTTAAGTGAGGTGCGGGAAGAGGAAGTACTTAAAATGGGTCTTCCCGATGAGTAAGGTAGGGATAAAGAACGTGTAGTGGGGATGGAGGGAAAGAAAAGATAGTGTCTAACATAATTTAAGGCAGTCTAACACATTATACATACATTGCTTTGTGTTCTAAATTATGCATCCGAGGTATTATTATGCTATCTTGTATGTATGATTTCCATTTAGCAGCATTGCGAGATTGCATTCACTACATCAATAGCTAATCTGTCTCTCTCTATCTCTCTCTTTCCCTGTCTCTATCTGCCTGTCTACATCACCAGTCAATTAACGAAAGGAACGTCGTATCTAACCGGGCATGCCTCCCTCCTCCTCCTTCCTGTAATGCCATTGTTAGCACGCAGAACTCGTCCATTTGAAAGATTACCAGTGCGAGGGGCGGCCGATGAAGTAATATGTGGAGTGGGCGCGACAATGCCGTCCTGTAGGCCTGTAGGAAGTAGCAACCAGATAATAATACTCAATAATAATGAAAGATAATACATGAATAATAATATATATGGGAAATAGCATCATATAATAGGCTATAGGAAGAGTAATAATAATAATAATAATAATAATAATAATAATAATAATAATAATAATAATAATTATAATTATAATTATAATTATAATAATAATAATAATAATTTTATTCTCGCCCGAAGGCATACATACAAAAAACAAAGCGATAAGAACAGGCCAAAGAGTAAACTTAAGTACTAGAGCAAAAACAAAAAACAGGAACAAAGTACAGGCACATTAGGGGACATAGTATCAAAGTACATCGAAAAGCATACATGGACACCTGTGCTACCCCAAATTCTGCACAAACAGCAGACCCAGCCACCGCTGTTGTATAGGTCCACATACATAGACCGAGCTCTGCCTGACAGAAGTGATGATGGAGTTCGTAGAGAGCTCCACCCTACTCCTTAAACTGAACACGGAGTGTCGACGGATCACATCCAGATTGTTCACCCCGTTCATAGCGAAAGCCAGGGACGAGCTGCACCACCTGGGCAGCACCAGAAGCCTCTTAAGGATGTCATTGTGACAGACCTTAAGGTGGTTCATAGTGGCCACCTTGTACCGCGACCACAGCGAGTTGCAGTATATACTATATACTGCAACTCGCTGTGGTCGCGGTACAAGGTGGCCACTATGAACCATATAATATATATATAATATATATATATATATAATATAATATAATATATATAATAATATATATATATAATATAGAGTAGCAGTGACTCCTGAATAACTCCATCTTCACCTCTCTGCTACAGTAGGAGAATTTCCTCTGTAGAGTATTTCCCACAACAAGAAGCTTGGTGGTCTGCTTGATGATATCATCATCATCAGTCATGTCGTGGGATTTAACATGGCCTAGGTATGCGAATCTATCCACAAAAGTGAGGGCAGACCCACCGAGCCATGCTGTTTTCAGGTAATTCACCTGAGCGCGTGCCGGTGATACTACCTTGCACTCTGTCTTAGTGGTATTGTAGACAATGTCATGCTTGGCAGCATACACCTGACACACATTGATAAGGTCCTGCTACGCATCCGCAGTGGGTGCGAGCAGTACCATATCATCAGCATAGCTCAGTGAGTTGATGCACCCATCATGTATGTGGCAGCCGATACCTGTATCACGAAGGTTGGCACTGAGATCATCCGTGTACACATTGTACAGGTAGGGGGATAAAATCCCCCCCTGCCGAATACCATTGGCAGTACTAAAGGACAGCGAGAAGGAATTACCCCACTTAACAGTAAATTCCTGGGTAGTGTACCAGTACATTAATAAATTAACAATGTACCCAGGTGTACCCCTGACCAGAAGTTTATGAAAGAGCTTCCAGTAATTCACTCTGTCAAACGCCTTTCTGGCATCCAGGAAACATAGATAAACAGATGAATTTCTGGAAGTGTAGTAATGAATGATATTTTTCAATGTCCACACACACATCTCAGTACCAAGGCCTTTCTTATAGCTGAACTGATTGTCCAGTGTATACAGGTAGGCCTCAAGACGATGGAGCACCACTTTCTCCAGCACCTTGGACAGGGCGGTTGCTATGGCAATGGGCCTGTAATTGCCAGAGCTAGCAGCTTCACTTTGCTCTTAAGTAAAGGCACTATAAGCACTGCCAAGACCTGACTGGGTATGTACTGATGGCAGACACAGGCATTGAAGAAGAGACAGAGCCAAGTAACCAGGCTGGGGGGCGCATACTTAAATGCCCCAGATGGGAGCCCATCCATACCCAAAGCCTCACTGGAGGAGAGGCTTTGCAATACCCCTCTCATTTCCTCGTGATCCACGATGCGGAAACCCTGCAGCGACACACCACGCATCCCACCACGCAGGGCATTCTCACTCTCCTCGTCCCTCACACAGTTGAGAATGCCCTTGAAATGTTCTCCCCACATGGAGGCGATGCCCTCCTCCCCCACAGCGTGATCCACCCGTAGGGAAAGCGTGTGTGAGCCCGGGTTCATGCTGCGCACGCCACGCCAAAAGTTAAAGGAGTCACCAGATGCCAGCTTGTCAGCCAGGGACTGGGCGCGAAGCTGGTGCTCATGTGACTTACACCCATGGAGGTAGAATATAACTGAAGGTGCCCTCCCAGTCCCGCTCTTCACCAGATAGTGAGGTTCGGCTGTCGGGCTGAAGCTCCGCCCACGACTGGCAGAACTCGCTTCTCACAACGCACTGTGCGTTATTTCCAGGGAGGTTTGATGGGTATTACGCACATGTATTATTATATTACAACTTTTATTTAAGACATAAATAAGAAATACATGAAAAAGTGAAATATAAGTACAAAAATTATAATACTTAAATGACTATATGTACATAGAGAGAGGGACAGAGAGAGTGTGTGTATGCTACTGGCCAGTGAAGTGAATGAGTTTTGTGTATATTTGTATTAACTATAGTGTAGATAGAGGAGATATGAGACAATATTATAATTACAACAATAGTAAGTTGCAGCCTGAAGTGCAAATATCCCGAAAATGTGCGGTAGACCGCAAGCTGTAGTAGCACGGATATATTCCTACCGGAACAATATACACTCCTATATAAGATAGGGACCGATGAATTATAAATTTCACCATCACCACCACCACATCACCATCAGTACAACTACCACATCAACTTCACCAACAACACCACCACATCACCATCAGTACAACTACCACATCAACTTCACCAACAACACCACCACATCACCATCAGTACAACTACCACATCAACTTCACCATCACCACCATCACATCACCATCAGTACAACTACCACATCAACTTCACCATCACCACCATCACATCACCATCAGTACAACTACCACATCAACTTCACCATCAACACCATCACATCACCATCAGTACAACTACCACATCAACTTCACCATCACCACCATCACATCACCATCAGTACAACTACCACATCAACTTCACCATCAACACCATCACATCACCATCAGTACAACTACCACATCAACTTCACCATCAACACCATCACATCACCATCAGTACAACTACCACATCAACTTCACCATCATCAACACCACCACATCACCATCACCACCACAACAGCATCACTAACACCACCAACAATATCATCACTACCTTATCACCATCACCACTCCTACAACATCAAAACCACCACCAGCAATATCACAACCACCATCACAACCAATTTCACCACCATCTTTACTATTACCATCACTACCACATTATCACTACAACAACAACCACCACATCATACTTTTTTCTATCAACGTTCTCCTCGTGACCTGCTTCATATGTTATAATGGGCTTTTTCTTGTCAGCATAGTCAGCTCAGGGCAAGGGAGCGGCTCCTACCACCAGCCTTTCTGCCAGTCGTTCAAGGCCGCCGGCCGACCAGAATGACCTCACTGTTCTCGCGCCCCTCCCCCTCCCTTTATATTCTACCTCCATGCTTACACCACCTGAGACACAGCTTGAATCTGGCCCTGGTGCTCCTCATCCTCTCAGCCAGTGGCCCCCCACGCGGACCACCACCCGCTCTCCACTCAAGGAAGGACTCCCGCGCGGCACTGTGCGCCTCACGAACAAACTCATTCCAGCCTGGTACCTGCCTCTATCTCTTCCTGCAAAAACCAAACACAGTCTGGCCAGCACGCACCATGCACTCTATCAACGCCTCGTGGAAGGCGTTGATGTCGTCATAGTGCCCACGATCCAGACATGCATTCTGGAAGCAACAAACCCTGACAGGATCTATGGCAATGCCCCTCAGCAACTCTGTCACCACACGACCATACTCCTCTCTCTTCCGCTTGTCCCGAAAATCCCACTTAATCCTTGCCGCATTATCCTGCCTGACCTGTGTCAGAGCAGGGAGCCCATTAACTTTGAAATCCACCACAAGAGGAAAATGGTCTGAAGAGACACTGTTGTACAGAATGGAGCACTCATCCATCACATCAAACAGGCATGGTGACAACAGCACATGATCCAACCACGTGCGTGAGAGACACCCCTGGTTGACATG
>JACEEZ010011360.1:1343490-1358490 GCA_016584305.1 Chionoecetes opilio
AGCGGGGATGGAGAGGAAAAAAATACAGTGACGGGAGGAGAGGGAAGGGGAGAGGACAGATGAAACGGTGTTGTCCATAGGTATGCATAGTGTGTGTGTGTGTGTGTGTGTGTGTGGTGTGTGTGTGTGTGTGTGTGTGTGTGTGTGTCGGTCATCTCTATTTGTGCTATACGGTAACTTTCGACGCACCACCACTTTCCACATTCCTGCCTCGTCGGAACACAAAGGGCAATGCTGCGCGATATATGAATCTACTGCAAGTGTTTTCTCTCTTAATTTTGTCATCGCGACTGAAGACTTACGACGAACTAAACACTTTGCGATACTTCGTGATAATGGTCAAAATGGAGTTGGGTAATTGCAATAAAGACAAAAAAAAACAAGTATTTGTTATATTCTGTTCAAGAGAGAGATAAATAGAGAGAGAGAGAGAGAGAGAGAGAGAGAGAGAGAGAGAGAGAGAGAGAGAGAGAGAGAGAGAGAGAGAGAGAGAGAGAGAGAGAGAGAGAGAGAGAGAGAAAAAATCTACATAGAAATACAGACCTCACCAACATTTTATTCGATCAGGGGTGCCATGCCTCTAAATCTACAGCGTTACGCAAAGGGTCGTCGATACCACAGTAAAGGGATTCCAACACCGGTCAGGTAACAGTCGAGGTAGTTTTTGAATGTGTTAATTGTACTGCATCACGCTGTTTGTGTGACTGTGACAGGACGTATATATATATTCCTCTCTTGTTACTGCGTCGTTGGTATGTAAATATGTGACGCTGTCTAATTGCGTGTGTCGACATTGAAACTTTATACCCATTATTGCCTACCAGGTGTAAAGTGTGGTAATTATTGAAAAGAGAGTATCGATAAAATGAGTAATGGAGACAAAAGTTAGGTTGGGTTAGGTTAGTTTAGGTTATTTTATGTTACGGTCTGTTATTCTGTTAACTTACTTCCGACAGTTATCTTTTTCCTTCTTAGAGAGAGAGAGAGAGAGAGAGAGAGAGAGAGAGAGAGAGAGAGAGAGAGAGAGAGAGAGAGAGAGAGAGAGAGAGAGAGAGAGAGAGAGAGAGAGAGAGAGAGAGAGAGAGAGAGAGAGAGAGAGAGAGAGACTACATCAGTTTTGAATTAATATGACAGCGAATATTCTCTATTTCACACGGGAATTCATGAAGACGATTCATTTGTATTCTTCGAAGCACATGCAGTGACTGAACACGGAAGCGGCTACACCACCACCACTTCTTAAGACGACCACACGGATAGCAGCGTGCCTTCTTAACATTCATGAGTGCGACCGTAGCGTAAGCCTAGCCGTGTACAGATCTTGAGGTACAGTACTTCTGCAGATACAGGACTTGAGGGATTAGCACGTCCATCCCTTCCATACGTTAGGCTCACCAAGCAACGTTTCTCCCTATCTCAAAAGCCTCCACTGTGGTGTACCTTAAGTCTTAGGTATCTTGTTAGCCTCTCTCCCCACAGGTACTCTTCTGGTAATACACACAGCCCATCACACTACCATTATGAAGTCCGTAATAGCGAGGAAATTCGTATTCGCATGTATATTAGCCTTTGACATGAGTATAATAAGCCACAGTTGACGAGATAGCGAGATCACAACTCCTCGACTTTGCTCTGTATATGTTATCTTGTCAGGTGAGCGCAGGTTACTAAGGAGACGGGTATGAATTATAGCCGCCTGCCAGAGCCTAGATGATGTGAGCGAGGGATGTGGTGGCAAGCCATTGCGTGAGTGATTCATGAAGGGAATTGTCAGACGGTTAGATCTGGGAGACGTGTGTAGATTCTCTGATCTCCCGATTCCTCCATAGCCCCCCTACACCCACCCACACACCACACAAGTACACAACACACACACACACACACACACACACACACACACACCCACCCACACACACACAAGTACACAACACACACACACACACACACACACACACACCCACACACACACAAGTACACAACAGACACACACACACACACCCCACACACACACAAGTACACAACACACACACACACACACACACACACACACACACACACACACACACACACACACACACACACACACACACACACACACACACACACACACACACACACACACACACACACACATACACACACACACATGGTCTGGTTGTTGAAGGATCAGTCAATCAGATTGGAGTCAGAGGAAATAACAGTTGCAATCTATACGAGTCGAGAGTTCCTGGTGAAATCTGAATGTTCTTTTGTTTTGGTTATGGCTTTGCAGAGCGCATGAATGTGGAAATGATCGTGTCGGTTAGTATTTTTTATGGATGCATTTTTTGCAATTGTTGTTACGGGCACACTAATGTGTTATGGTACTATTTCAGTGATGCGGCTCCACAATAAAGTGCAGGGGTGTGTGACGCATTGAATGTCAGGTGTACGTGCTCAGCATTACCATTATGCTGCCGAGGCCGCGGATCCAAGGCACCAAAATTAAAGGTTAAATATCTGTATCTGGACTCCCTTGATCGGTCTTTGACATCAGCTGTTGTTATGTGATTATCTTTGACATGACTGTACCTTGTTTCGAGCAGGTTTCATTGATGCTCGTATACTTAGGGGTGACAATGTCTTCCTGAGAGGGGAACAGGTGGCCTCCTTGAAGTGCGTGTTTAAGTGCAAATTATTTTATTAGTGTATTTTCGATCTAATAAAAAAAGGAGAGAAATAACTACATATAAAAAAATATTTATATAATGAATTGTTTTGAATAAATCATTAATTAGGCGTAGTCATAAATCACAGACATAAATAGAATGATACTGGTGTGCTGCACCAATTACTAGAATAATGCTTCGTAAGGCACACCTGCACCTCTCTAGGGAAGGAGCTAAGTGTGTCTGGGGGCGTAGGGGGGAAGTAACCGATATCACAGGACCACTTGATTAACAGTTGGCAACCAAGCAGAAAAGGTAAATTGAAACAAACATCAAACTTTGTTCCGTACATTAAGACATCCTCTTCAAGTATGAAATGTATGGAAAAACAAATGCCTGCCGCCACGCACCCAAGTGTTCCGTGACACCATTTTCTTTACGTCACAATATAACAAAAGCTGAGTTAAAAATTAACGATCACATTCCCTGCACTGCAATCACTGTGCCTCACAAGTGATGGGTTCAGGCGTCCTTGCTGCTGATTCAGTCAATTATTGTCCATAAAGATAAATTTATAAGTATTTTTCTTCTGATCGTTCAGAAGAAAGCCTTGAGTACATCAGTGGTGGAGAATTAATAAAAATGTTTCATATTAAAATTGCGTTCATTCACCAATCCTGCGGCAGTATTCCCCGCAACGCTCCCTTGCTCCTGCGGGAGGCTGGTGCCGTCGCAACGCAGCCTCTTTCCTACGGGAGCTGGTGGCGCCGCAACGCAGCCTTTCTCCTGCGGGAGGCTGGTGGCGCCGCAACGCAGCCTTTCTCCTGCGGGAGGCTGGTGGCGCCGCAACGCAGCCTTTCTCCTGCGGGAGGCTGGTGGCGCCGCAACGCAGCCTTTCTCCTGCGGGAGGCTGGTGGCGCCGCAACGCAGCCTTTCTCCTGCGGGAGGCTGGTGGCGCCGCAACGCAGCCTTTCTCCTGCGGGAGGCTGGTGGCGCCGCAACGCAGCCTTTTCTCACTCGCCGCACGGCAGGCTGGTGGCGCCGCAACGCAGCCTTTCTCCTGCGGGAGGCTGGTGGCGCCGCAACGCAGCCTTTCTCCTGCGGGAGGCTGGTGGCGCCGCAACGCTTGGAATCAATATACTTTTGGAATGTGAATGTTATTATTACAATTATTCACAGTTTAAAGAGTTTCTCGTTGCTTTCCTGTTGTCAATTTACAATTCAAGTAAATAATCCATGGACCATTATTATATATCAGAATTAATTATTATTCAGGCTCTAAAGGCAGAGGTACTTAATTTTCTTTTACTATTTATTTATTTATTTATTTGTTTATTCTATACAGTATTTATTTATCATATATCTAATTCATTTTTAACGTCTTAATGAATGACCTCCAGTAGCCTATTCAATTAATGCAATCACTGAAATAAAGGCAGCGGCGGCACCAGGATATCCGGTGCGCTGCTGCCAACACAGCAACGCCGGCACGTTGGCCGCACCATTCTTGTACTGTCTGCATACACTAAAGTTTACTTAATACCAACAAAGACTATGACAAATTTCCCAATAAAATATAAAAGACGGGAAAACTGCAACGGGAATGCTGCATCCTGTGTGTGTGTGTGTATGTATGTATGTATGTTTGTGTGTGTGTGTTGTGTGTGTGTGTGTGTGTGTCTGTGTGCATGTGTGTGTGTGTGTGTGTGTGTGTGTGTGTGTGTGTGTGTGTGTGTGTGTGTGTGTGTGTGTGTGTGTGTGTGTGTGTGTGTGTGTGTGTGTGTGTGTGTGTGTGTGTGTGTGTGTGTGTATGTTAGCGCTCGGTCGTGCCCAAGGAAACGTCTTCACATCGATCACGGCAGGATTGACGGTAGGAATATTTTTACAACGTCTGGCAAAGCTTCTCCACTACCCCCCTCCCCTACCCCCCTCCCCTACCCCCCGCCACATACATCTAATCCTTCGACTGTTTGTTTCCGTAGGCGTGCACTATGCATACGTGCGCATATATACATCATACGTCGCGTAGTCTTTGCATGCATAATGTACGTACTCAGTATGTCTGTGTAGCTCAGGCCGTAGTTTTTGGATCTTGTTTACGGGAGTGACAGTTGCGTGTGTATGTATATGTATGTGTGTTTTTGTTATAGGACGTGTGTCAGGTTGGTGAGTATGTGAAGAAGTGTGATTTTTGTGTGAGACATAATCTTTTATGTCTCTATACATATTTGATATATATTATATATATATATATATATATATATATATATATATATATATATATATATATAATATATATATAATATATAAATTATTATATATATATATTATATATATAATATATATATATATATATATATATATATTATATATAATATATCAGTAATGTCTATCTGTGAATTCATCTACCCGTATGTATTTATCTACACCCCACACACACACACACACACACACACACACACACACACACACACACCACACACCACCACCACCACCCACCCACCCACCCACCCACCCACCCACCACCCACCCACCACCCACCCACCCACCCACCCACCCACCCACCCACCCACCCACACACACACACACACACACACACACACACACACACACACACACACACACACCACACACACACACACACACACACACACACACACATATTCAAGCACACGCACATAAATATAATCTTGGACAAAAGTTCAGAGGTCATATGTTTGGGTATTGGGTGTGGTGGTGGTGGTGCATGGTGTGACATCTCCAATGTGGTGGAGCTCTGTGGGGCTCGACGCGTGGAGTATATAGCTGCATGAGGTTTTTGATTTGCGTCTGATGAAGGGTGCGTGGGAAGCGTGCGATATGTGTGTGGGTGTGTGTGTGTGTGTGTGGTGTGTGTTGTGTGGTGTTGTGTGTGTGTGTGTGTGTGTGTGTGTGTGTGTGTGTGTGTGTGTGTGTGTGTGTGTTCACCTAGTTGTATTTTACAGGGCCTGAGCAACGCTCGTATGGCCCCGTTTCCATATCAACATTTATTTTCTCATTCATCCTTAGTGGTTAGTGTTGGCCGAAGCCACCACCCCGGGAGGCGGGTCACAAACCCCCGGCTGACACCCGGTACCCATTCACTGCTGGGTGGACAGGGGCTCGGGTTTTAAGAAGACCGCCCGTCTGTCTTCGCTCCACCCGGGGATCGAACCCGGGACTTCTCGGTTGTGAGCCGAGGGTGCTAACCACTACACTACGGAGTTCCCTCCGTGTGTGTGTGTGTGTGTGTGTGTGTGTGTGTGTGTGTGTGTGTGTGTGTGTGTGGGATGGGGATGGGTGGGTGGCCGAAGAAATGGTGTAGTGTGCATAGGCGACATGAAATATTGAAGAAATATAGCGCTGTGAAATATGTGAATACATCGTCTTTTCGTGTGTGATTATAATTCGAACTCGCCTTATAATTTTTCTCCCGCATTACAACACTGCATAAAGTTGTGTAACGGATATTATAATATGTAGTATAATTATAAGATATTTCAGGAACATAGGATTAAAAAAGAATTAACTGGAGATTCGCGCTTTGAAGAGTTGATGTTGTGATGATGATGATGATGTGTGTGTGTGTGTGTGTGTGTGTGTGTGTGTGTGTGTGTATGTGTGTGTGTGTATGTGTGTGTGTGTATGTTGTGTGTGTGTGTGTGTGTGTGTGTGTGTGTGTGTGTGTGTGTGTGTGTGGTGTGTGTGTGTGTGTGGGTGGGTGGGTGGGTGTGAGTGTGGTGGTGGTGTATGTGTGTGTGTGTGTGTGGGTGGGTGGGTGGGTGGGTGTATGTGTGTGTGTGTGTGTGTGTGTGTGGGTGGGTGGGTGGGTGGGTGGGTGTATGTGTGTGTGTGTGTGTGTGTGTGTGTGTGTGTGTGTGTGTGTGTGTGTGTGGGTGGGTGGGTGTGTGGGTGAGGTCGAGATGGGGAAAGCGAATGGAAGACGATGCAAAGAACAGAGGTTGAAAAAAAAGAACATGCATAGGTTGTGTGGAGTGTTATGTGAGTGGAGGACTCAAGAAGGGAAGGATAGAAATGCCTTGTGTGTCTGGCACTCTTGAATCACTTGCTGTTCCTATAGAGATTTTTAATTCTTTTACATCTCCCTTGTTTTTATCCCTCCATGCTCCTCGTATCTCTCTCTCTCTCTCTCTCTCTCTCTCTCTCTCTCTCTCTCTCTCTCTCTCTCTCTCTCTCTCTCTCTCTCTCTCTCTCTCTCTCTCTCTCTCTCTCTCTCTCTCTCTCTCTCTTTCTCTCTCTCTCATATGCTGTACCCGTGTTGTCTTCCTTGCATACTCAGCTAAAAGTCATGCGCACACAAAGGGTGTACATGTCACATAATTTGAAGTAGAGAAGATTACGAGGTGTGAGGAAACTAGTTTGTGTGTTTCTTGTGAAGGGTTCAACACCTTGTACCAACCTTTTATACCTCACTTATTACCTGATTGTTCCTAACTGCACCATGATAAGTGGGCCCGGCGGTGACGCTAAGGGCTCCAAGTGGAGAAAGTAGAGCAGACGCGTATTGGAGTCTTTAATAAGGCACCGATCAATGTATGAATCGCCTCATTTCAGATGTGCAAGACTTTCCCCTCGTCATGTTTAGTGTTCAGTGATAATATGACGTCAAAGATAAAGGAAAATAATGAAAGAATAAGAAAATGTATTGTGTTTAAATTTAAGTGTTCAATTCGCCATCATGTTCTCGTTGAGGTATCTTGTTCTTCAATCACCTCGTTAAGACGGAGTTGATCGTTACGCAGTGTCATAACAATCAAGGGAGAAACCAGTATATAGAAGCAACTTGACTAAAATAGTATTCCATATCCTTCATAATACAACACGATTATTATTTTTCTCCCTCTTCCTCCCTTCACTGCGTAACACGTTTTGTCAGCCATTAGTGGGCGGCCCGAACGGAGTGCCTCGAGTGAGTGCGGGGTGGGTTGGTTGGGGCGGGGGGGGGGGGGTAAAAGGGTGTGGAGGTAGATATTTGGCAGAAATGGACGTGACCAAGACGGAGTGAAAGGCGGAGGGAACTAATGAAGGCGAGGGAGGGTGTAGGGAAGCGACCGCCGCCCCGCTGAGCACCTCCCATTACCACCTCAATATTCCCAGTAATTATTTCGAGTGCCCGTGTTATTGCCCCTTGAACGGTCGTGTATGAAGGGCGTGTACTTGATTACGTTGCGTGTGTGTGTGTGTGTGTGTGTGTGTGTGTGTGTGTGTGTGTGTGTGTGTGTGTGTGTGTGTCCTTGATCACTTTCTTTCAAAGCAATAACTTTCCTTTTCTTACATGAATCTTCCTTCTTGTAACTTATCACGTCTTTTGCAACATCTATACTTACTATATAATGTTTTTCATCCCCCTGTGTTATAGTAATGAAACACGTACAAGCCCATTTTCCACCTCTATATATACAGTTTCCTTTTAACGTCCAGTTTATTGCGTGCACATTCCACATTTCCTTATTAATATAATCCTTTAACAGCCTCTTCCCACTCCCGTATAAGGCCTGTGTAGTGGCTTTGAGTAGCCTGTCAGATCTACGTTGCTTATTAATCACCATCTTACTGGCAAATGGAACTACCCTATATAGCACGAGACGGCGAGAAGGAAAGGCTAGACACATACCATCAGCAGCCTTCATTATAAACCTCGTTCCTCTAACATCATACATACCGCATTCATTATATAACGAGGTCAATTTTTTCGTGTTAAATCAACCATTGACTGAATTATGAATATAGTCAAGGATAAAAGCAAAACGGTAAGGATATAACAAGTGATTTTCATAAGAAGTTTGAAGTTAGTCACTAGTTATAGAGAGGTTACACACGCTATGCCTTCCACTGTCACCGTCGAGAATGCTAGGTGTAGCTTGGTGGCATTGGCATGGCAGAACACGCAACATTCCGTATCGCCAGCG
The DNA here is from genome assembly GCA_016584305.1 of Chionoecetes opilio. Lineage (NCBI taxonomy): Eukaryota > Metazoa > Arthropoda > Malacostraca > Decapoda > Majidae > Chionoecetes > Chionoecetes opilio. The sequence continues at coordinate 1,352,087 of JACEEZ010011360.1, forward strand.
TTCCTCTTTTACCACTATGAGTTGTTGGTCTTTCTTTTCTCTATTTTTTTTCACACACGACAAACTTGCGTGGTTCCTAGTTAATGTAATTGAATTCTACCTCTGCACTTTGACAAATTTCATTACGCGTTTTTTTTTGCCGAGTTGTTGCACTCCATGACACCGCCTCGCCGCCCTCCTACAGGCAGGTGTTGTCCTCGCCGCCTGTATGGCTTCTTATTTCTTTGTTAATGTTTCAATGAGGTTTGCTGCCCCTGCACGAAAGCAACATGGTATTCATAATGCTGTAAACACGTCAAGGCCATGTATTTAATTAAGTTGCTTGGCTGTACTCTCTCACGCAAAACGTTGATGCACGCAATCAGCTCAACATATAGAAAAAATATACTAAATGAAATTGAATTGTGCAGTAAATAACTTAACTATTCGTGCACTTGTTTCCACTTCCGTATATGGTTTTTATCATGGTTGTAAGTGCATTTTAGTATATGCAACCTCCCCCACTCACACACACACACACACACACACACACACACACACACACACACACACACACACACACACACACACTCATCCATATAATGTTCTGTTTCAGTGCTTCAGTTTTTACTTGTTTTTTACGAGTGTGTATAATGACGAGTGTTGTCATGGCGCCGTGCCTGACAGGCGCGGGATGTTTGCACGTGTAAATGCGTGTGTCACCATTTTTTTTCCTTTTCGCTGCGTGTGTGATGACTAATGGAGATATGAATACTTCATGGCTAAGTGAAGACTCAAGGAACGGGGCCGAAGAGCGTATCGCATAGCAAAAACTTATTACTATGGAGTGTGAAGGGGATCATTTGCATGTGTCACTCTTGAGCCCCCGCGCTGATGAATTGTATAGGAAAGATAACATTTAGAAATATACTCAACTAAAATTTATGTGCTCGCATATACAGAGCAATGTGCATACATATACAGTATATATATATGTATATTGTATATAATATAATATATATATATATATATATATATATATATATATATATATATATATATATATATATATATATATATATATATATATATATATATATATATATATATATATATATTCAGTGTGGTGATGTGGTGTGTGTGTGTGTGTTGTGTGTGTGTGTGTGTGTGTGTGTGTGTGTGTGTGTGTGGTGTGTGTTGTGTGTGTGTGGTGGTGTGTGTTGTTTGCGTGCGCGCACGAATGTTTAGAACCCCCTTCCCCACACACAAACAAAACTCCATTCGGGTGTGTTAGCATTATGGCGTGCGAGCTGCTTAAAGGCGCAGTCAGTGTTTATGGAACAAAGAATAAATCATAGTTCCAGGAAGGTGCTGAGTTATTTGAGATGTAAGGAATTTTCCTAACTATTAAACCACTAGAACGAATTCTTCATCTACATACCTGTGGACGCGCGCTGTGCGTGTGCGTGTGTGTGTGTGTGTGTGTGTGTGTGTGTGTGTGTGTGTGTGTGTGTGTGTGTGTGTGTGTGTGTGTGTGTGTGTGTGTGTGTGTGTGTGTGTGTGTGTGTGTGTGTGTGTGTGTGTGTGTGTGTGTGTGTGTGTGTGTGTGTGTGTGTGTGTGTGTGTGTGTGTGTGTGTTGGTGTGTGTGTGTGTGTTGGTGTGTGGTGTGGTGTGTGTGTGTGTGTATTATATATGTAATGTGTATGTATGTATGTATCTTAAGGTCGGTATGTGTCTGTATATATATAGGCAGGGATACTGAAATTTTACTTCAGTGTATTTCTTTTACACTGACAACGACTGTGGATTGTTGAAGTGGTCTGATGTATTGGTAATAGTGGTGTAGTAGTTGGGTGGTGAGGACGGTGACGGTGGCGACCGTGGCAGTGGTCAGGACGCCAGGGTACGCACGTCGCACAGGCCGTACCTAATGATATTATCTCACTAAACAAAAAGTAGTCGGGTCGTCCACTCATGTCTTGTTCATCAGCGTGTCATTACCTGCACGCCACACACGCCTCGCAACAGCCGTCCCGTCACCCTCGCCACCCTCACCCTGCACCCTACTCAAGGCCACTCGCAACCCCTCACACCTAACAACTCACACACACACACACACACACCCTTCAACCTTAGAAACACCATCCTCCCTTACTTCTCTTCCAAAAGTACAATAGTATACATCATTTCCTTCACACTCCTCCACACCCACTCGTTCCCTACCAACCTTCTTTTATTTAATCTCTTCAAAATATCCCTTCATATCGTGATTCTCCCCTACTTCTATTACATACACACATTATTCCCTCCTTCTCTCCCTGCATCCTTTCCCTCCCTGTGTGTGTGTGTGTGTGTGAGCATCCTGCAGTGAGTTGATATTACGTTGAGGAAAATAGAGCAGGTTTTGTGACGGGGAGACAGTCGTGTGGCGTGAGGGGAGAGTGTGGGCCTCAGTATAGAGCGGCCTTCTGAAAGGGTTGTTGGTGCCATGAACGTGCGCTCTCTCTACCTGAATCCCATATTGCTACGTGCTTCCTTCTCTTCTATGTTTGGTGCCTCATGATAGGAAGAAATAGATAACTTAAAACATTCCTGAGATTTACGGAGTTTATCATCTAAATGGCGGTGTCTTTAAAGAGAGAGAGAGAGAGAGAGAGAGAGAGAGAGAGAGGGAGAGGGAGAGAGAGAGAAAAGAGAGAGAGAGAGAGAGAGAGAGAGAGAGAGGAGAGAGAGAGAGAGAAGAGAGAGAGAGAGAGAGAGAGAGAGAGAGAGAGAGAGAGCAATATAGAAATAATGATAAAGGATTAAATTCAGGTATAAGGGAGAACGGCTGAATAAGCTATACGGATCAAAAGGGTCTTAAAGAAAATGTGGGATGAGAGGGTAAATACTGTTGAGAGAGAGAGAGAGAGAGAGAGAGAGAGAGAGAGAGAGAGAGAGAGAGAGAGAGAGAGAGAGAGAGAGAGAGAGAGAGAGAGAGAGAGAGAGAGAGAGAGAGAGAGATTTTTCTTTAAAGGGCAATAGTTAAATTTGGTATATGACGAGAGAAGGGTAGTTGTGGAAGGGATAAAACACACTCTTACGCACACGCACACGCACACACGCACACACACACACACACCACACGCACACACACACACACACACACACACACACACACACACACACACACACACACACACACATACTATTGATTTATGAACGTCCCCTCGTCTCACGCAGCCACGCCTAGTTATTAATGAAAATGATGACGACGAGGAAAATGGTGGTGGCGGGAGAGAAGAAAAAAACAAAGCGAAAAAAGAACAAAAATGCGTAAAGGTATCATTACGGCACTATTTTTTTACCTTTTTTTTCGACTAGAGAAACCTTCGTGGAAACAAGCTAACATTTCGCCTCGTTTTTTTGTATAGCACTTTGTGATTACTCATTCTTCCTTTCCATGGATATAATGAAGCGTGTGTAATACGTATTCATTACCGCTTATATACATTATTGTGTAGTGCCATTTTTTGCTCTGGTCTTAATAGAGAAATTCTAAATATAGGTAAGACCGGACCGTACCTGTTGATTAGCTACGTGTTAATGACAGGTAGGTTGGGTGTAGTGGCGCGGCGGGACACTCTTATACTGTAATTAGCTGGCGACTGTTGCTAAGTGTGTGGTGTGGAGGGGGCGCTCAATGGACGAGGGGGGACAGGGGAGTCTGAGGGGAAGGGAAAGGTGTACCATAAGTGTGTTGGAAGAGTGAGGCAGGAAAGGGTGTGAGTGTGTGGTAGGAGGAGGGAGAGGTGTGTTATGTGTATATAGGAGGAATGAGCGATAAGAAGGGAGAGAACTTGGTGGTGGTGGTTGCTAGGTGTAGGGAGAGGTGTAGTATGGGTGTGTTGATGGGTAGTGTTGATCGGTAGGGAGAGGTGTAGTATGGGTGTGTCGGAAGAGTGAGGGAGGAAAGAGTGTAAGGATTAGGGAGAGAGGCGACATAGCTTTCTGTGTGGACGTACTTTATTTTTTGTAGAGGGAGCATGATGATGAAGCGTTGTTAATTTTGTGAGGGAATTGATTACTGTTGACATAATTGACCTCTCCATTAACATACCACCATTTCTTCCTGGCTTTTACCCATTTTCTCACCACCCTATTCTCCCTTCATCCATCACCTCCTCACCTTCACAAACTTCTCTTTCCTCTTTCCTTTTCTTACCAAAATCGTTTTCTTAACACCCCTCTCAAACATCTTTCCCTGGATCGACCCTCTCTCTCACCCCTGACCCCTCCCTAAATTTTTCTTTCCCCTCTCCCTTAAACACCTCCCCACCTCCCCCTTCCCTTCCTCCTTGTCCCCTGCTGGTCGTCGTTCCCTTTCTGGCACCCCTCACCCTTGCGTCTCGGGCAAGGTGCCTTTACGCTCATAAATATTCTGCCATCACTCTTTCCTGCACACGCTCCACCACTCTCCCGTTTTTCTTACACACGCTGTATAATATATTTAACCGCCCTTAAATGCTGTTATGTTCCCTTAACAGCTGTTAGGTGGAAGGGCGTCAATTTAGGGGAGTGAGCGAGCGAGCGAGGCAGGTTGGTATTGGAAGGTGGTCTGGCGGGGAGGGTGACAGGAGGCGCCGTCGGGGAGCAGTGTGGTGTGTCTAAACAGTGCCACGTGATACTCCCTTAGGTGCCTTGTCAGTGTCGTTTCCTTCACCAGCGCGGCACTGCTCTTTGTGCCTCACCAGGGCAGTCTAGCATGGGAAGGGGCAAAGTGCTTTCACGCTGGAGTAGTGTGACCGTTCAGTTTTCTAAAAGGTAATGCTATTTTATCGGGCGTGACATCATGTGGTGCACGGGAGGTCGCAGATGTGTAAGGGGAGACGCAGGAGAAAGTCAGGTGTGTGAGTAAAGAGGGCGTGGCGTGCTCGGGGTCGTAGAAAGAGGGCACAAGTTGGCTTGGGTTCATGTTAGGTGAGTAAACAGCGCGATACCCGACACTGTGTCAGCTAAACTACGGACACGCGGTTGCCTTAGCACTAGACTTGCGTTGCAAGATTGTGACAAGGTACCTAGTTTGCCGGATACAATGCTACCACAAGAAAGCACCCGACGAGTGAAAAAAAATCATGAATTATATAACAATGACCCCATGTTTACTCACTGGAAGATTAATGAAGCAGCTTTTGATCTATTGCTTTTTGCCGGAAATATCGACCATGTAACAGCACCTTAGAAGCGAATGTCTACCATTGTGACGAACGACTGATATTAAAGAGCGTCCAGGCGAGCTGCCGACAAGCAAACACGGGTTGACCTGCTGTTTCTCCGTACTCTATGGGGCGTAAATGGACATCACACACGTTAAAATGACTAATTATCATACATAGATATCTTCAACATGGCAATATATGTACATTCCATCTGCCCTCCCAAAGACTCATTTAGTCATTGTTGGTTTCTGCTTCAGTATTCAGTAGGCGCCTTTTACTCTCCATTCTTCCCTTTGCGTTGTTATAGGGTTCGGGACTGTAGCGTGACTAGATAGAAAAAAAGACACCCCAAAAAAAGAATAGTTGGTGTTTGCCTAGCGTACCCATGATGGCAGGTGGAGGTGGCAAGTAGTGCATGTTTGCGTGACCCTCATTACTACAGTGTACACAGGCTAACGCCCTGCTGTCACACGGGCAAATATTGGATAAAGTGGGTGTCGTGGTAATATATTCAGTCACATACTAGCTCCTTAATGGTTGTGGCTCGGGCCCGCGAGGATTAGGTGCGCACGACACGGTACCTTACTTGACCGTGAATTTGAGGGAGGCGTCTGTCTGTCTGTGCTGATAAACTAAGGAAAGAGGAAGTGAGAGAAAAGTTTGTAGTCAGAGAAGGATTTAAGCCAGGAGGTTAATTGAGATTTGATAAGCTGGTTATGTGCACGCCAAGTAGGAGGAGACACACATACATATACTCTCCGCACGTTAAGTTAGCAAAAATGGGGTCCTCTCACTACCCGGTTCCAAACGCACGGGATTGGCTGAGGTGTTGGATGTTGGGGCCTTAGGGCGGAACTGAGTAAGGCATTCTCACCCAACATCCAATATCTCAGCCAATCTCGTGCGTTCGGAAGGGGGGAATGAAGGGGCCCCATTTTCGCCAACATAACGTGCTGCGAGTTTATGTTCGTATTCAGACGAAGCGCATGTTGGAGGTGGCTGGCCGCTGGTCCTGCTCCTCCCTGCTGACCCCTGCTGACCCCTGCTGACCCCTGCTGATTTGTGCCGCTTACCCCCGCCCCCCCCGCCCTGTGCTGCAGCTTGTATACCGAAGATTTAATGTCTCAGAAAATTGGATCATAAAATGCACTTTAAAGCACTCGCCAATTGAAATACGTCCAGTAAATGGTCCAAAAATATTATAATTATCTGCCATTACATTTATC
>JACEEZ010011360.1:1368490-1380990 GCA_016584305.1 Chionoecetes opilio
ATTAACTTTCATTTTGCGCAGTAAGAGATTTTGCTCTGGAATTGATAACACTGAATCGCTGCCATTCCTACCTGCTTCTCGCACCGTATTAGCACAATCGTGGAGCAGAAAAAAATAAAGGAAAAGAACCAGACGGTGAATAGAATCAAGTGAAAAATGAAAAGGTAAAAGGAGACGTCTGCTGGGTATTCCTGCAGGTCGGTGGATTGGAGAAGTGGATGAGGGTGGAGGAGGTGAGGAAATGGTCGTTGGGTGCAGTCGGAACGTGGGAGGTCACCGCTTGAGCCACCCTTGACCGGCGGTGGGTGCCATTGTGGCCATCGCAGACCAGGCCCAAATGGCTCCTCAGTTGTGGGGCGAGCGGCTGCGGCTGTCAGGGGCGCGGCGGCCTCCAAAATAAGGGCGCGGATTGTGTGAATGTTTCCGATGGCCGCCACATGGTCCGTGGCACTAGTATAGGTGTAGTGTGTGTGTGTGTGTGTGTGTGTGTGTGTGTGTGTGTGTGTGTGTGTGTGTGTGTGTGTGTGTGTGTGTGTGTGTGTGTGTGTTCGTTTGTTAGTTTGTCTATCTTCGCCCTTGCATGAAATACATTTGTTCAGAATGACGTCATGGGGAATTTAGCAGGATTTGAAGTCGCCGAGATATAATAATACAAATTAAAGACGAAACAATGTGGTATGTAGAGAACAAGGACGAGAAGGTGACCCGAGCCAGACAGCTGCTCGCTAACAAATAACAAACTAGCTATCTGTGTTCTGAGGCCCAAAAATCATGCGATCAAAAATCCAGTTGAGCATGCGGATTCTACACATCGTTTTTTGTCGGTGTGAGATGGGAGGACAGAAGGAGCGATTGGGACGCACCGCTCCCTTTCAGGCTCCTATCGTACTGATGGAAATGTTTTTCAATAGCTGTGCCCTTATGCGCTATCTTATCACTGAGATTTGGATATTAAGGTGATGTAAATCTCACTCTAGTGCAATATTATATATATATATATATTAATATATATTTATATATATATATATATATATATATATATATATTATATATATATACAGTATATATATATATATAATATATATATATATATATATATATATATATATATATATATATATGTGTGTGTGAAGAAAAATGTTTTTCGAAGTCCCCCGAGTATTTTTGATAGTATCTTAATCCCTGAATGAACTCATAATTTCTGGCGTGAGCCTCTGGTAATCCAATGGATGAAGGAGCGTCGCAGTGGCAGCCTGATCCCGGGTTTTAGGTGAGGCTCGAGGGGCGGGTGGAGACGTCGTGTGGGACAGCCGGCGGTTGGTTGGATGAGAGGGATTACCCAAGGTGACGCGCGGCGATAGAGGGATGCGGGAAAAATGGCCCCGTAAAGGACGACAAGGCGGAGACGGAATGTAGGAATGGAAGCAAGATGTGGCGGTCTGCCTTGCGAGTACAGCGGCAGCCTTGAGTGTCACGCTAAAGGTACTGAGAGCAGCAGGGTGATGGCAGGACTTTAACCCAGAACAAAGGCGAGAGGCTGACCGACCCCCAAGGCCCGGCCGTAGCCAGGGGTGCAGCGGGGTGCTGTGATGAGTGGTGGGGTGTCGTGGTGGGGGTGGGTGGCATGGCTGTGTCGATAATGCGGTACCAAGCAGTAAATTCCCGGCGGTGTGTGGCCCCACAAATCACAGCGGCTGGTCCGAGGCCTTACAGAAATGGTAGTGAATTTCCGGAATTTGTTGGGAGCGTCGCCTGTCCTGATGACTCTGGTCTGCCGCGGCCACTGGAGGCACCGCAGAGGAGTGCCGCATTGCAAGGCACAACAAAGCACACACAAATCACAGGCCGTTACCACCTTCTCCAGTTTAATTGTCATCTCGTGTTCTGCATCCATTATAGGTTTGCCATTTCTTGTCCCTCCCGTAAGTCATCGCCGCCTGTTTCCTATAAGCCCATACCCCATAAGCCCCACACTAAGGCGTGCCATGTTGTCAGTTCACTAGTAAGACTTGTAAAACTCCAAAATTGAAAAGAACCTCAGCTTAAGATTACTCCCACACCACTAAAACATTTCTGTATCTCTTCCCCCTCCTATACCGGACAAAGGGAGGAGTGAGGTGCCGCCTGTTACAAAGCCTAAAATATCTTATTATATATAAGTGTACAGCTCGTTCCTATGAAGAGTACATATTGCAGAATTGTCATGATGTATGGGAGAGAGAGAGAGAGAGAGAGAGAGAGAGAGAGAGAGAGAGAGAGAGAGAGAGAGAGAGAGAGAGAGAGAGAGAGAGAGAGAGAGAGAGAGAGAGAGAGAGAGAGAGAGAGAGAGAGAGAGAGAGAGAGGATGCGTAACAACTGACATCTTGTATATTACGATGATGCGAGGCTTTTAGTGTTTCGTTGTTTTAGCTTTATGGGGTGGTGTGTGGTTCTGTCGGGTGGTGTGTGGTTCGGTCGGGTGGTGTGTGGCTCTGTCGGGTGGTGTGTGGCTCTGTCGGGTGGTGTGTGGTTCTGTCGGGTGGTGTGTGGTTCTGTCGGGTGGTGTGTGGCTCTGTCGGGTGGTGTGTGGCTCTGTCGGGTGGTGTGTGGCTCTGTCGGGTGGTGTGTGGCTCTGTCGGGTGGTGTGTGGCTCTGTCGGTTGGTGTGTGGCTCTGTCGGGTGGTGTGTGGTTCTGTCGGGTGGTGTGTAGTTCTGTCGGGTGGTGTGTGGCTCTGTCGGGTGGTGTGTAGTTCTGTCGGGTGGTGTGTAGTTCTGTCGGGTGGTGTGTGGTTCTGTCGGGTGGTGTGTAGTTCTGTCGGTGTGGTGTGTGTTCTGTCGGGTGGTGTGTGGCTCTGTCGGGTGGGTGTGTGGTTCTGTCGGGTGGTGTGTGGTTCGGTCGGGTGGTGTGTGGTTCTGTCGGGTAGCGTAAAACTCTCGGGTGGTGGACTGTCTGTCGGGGAAGTGGCAGGGAGAGCGTCAAGCCTCGCTGGGTGCTCCTCAATGGGCGGGCCTGTGTACCTAATTTGATGATGTTTGCATTACAAAAATTAAGTCACGTGGGACCTCCCGTGTTTTTTACCTGAGCCTCTTCCATTTATCTCTTGTCACTTACTCCCTCTCTTCCTCTCTCTCTCATTCCTCTCTCTCTCATACTCTCTCTCTTCTCTCTCTCTCTTCTCTCTCTCTCTCTCTCTCTCCTCTCTCTCTCTCTCTCTCTCTCTCTCTCCTCTCTCTCATCTTCGTCTCTCTCTCGTCTCTCCTCTCTCGTCTCTCTCCTCTTGTCTCTCTCTCTCTCTCTCTCTCTCTCTCTCTCTCTCTCTCTCTCTCTCTCTCTCTCTTCTTTCTCTCTCTCTTCCTCTCTCTCTCTTCTCTCTTTCTACTCTCCTCTCATGCTCTCTCTCTCTTCTCTTCTCTTTCTCTTCTCTCTACTCTCTCTCTCTCTCCTCTTCTCTCTCTCTCTCTCTCTCTCTCTCTCTCTCTCTCTCTCTCTCTCTCTCTCTCTCTCTCTCTCTTTTTCTCTCTCGGGTTCATATTCCCTGTTTACGTTTCCATTACTACTCGTATTGTTTTAAAATTGAACTACCCAACCATATTCTTTTCTCCTTACTTGTTATCCTATTTGGTTTATTTCCCTCCCTCTCCGCCTCCTTATCTATACCACCTTGCCAGCCTCCCTTACTCTGTCTCCCTGTCTCCTTGGTGTCTTTGCCATTCGCGTGAGCTAGCGAATAATTTCCTCATCAAATCTTCTCAGCCACTGCTTTCATCCACGTCGCTTCACATACACTTTTTCCCCCTTGTTTGCTCCCCTCTCGCTTTCTTTTTCCTCCTCCTCCTCCTCTACCTCCTCTTTCTCCTAATCTTCTGTGTCATCATGTACCTTTCTCTCTACTATGTCATCCTCTGCCTCCTCCCCCTCCTCCTTCTCGTCATCCTTACTTAAATCCTGTTTCTTATCTTCCTAATTTTCTTGTGTTTGCCAACTCCCTGCTTCCAAGTCTTGCTTATTCTCAGTCAGTTTGCTTTGTATTTTTTCCCCTTCAGTGTTTTGGAAAAAAAGTCTTCATTGTGTTTAGCGTTCCTGCACTGCAGCAAACTTTTGGCCATCAACCCGGAGGACTGAGCGCCGTCCAAACACGGGCTCCAACTCCGCTCCTGTAACGAGAGACGAAGTTACAACGCATTCAAGAGGTGAAATAAAAGATATTAAAACGAAATATGAACACAATGATTCCATTTCGTGTACTGTATTTTCTTTTAATTTCATCTTTTTCTTATTTTTCTTGAGTCTTTTCTCTTTGCCTACTTTTTGTTCTCTCTTTTTCGCTCCTCATCGCCTGGACGGGAGAGATAAAGTGAATTCAATAATGACTTCACAACATTGATCCCCTCAAGGGAAGGATGGTGAATGGTTGGTGGTGATGTTCGTGTGTGTGTGTGTGTGTGTGTGTGTGTGTGTGTGTGTGTGTGTGTGTGTGTGTGTGTGTGTGGTGTGTGTGTGTGTGTGTGTGTGTGTGTGTGTGGTGTGTGTGTGTGTGTGTGTGTGTGTGTGTGTGTGTGTGTGTGTGTGTGTGTGTGTGTGTGTGTGGTGTGTGTGTGTGTGTGTGTGTGTGTTGTGTGTGTGTTGTGTGTGTGTGGTGTGTGTGTGTGTGTAGTTGTGTGTGTGTGCATGTGTGGTGTGTGGTGTGTGTGTGTGTGTGTGTTGTGGTGTGTGTGGTGATGTGTGTGTGTGTGTGTGTTGGTGGTGTGTGTGTGTTGTGTGTTAGGTGTGTGTGTGTGTGTGTGTGTGTGTGGGTGTGTGTGTGTGTGGGTGTGGTGTGTGTGTCGTGTGTGAGGTGGTGTGTGTGTGGATGTTGTGAGTGTGTGTGTGTGTGTGTGTGTTGTTGTGGTGTTGTGTTGTGGTGTGTGTGTGATTGTGGTTGTTGTGTGTGGTATGTGTGTGTGTGTTTAGTGGGGATGAATGGAGAGAGAGAGAAGAGAGAAAGAGGAGAGAGAGAGAGAGAGAGAGAGAGAGAGAGGAGAGAGGGAGAGAGAGGGAGAGAGAGAGAGGATAGAGAGAGAGAGGAGGAGAGAGAGGGAGTGGGGAGGAGTGAGGAGAGAGAGAGGAGAGAGGAGAGAAGAGAGAGAGAGAGAGAGAGACTGAGGTGGCGGGGTATTGCGAAATGGCGACATTTTTTTTAGAGAGAGGAAAGGAATTTTTTTACATCCCACTGTGTATATCGTGAGTTACGTGGGAGGAGTGGGAAGCAGGGACATGTGTGGTGAAGCCAGGTGGTGTTTGTGAATGGATCAAGCATAGGTCAGGGAACCACAGGGATAAACTGCACCGAGCTGTATGTAGGTTAGAGGCCATGCGGTGTCTGTGCATCGCTTAGGTAGGTCAGGAGTTCAGCCTACGCAATCGATGAACATACAGAAAGAGAGATAGAGATTTTCTTTCTTGGTGGGTGGGAGGTGGTGGTGGTGGGTGGTGGTGCTGGTGGGTAGTGGTGACCTGGCAGCGTAAGGTCAAAGGGTGGTCATGAAATAGTCTATGGGGTCATGTGGTGGCGTTGGCAAGGCAAGGTCAGGTGGATATTTTTTTTTTCTAGTCAGTGGGAGTCTAGAGAGAGTTTTGTTTGACACCACCTTTCTCTCTCTCTCTCTCTCTCTCTCTCTCTCTCTCTCTCTCTCTCTCTCTCTCTCTCTCTCTCTCTCTCTCTCTCTCTCTCTCTCTCTCTCTCTCTCTCTCTCTCTCTCTCTCTCTCTCTCTCTCTCTCTCTCTCTCTCTCCCTCTCTGTTTGTCTCTCTCTATCACATGCAGTGCTGGGATTATATTCCTATCGTACAAATGAAGCTCATGATTTGCTTATGTTCTCCCGATGCTGAATTCAATTTACCTTCCTCCACACACTAAATTACCCTCCTGTGTGTGTGTGTGTGTGTGTGTGTGTGTGTGTGTGTGTGTGTGTGTGTGTGTGTGTGTGTGTGTGTGTGTGTGTGTGTGTGTCTATGTTCTCGCAGTAATGGGAAATAACTTTAGTTCTCTAAGTTAACCTATTTTTTATGGTAAGAAGACAGGCTACTCCTAATTGGCGGATCCTGCAGACTTTTCAGGCCAGAATATTTAGCTTGGTGGAGTTGTGAGGTGAGGTGGCGATGGTGGTGGTAGTGATGGGGGAAGTAGTGGTAGTGGATAGTGGAGAGAAGGGAGAGGAAGCAAAGATAAAATGTGGATGAGAAGCTGTGTTGAAAGGAGGTTGAGGCAGACCTATGTGAGAGGGAGAGAGAGAGAGAGAGAGAGATGGAGAGAGAGAGAGAGAGAGAGAGGAGAGAGAGAGAGAGAGAGAGGAGAGAGGAGAGAGAGAGAGAGATGACTGGAGTGTCTGAGAAAAGGAAAATGTCTTGATGTGGTGAAGTTGCAAGATGAAATAAAATGCTTTTCTTTCTCAGTGATGGTGAAATACGTGCTTCCATCCACCTCTCTCTCTCTCTCTCTCTCTCCTCTCTCTCTTCTCTCTCTCTCTCTCTCTCTCTCTCTCTCTCTCTCTCTCTCTCTCTCTCTCTCTCTCTCTCTCTCTCTCTCTCTCTCTCATCTCTCTCCTCTCGTCTCTCTCTCTCTCTCTCTCTCTCTCTCCCTCCTCTCCTCCCCCCTCCTCTTCTTTCTCTTCTCTCTCTCACTTGGTCGTTCGCTCATTTTTCTCTTCTCTGAGTAATGTGAACTTTCCTTAACTTTTATTGTCACTCGTTTTTTTTTTTTCTCGACTTTTTTCCTTTTTTTTTTTTCTCTCTCTCTTCTCTCTCTCTCTCTCTCTCTCTCTCTCTCTCTCTCTTCCTCTCTTCTCTCTCTCTCTCTCCTCTCTCTCTCTCTCTCTCTCCTCTCCTCTTTCCTCTCTCTCTCTCTCTCTCTCTCTCTCTCTCCTCCTCTCTCTCTCTCGCTCTCGCTCTCGCTCTCTCTCTCTCTCTCTCTCTCCTCTCTCTCTCTCTCTCTCTGTGGTACATAAAAGAAAAGTCATGATTGATTACACGCCACGACTCCCATCGGAAATAGAATTGCGATATTGGAGCAACTTTTAGAAAACGTTAATTTTGAGCGTCGAAGTTCAGCCGCATGAGAGAACAGATAGAAGCGTTCCCGAGACCTTCCCATCGACGCTTTTATGTAGATTAGCCGAGTGTTGGTGTTAGTGGATGGTTGGCTTTTACCTCTGCCGAGGACGAGGAGATGGAGGAGGAGGAAAAGGAGGAAGTTGAGGAAGATTTGGTGGAGGAGGAGGAGTTAGAGGTGGAGAAGGAGGAGTTAGAGGTGGAGAAGGAGGAGTTAGAGGTGGAGAAGGAGGAGTTAGAGGTGGAGAAGGAGGAGTTAGAGGTGGAGAAGGAGGAGTTAGAGGTGGAGAAGGAGGAGTTAGAGGTGGAGAAGGAGGAGTTAGAGGTGGAGAAGGAGGAGTTAGAGGTGGAGAAGGAGGAGTTAGAGGTGGAGAAGGAGGAGTTAGAGGTGGAGAAGGAAGATGAGGAGGAGGAGGAGGAGGAGGAGGAGGAGGAGGGAGGAGGAGGAGGAGGAGGAGGAGGAGGAGGAGGAGTAGCGTGTGATGACAACAAGGCAAGGGGGAATGTCGTGTGTGTGTGTGTGTGTGTGTGTGTGCGTGTGTGTGCGTGTGTGTGCAGTGTGTGTGTGTGACATGCCATCAGAGCAGTCATATAACTGAAGTAATTAGTGAGAGTATTATCATGAATATTATATACATTTATTATGGAGTTAATTAGGAAAAGTTAAATGTCACATGTTTTTTTTATATATCATTTGTTCTCTTCTTTTTGTTCCCATCATGTCCTTCGAGTGCAGGGCTTAAGTGTTCAGTTATTATGGTTTGTGTGTTTGTTTGTGTGTTATCTCAGCGTAATATTACGGGTATTATGTGTGTATGAATGTGTTTGATGAGGACGGGGATACTTTTTTTTATTTTTTTTAATGTGTGATGGTCAAACATTAGCATGGTGTCAGTGGCGGTGAATGTGTGTGTGGCGTGACCGTGGTGGTGATGGTGGTGACGGTGTGGGTGATGGTGGTGCTGATGATAAAGTGAAAAAACTGTGTAGATAGGGAACGTTACTACTACTGCTACTATACTACTACTACTACTACTACTACTACTACTACTACTACTACTTACTACTACTACTACTACTACTACTACTACTACTACTCCCCCAATTACTTTTACTTATACTTCTATTGCTATATCTAATGTTACTACTACTATTGCTACAATTTTCATATTATTTCTCCTAACTTCCACTACAGACAATAATAATGATAAAAATATATAAAGATTATAATGATATTGATAGTACGTAATAGTAACATATAGTACAGTACGTTAAGATAGTACAATTATAGAATTAATAAAATTTGTATTGGCACGAAAAGTCTCGGCATAAGAGGACGAACATAGAATGAGAGAGAGAGAAGAGGAGAGAGGAGAGAGAGGACACGAAAGATGAGAGATGGAGAGAGATAGAGAGAGAGAGAGAGAGATGGAGAGAGAGAGAGAGAGAGAGAGAGAGAGAGAGAGAGAGGACTACTGTGATGTCCCTTTTGTCGTTACAACTTCCCACAACTAACTCATTCATCACTGTGGCTCCATTTGTCTTATGCACGTTGTGTCAGTGTTTGTGTGTGTGATGTGTGGTGTGTGTGGTGTGCGGTGTGTGTGTGGTTCACCGTGTGTGTGTGTTGTGTGGGTGTTCGTGCGTGTGTGGTGTGTGTGGTGTGTTTGTGTGTTCGTGTGTGTGTTGTGTGATGTGTTGTGGTTTGTGTGTGTGTGTTGTGTGTGTGTGTGTGTGTGTGTGTGAAGTTTTACATTTTTCATAATCGTAAGACCAAGCTGCATTACAAAACACAGCTCTTTTTTCTTAACTTGCGGAAAAATTGGGTGTTCAATTCTTTATGGTTGTAGTGGAATAGCAGTAATATAATTTTAAAAAGAGGGTGCATTAATGTGTGTGTGCGCGCGTGGTGTGTGTGTGTGTGTGTGTGTGCTGTGTAGTGTTTGTGTGTAGGTGTGTGTGTGTGGTGTGCTTTGTGTGTGGTTTTGTGTGTGTGTGTGTTGTGTTGTGTGTGTAATGGTTGTGCTTGTGTGTGTGTTTGTGGGTGTGTGGTGTGTGTGTGTGTGTGTGTGTGTGTCGTGTGGTGTGTGTGTGTGTGTGTGGTGTGTGTGTGTGTGTGATGTTTGGGTGTGTGTGTGGCGAGTGTGCTGTTTTTTGGGGTCAAAGTTTTTATATCAAATGTTATCAATTAACAGTATGGGGTGAAGTCTGTTTTTTTTCCTCCTTAGAAGTAAACTTGCAATATAAATTTCCCAACGCCCTTGCATCACTGGCTTTCTCTCGCCATGCAGTATATGATGTTAGCTTTTACTGCTTGTACCGCCAGCTCTGTTACCATTTATATTTCCATAAAAAAATTAGTATATCATATGAGGTGGGGGGGGGGGGGGGGGGTGGAGTGGAATTTTCATGAAAGCTGTTAACCTATGAACTTTAATAAATTGATCAAGTATTTATTTGATTGATGTGCACGTGTTAGTAAAATGTAGGCGTAGGGGAAACCGTATATTGTTGGTATTTATTTTGACGTTAATGTACCAGTGACACACCACACACACACAACACACCACACACACACAACCACACACACACACACACACACACACACACACACACACACACCACACCACAAAACACACAACACACCCACACACACACACGAAACACACACCACACACACACACACACACACACTAAAGTTCAACCTCGCATAATAGGGAGAAGGAAAGGTAGTCATAACCTTAGATATGTGCAGGCGGTGAATTAGCTTGCTAGTGGAACAATGGACCCACTCCATAAACTACGTCACGTTGTTTACATCGGTCGCATTGGGGAAAGGCGGGGTCGCGCGGGTTGGACCTACGAAGGGAAAACACGGCGATGGAAGAATTTCGAGTATTTTGCGCGAAAATTGATATTCAGGTGCGATATTACTGTGCCACTGTTCTCGTGACAACACTATAGGCGAAGACCTGAGGTATGGCTGAGTGCAGAGGCTTCTAAACCAAGGAAAATAAGAAAACAGGAGTCATAACAGAGCCTCGTCAAAAGTAAGGCAACTGGTAGGACGTAAACGTGTCCCTACCACTTGCTACTTCTTAATGAGACTCTTGCTGTGACTTTTTTCATGGTTGTAGAAGCCTCTGCACATTCAACCAATCACCTCAGGTCCTTCTCTATGTGGTCCAGCGCAGCACGGAAATATACACTGGAATATCAATTTCGCCAAAACAACTCGAAATTTTTTCATTCGTCGTAGTCTTCTCTTGTAGGTTGTATACATATTCATGGTTATGGTAATATAAAATACCTTAATAATTGAGTTGCCTTTTGTTGTCTTTTCTCATAATAAGTAGGGTATATTCTAGTGTTGGCCCATACTCAACCTCTCCCACAAAACAAGCTTGGGGGACCTGGGGGAATGCGGGATTTTTGGCTGGGTACACAATATGCGTCGCAACCACATAGTTTTTGAGTTAGGGGTGTTGTAAAAATGCAGATCTAGGGAAAAATCATTGGATTCTTCTGCAGTCCAGAGACGTGGAACCTGGGACGATCCTCACAGAAGATGCCCCAAAGTGTCGAGAACCCCCCAACCTCCCGATAGGAGGTTAGGTTAGATTTGGTTAGGTTAGGTTAGGGTAGATTTGGTTAGGTTAGGTTTGGTTATATTTGGTTAGGGTGAGCTTAGGTATATTGGTTTGGTTAGGTTAGGTTAGTTTAGTTTTGGTTAGGCAAATTTCTCTAGACTTATAAGGTAATACCCTAGATCTAGGGAATTTTAAATGTAAAAATTTCTTAGTGTTTGCTCATACTCTCCCACTTCCCCCAAACAAGTTGGGGGGACTGTGGGAAGCGGGGTTTCGGGGTGGGGAACAAAATTATGCGTTGGAAAAACATAATTTAAGAGTTGTGTATAGGGGGTAAAATTCCGATTATATTCTAGTGGCACGTTCCATACTCCCCCTCTCCCACAAAACAAGGCTTGGGGGACCTGGTGGGGGGAATGCGGGGGGGCTGGGGAATGCGGGTGTTTGGGCTGGGTACAAAATATGCGTCGCAATCACATAGTTTTGTGTTAGGGGTGTTGTAAAAAAATTTGCCTAGATCTAGGGAAAAATTCAATTGGATTTCTTCTGAGTCCATGAGACATGTGAACCTGGACGATCCTCACAGAAAGATGACCGAAGTGTCGAGAACACCCCCAACCCGCTAGAAGGTATGTTATATTTGGTTAGGTAGGGCAGGTTAGATTGCTTAGGTTAGGGTTTGATTAGATTTGGTTAGGTTAGCTTAGGTCTATTTGGTTAGGTTAGGTTTAATTTTGGTGAGGCAAAAATTTCTTAGATATAAGGTAATTACCCTAGATCCAGGAAATTTACCACCCATACACAACTCTTAATTATGTGTTGCCGACTATAATTGTTCCCCAACCGAAAAACCCCACATTAAATATTAAACCCATCATTATAAAAATTATTAGGTTTGCCATACTCTCCCACTCCCCCAAGTTCACCAAACAAGTTTGGAGACCTGTGGGGAATGCTGGGGTTTTCTGGGTGGGGAACAAAATAGTGCGTCGGAAACACATTACTTAAGAGTGTGTATGGGGGGTAAAAATTCCTAGATCTAGGGTTAATTACCTTATATTCTAGAGAAATTGGCCCTAACAAAATCTCAACCTTAACCTAACCAAATATAACTAAGTTAACCTAAACCAAATCTAACCCAAACCAAATCTAACCAAACTAATCTAACCAAAACCTAACCTAACCAAAATAGTAACCTCCTTAACCTAACCAAATATAACCTAACCTCCTAGCGGGGGGTTGGGGGTGTTCTCGACACTTCGGTCATCATTCTGTGAGGATCGTCAGTCACACGTCTACTGGACTCAGAAGAAATCCAATGAATTTCCCTAAGATCTAGGCAAATTTACAACACCCCGCACTCAAAAAAAAACTATGTGGTTGCGACGCATATTTGGTACACCAGCCAAAAATTTCCGCATTCCCCCAGGTCCCCAAGCTTGTTTTTGGGAGAGGGGGAGTATGGCAAACACTATGAATAATACCTATATTATGAGAAAAGGACAAACAAAAAGGAACTCCAATTTTAAGGTATTTTTATTTAATATACTATCCATAACCATTGAATATGTACAACCTACAAAGAGAAGACTACGACGATGAAAAAAATTTCGAGTTGTTTTGGGCGAAATTGAGATTCCAAGTGATATATTTCCGTGCTCGCTGACAACATAGAGATAGAAACTGAGGTGATGGTTGAGGTGGCAGAGGCTCTAAACAGGAAAAACAGTCACAGCAGAGTCTCATTAAGAATAAGCAAGTAGTAGGGGACACGTACGTACCACCAGTTGCTACCTTTTGACGAGGCATCTGTTTATGAACTCTGTTTCTTGAGTTTAGGTAAGC
>JACEEZ010011360.1:1390990-1400990 GCA_016584305.1 Chionoecetes opilio
CACTAGCTTAGCGGGGCTTCAAGTCCCACCGATTGCCGCCAACTTTACACTGTGTGTTCATCCTGATGTGAGGACAGCGGCGTGAAATGTTCCACATCCTGGAGACGCGCCCAAAAGGTGCGTTGGTGCTGGCTGGCACGGAACGCGCACTTCCACTGCATCACATGTAGCACCTTCTCGTGCTTCGGTGGCGATTCTCGAAGACTGCGTAACCCAGCCAGGTGTGGCATTCCCTGCACCTGTGCCTTGTGAATACCACAGCGCGCGACGTCCCTGCGTGTTCCAGTGAGTCGAGAGACTCACCGCTCGACGGGCTGGTGGGCTGTCTGCAGCATCCACCAGTCGCAGGCTCGACGCTGGATGCTGTCCTGCACTCCTGATGTGGAGGCTGAAAACGACATCCAGGAGAGGGCGGCGTCGTCTATTAAGTAAGGCCGTATCTGGGCCTTGTAGAGCAAGAGTTTCCCTCCCCTGTCGAGGAAGCTGGCTACCCTTCGCAGGGCAGAGACCCTGTGAGAGGCCTTTTTAGCAATGTGTTTGATGTGGCTGTCAAACCTTAGCTCTCGGTCCACCTCTACTCCCAGAACCTTGACGGCTTCCTGGAGTGGGAGAGGAACGCCACCAAACCGCAGCCTCCCTTCCACTGCTGGCCCGGCAGCGGGGGACCGAGAAACCACCATTGACTGTGTCTTCTCCGGAGCAAAGGTCACCTGCCAACGTGTACCCCACTTCTGTATAAAACTCAGCTGCTGATTGATCTCATCAGCAGCACGCCCACAGTCATGTCGCGGGTAGGAGCAGGAGAGAGTACAGTCATCAGCGTAAGCCGAGACTGCTGGCAGCTGCCGGAGAAGATCGTCCACGTAGATGTTCCACAGGACTGGCCCCAGCACAGAGCCCTGTGGGACTGATGCTTCCACTGGCAGGGACTCAGAGGCCTGCCCGTTGACGACGACCTGGAGGGCTCTCTCTCTCTCTCTCTCTCTCTCTCTCTCTCTCTCTCTCTCTCTCTCTTCTCTCCTCTCTCTCTTCTCTCTCTCTCTCTCTCCTCTCTCTCTCTCCTCTCTCTCTCTCTCTCCTCTCTCTCTCCTCTTCTCTCTCTCTCCCCCCCCCCCCATAATACTTTCCTTTGTTGTTTTGACAATCCACCTTTTCCTTTTCTACCTGCCCTTCCTATTTTTCCTCTTCCTCCTCTTCTCCTTTCAATGTATTCCTATGTTATCCTCCTCATTCTTCCCCTTCTCCTCCCGTTCCTACTACTGCTAAGGGAGGACATACAAATGGAGAGCCGTGCAATTTGATATCCACCTTATCTTCACATAATTTAGGCAAGACCCTTCAGTCGTGTCCTTCACCTCAGGCATCTCATATTCAACAGATCGCAGGAAGACGCTTTTCTGAGTACTAATCTTCTTTGTTCATATCACATTCCACCTCACCTCTCCTTGACAGCCGCCTTACTTGCCTGATACACCTGACATCCATCCCTCACCCTCTCATCTCACTCCTAACCCCACCTCCCAGTGCCGCCCTAACCTAACACCATCTTTAACGTCTAAATCCTACATGCCTTGTGTTGGTTCTCATCTTTCCATCCCCCTTCCCTCCTCCTTACATCCCCCACCAGACCCTTCCCTGCGCTCGAGACCCTTCTGATCGCTGTATTCCATTAATTTCAGAGCGGTTAATGAAGGCAGCTCGGTTCTGGGATCTCAAACTCCCTCATTAACGTGTGGAGAGATTCTAGTTGAAGTTTTACCTCCTAAATCAAATGGGGAAGATATGCGCCCGATTGACGACAGAAGGATCTTAAGTCACGACTTGATGGATACTTGTCGTTTGAGGTTCTTTGCATTCCTCATTGTTAGTAGGTTTTTGGCAGGCGGTGAATTGTGGTCGTTTTATAAATTGCTTTCCTGTTACGCAAGAAATAAACTCCATTTAACGAAACTCTATTGGTCTAATTGTATCTTGTAGTTTTCTTAGGCTGAATAACACCTGTAGCGCAGGATAAATTACCTGTTGCACCTGGGAGCCAATCATGACTGTTTATTTTATTTTGTTATATATTTTGAAGGGGAGGGAGGAGGTTAGGAAAGAGCGGTCTGCATATTGTAAACGTTTTCATGGTTATTCCCACACCTGTGATTATACATGTATATAATTATTACCTGATATAGAGTAGGCGTTTTCTTCGTTCTCCTCCTCTTCCTCTTCCTCTTCTTCGTCGTCGTGCTCCTCCTCCTCCTCCTCCTCCTCCTCCTCCTCCTCGTGTTTATCTTATCTTATTACATCAAATATATGTTATTATCATCGTTATCTTTATTATTACTATCGCTGTTATTATTATTATTATTGTTGTTATTATTATTGTCATGGTTATCATTATCATTGTCATAAATTGCAGTAGTAGTATGGTAGTAGAAGCAGCAGCAGCAGCAACAGTAGTAGTAGTAGTAGTAGTAGTAGTAGTAGTAGGTAGTAGTAGAAGTAGTAGTAGTAGTAGTAGTAGTAGTAGTAGTAGTAGTAGTAGTGGTAGTAGTAGTAGAAGTAGTAGTAGTAGTAGTAGTAGTAGTAGTAGTAGTAGTAGTAGTAGTAGTAGTAGTAGTAGTAGTAGTAGTAGTAGTAGTAGTAGTAGTAGTAGTAGTAGTAGTAAGTAGTTAGTGGTAGTAGTAGTAGTAGAAGTATAGTAGTAGTAGTAGTAGTAGTAGTAGTAGTAGTAGTAGTAAGTAGTAGTAGTAGTAGTAGTAGTAGTAGTAGTAGTAGTAGTAGTAGTAGTGAGTAGTAGTAGTAGTAGTCAGTCGTGAGAGTGTGAGCCTGGTAAGCATGATGCAGCATCCCCAGGGGAGTGGAGTGCGTTGTGTGAGGCGGAGTGGCGAGGGTGCGGCGAGGGCGGCGGTTAGGTGGTGAGGCGCCCTCGTGTTTCTCCGATAATGGACTGAAGGTGGAACTGGCTCCTCGGCGAGAGTGTAAGATTGTGTTTCCTGCGGGAATGCCACGCCGAGGCAAGACATGCTCATCCCCACACCACTGCAAAGTTCCCCCGTGATACATATACGTGCCGTCCCATTAACATAGGTACGCATACATGCATACGAGATGGGAATACATACCCGGAGACCTTGAGAAGAAGAACGAAATAAGTTTATAATAGTCTGTTGTCTTGAAACATTAAACTGCATCACATTTTTCGTTTTTTGTAAGCAAGAGAACGCCTTGTAATCTTTTAGTCAGTGTTCATGTTGCAGTTTTAAAATGTCGCAATATTTCGTACGGCAGAAAAAGAATGAGGCCATTATCTGACCTCATTGTTAAATTTATATGTGGATCTTTACTTTAATCTCAGTGATCGTGATTGAGTGCAGGTTGTAAAGACGAGTCCCTGCTGGCGGCCGCCTGCTTGTGGCTTGTAAAGATTTATGTTTTTCTTCTTCTATGAGTTACTTACGTTTAATGGTTTTCTCTCACTTGTATTTTCCTTGCGATGGCATTTCTGGTCGTACCATCAATATCAGCCGTAGTAGCAGCAAAGGAAGTGGTAGTGATTATAGTAGTAGTAGTAGTAGTAGTAGTAGTAGAAGTAGAAGTAGTAGTAGAAGGTGTAAGAGCTTTGGCAACTGAAGTAACAAAAGGAGCAATAATGGTACAGTACTATTGCAATACGTAATAATAACTCTCTCCCACTGTCTCTTATTATCTATCTATTTTTTTTTCTCTCTCTCTCTCTTTCTCCCGGCTTACATTTTTCATGTTTTTTACCTCTCATATGTTCTCTTTCTTTTTCATTTATTACACAATTGCCTCCTGCTTTCCCTTCTCCCCCTCTCGCCTTTTATGTCTCAAGAGTTGAACATTCTACATCTCAGGCAGTTTTAGCATTTATTTTATTCTTTGTACCTTCTTCCTAACCCAAGGGTGCACGTTTCACTTCCAAGTCACGACCATTTGCTCTCACTCTTTTCTTTCTTTTAACCTTCTACTCCCGCCCTCTTCCCTTCAAGAACTTCTCCCCTGCCAAGAGTAAAGTGTTCATCGCACGAGGCATGTAACAAACGCGGGTATTATCCATGAACACATGCAAATAACATGGGACAACCACCAAGCCAAACGCGTGGGACCCCAGCTGGCGGGAGGTCGCATTCTTCTGGAAATTGTAGGAGGCAAATATTGGAGACTGTTTCAGTAGGGAGGCAAGAGGTGCTGTCTGGCTGGCTGACTGTCTGATTGTCTGGTTGTGGCGGTGCATGTCTGAGAAAGGAGGAGAGAAGGGCAAATCGTTGGAAAGTGTGTTGTGTTTGATGGGATGGTTGATTTTCTGATCGTTGAAGATAAAGAGTCGGGTGTATTTTAGGCTAGTTTGGAATGTATTCGTTTATTTATCTGTGAAAGTGTCTTATTGATTTATTGTATTTGTGTATTGATTTATGTCGATATGCGGGGTTTTTTTTATTCAATGGATTTGTTGTAGCTTTTTTCACTATTATTTTACCACTACCACGTACCTAACAACGAAAGAGAGTACTAGTAGCAGCAGCGATGGACGACGACGACAACAACAACAACAACAACAACAACAACAACAACAACAACAACAACAACAACAACAACAACAATTGCAATCACCAAAGCTATGTTCCACTGCCATTTCACTTGCCTGCCTGAAAAAAGCATGAAAGCAGATCTACATAAACCATTTTCTGAGAGTCAAAATACGTCGTTTTTAGTCCCGCCAAAAAAACACAAGAGCACCGACGGCGGAAAGAAAACACAAGGTGCTAAAAAAATAGAGCAATGAAGAATCGTGAAGAGGACAATTTTTTTTTACTTGGGAACTCAGAAATGCGGGTATCGTGAAGAAAAATTATTAACTCCCATCTGTCTGTTTATATGTGTATGTTAGTGTGTGTGTGGCTGTGTGTGACTGTGTGTGTGTGTGTGTGTGTGTGTGTGTGTGTGTGTGTGTGTGTGTGTGTGTGTGTGTGTGTGTGTGTGTGTGTGTGTGTGTCATCATTGTCGATGTTTTTCCCGCCCCGATGGTCATTGCCTGCTTACGGTCGTTGAAAGAGAGAGAGAGAGAGAGAGAGAGAGAGAGAGAGAGAGAGAGAGAGAGAGAGAGAGAGAGAGAGAGAGAGAGAGAGAGAGAGAGAGAGGAGAGAGGAGGAGAGGAGAGAGGAGGAGAGGAGAGAGAAGGAGAGGATAGAGATGACGGGATAAGAAAGAAAAGGCTATGTAAATTGCAATACGACCAAACTATACCCTTCCATCATCATCATCATCATCTCTATTTAAAAAGGCAGAACAGGTAAAAAAGTTCCTGATGAAATCCTGCGCACCTGGGTACCACTCCTCCCGAGAACAAACAGGTAGGATACACACACCAGTGCCTGAACGCGAAATGAAAAGAAGGATGAGGGAAAGGATGGAGTGCTTAAGGCTAAACAGTATAACGTTACGAGCGGTAATTTGCCTCTTTCTCTTATAATCACCGATGTCTTTATGTTCCAGAAAATTGGTTCTGCATTTTCTTACCAGCGAATGTACTTAATATTAGAGTCATGGAGATTGGAGATGAACATTATCCTTATAATTATAAAAGAGTAAGCATTTAATATAAGCTGAAGATTAAGTTGGGGAGGAAAGGGTCGGGGAGGGAGGTTGGGGAAGACGGGGGCGGCTTTCGGGGGTTCTGCCTAGAGTGATCCCATGCAAGGTAAAATGTGCAACAGGGATGAAAGAGAATCCAAAGCTGCCGAAGCAATCTATGATATTTCACCATCTTCAAAATTCCCAAATTGAATCGCGGTTTTTGCCAACGATTATGAGGAGAGTCCGGCTCGGCGGTGCTCTCGGCTCTGCACTTCCGCCATTACCGAGCAAACGATGTCGAAGCTCGTGCCCCAGATTATCACATTCGCTCGTAAATATCTTACACACACACTTATTAAGGGCTGCACTGCTTATTTTTTTCTTAAGGCTATAGGCTTTTAATACACCGTGAAGTCCAGCATTAGAGTAGACATGAATAAGTGTGTGTTGACTTGAGTGTTTGAGGCGACAAGTAACTAACTCCCATGGGATGTGATCGCAGGGAAGGGGTGGCATTGAAGTGGCGTGAGGGGAGTGAAGAAGGGTGAAGTGTTTGCCAGGAGTTAATATCATCTGTAAACAACTCAAAGCACGACCTTACAGGGGGATGTTTTTGATCTGAAGGTGTGCTACATTATGATATATATTTGATAAACTTATATTCTGTGTGTCACCATTTCCGAGTATGCGGCGCAGGAGAGCGAACTGGCATCACAAGGTTCCTGACACGCGAGCTGATGCCTTAACTTTTAATTGATGTCATATGAGAAACAGAAACTACAGGGCTGTGAAATATGTTTTTGTCCAAATTTCTGGATTAGGGACAGGTGCGAGATAGCTGTTCTTTCCTATAACAACCTTAAAGGGGTGAGTGTATTCCAGGCTGTAAAAACATGAGGGATGCAGGAGAAAGATTTTATTGTCGTGAGTGTTGATTTTGTATCTATTGATAGTGATGATGATGAGGAGGAGGAAGAGGATGTTAGGAACGTGGTGGCGGCATCAGCGGCTTCAAAAAATAAGCTCAGTGGAGGCAGCAGTCACCCCCTATCAAGTGACTCAGGCGACCCACCAGTGAATTATTTATTTTCCCGTTGCGTCGTAGAAAGGCGCGGGAGGCCACTTTAGGAACCACACCCATGCCCACCACACCAGGGGACCCTCCACTATGATACCTGCGAGGCTCGTTACGGGGAAGGTGGACGTCAGGGGTGTAGATGTAGATGGTGCCGAGGAAGGGGAAGGGGGAGGAGAACGAGATGGACGAGAACGAGGAAGAGGGTAAGGACGAATGGAAATTGAAGAAAGACGACAAAAACGATAAGCAAAGGAACGGGAGTATAAGAGGTATACAAATAAATAATGATAGGTCTTTGAAGTGCCTTAGATACACAAGTCATGTACATTTGACGGCAACATTTCAATTAAGCGCGCGACTCACACTCAATACGAGGGAGAATTTCTATTACCGCAGAAGCCTTATGGTCGCCTCTCCTTCTTCACCCATACCATATCTATAGCCATCACTACTCCTTCTACCTTACATCGATCTCAGAGCCACACCTTTGTTTTTAAGCGTCATCAGGGTATCACTACACCGTTTTTGTTTGGCGTTCATCTATGTATTGATCACATAAAAACATTACAAAGAAAAATAAACATGAAAAATACAGAATAACCATTACAAAAATAAATACAATAATAAATGACAGCAGTGATCAGAGTGGCTTAAGACTTCACCAATCAGATTGATGTATACATAAGGTTGGTTTAGGAGGAAAAGAAAATATTAAGTCGATCCAAATAGGGTATGGAAATATAGTGATCCTCAAAGGGCTTCTAGAGGAGTAACGATGTAATGGTGATTGTTAATTGCTATTCTACTTTGATATGAGGGAGACACTTCAGGGCATTGCATACACCACCGAGGCCGTAAATAGGATGGAATTTTAGATCATAGAAAGTCACTATCACTAAACCTTCGTAAACTATTATATGCGTGTATGAAGCTAAGGAGAAGCCATATCGCCGGCTTCTCCAACAAGGGTCAGAGGATTAGCAATGCAAAAGAAAAGAGGAAGGAGTAAAGGAAATTCATATGTAAAGGGACCTATCAAACTGAGACAAGGGAACACAGCATGGACGTAAATATTTTGGGCAAAAGCTTCCTTGTGACACGATGCCAAACGCACAGTATTGTTTTGAAGGTTCCTGATTTTTTTTTAATTCCTAAAATACTTGTTCAGTCGAGTCTGGGGCGTTGTGTGTGTGTGTGTGTGTTTGTGTGTGTGTGTGTGTGTGTTTGTGTGTGTGTGTGTGTGTGTGTATGTATGTTTGTGTGAGTGTGTGTGTGTGTGGGTGTGGGTATGTGTGTGTGTGTGTGTGTATGTGTATGTGTGTGTGTGTGTGTGTGTGTGTGTGTGTGTGTGTGTGTGTCACAAATGCCATACGTCAAGGCATCAACATCTACGACACATCTTATCAATAGAAAATAAGAAATCGTTCATATCGTACATATGTATTTTCTTGTTCCATTTTATTTCTTACCAATCATATTCCCTTTTTAGAATTTTATGTTGCAATTTGCTACGATTTAGTATCCGTTGTTGGGTTCAGTATTGACTGCCAGACTGTGGAAAGGAGGAGGAGGAAGCATATTAAATTTTAAACAAGAAATGTTAAATCAGATATTGGACAGAATGAAAACTAAATGGGGCGACATGAAATATAAGAAAGAGGACGAAATGGAGGACAAGAAAGACTCTCTCTCTCTCTCTATATATATATATCTCTCTCTCTTTTACACAACACACAACACACACACACACACACACACACACAACACACACACACACACACACACACACACACACACACACACTCATACAGTAGAAATAGGACAACTAATAGAAAATCTCTTATCAGTCGTCTTGGTCAAAACTGTCAACGGAAGTGAGGGAAACTGACTGATAATGTCAAGCTAATCAAACTGTGTAGCCCTACTCTCTCTCTCTCTTTCTCATCTCTCTCTCGAATCTTCTCTCCGTCTCTCATCTCTCCTCTCTCTTCTCTCCTCTCGTCTCTCTCTCTCATCTCGTCTTCTCTTCTCTCTCCTTCTCTCTCTCTCTCTCTCTCTCTCTCTCTCTCTCTCTCTCTCCTCTCTCTCTCTCTCTCTCTCTCTCATCTCTCTCTCTCTCTCTCTCTCCTCTCTCTCTCTCTCTCTCTCTCTCCTCTCTCTCTCTACTCTCTCTCTCTCTCTCTCTCTCTCTCTCTCTCTCTCTCTCCTCTCTCTCTCTCTCTCTCTCCTCTCTCTCCTCTCTCTCTCTCTCTCTCTCTCTCTCTCTCTCTCTCTCTCTCTCTCTCTCTCTAACTTGGATACCAATTTATATTTCTAATTGGTCTCCCTTTTCCTATGTACTTCCCGCCAGTCTTATTAGCAGCAAGTATCACGACACATCATCAGTACCCTCCAGTAAGGGCGCCTTGTTACATCGACGTAAACCCTCCAGAGAAAATAATAGTAATAGTAATAATAGTAATAACAGTTGCGATATGACACATAAGATTATTTTTTTTGAATGATTTTAGTACTTGTCTTTTTTTCCATTTCCTATTTGTTTATTTATTTTATTGTGTGTCTGAATGTGTTCTCCTTCAAAAATAATGATATAGTTTGATTTTTTTCCTCTTACATCTTGAAACAACTTAAGGAGCATTGGTTTGTCCTTGAGGGTACGACGAAGCCTGATAATTTCCATTTGGGTCTGCTCAGGAAATGAGGAGAACGCGGCATCATCAAACAGTAAAGAAAAGACAGATAGAGAAATAAAATACATCTGCTTCACAGGGTATATAATGACACTCACTGATACATGGAGGAGGATTAAACAAATGCATCATTCATTATCTTATGCTGAATGGTAATCTAGACAGGTTGTGAGGGTATGAGTTTGAAAGAGGCCGAGGAGGCACGGGTAGGGAAGTGCAGGGTCTGTATAGCATGAGAGGAGAGGAGAAGCAAGGGAAATAATATTCAGATATGGAAAGTGTGAGGGATGCTGGAAAGTAAGGCTGCGGAGACACATGGGGAGGATATAGGAGACGAACAAGAGGCAAGAGGATAGATGTGAAGGATATAAGGAGAGATGGAGCGAGAACAACTGGTAAAAATCTGAAGTAAACTGGAAAATGATCAAGTGCACCTTTAATGTGGTATTTTTAGTTTTGTCCTATTTAAGCAAATTTTATGCATTGCTTACTACATTGTTACGAAGCATTAGTATGTATGAGAATGCTGTTTACTTCAGCTGGAATACATTTTGATGGAACCCTAAAGGAAAGGTATTGTGATATTACCAATGTATGTTTTGCCGATGCGGAAAGTTTAGTTTGTATAGCAAGAAGTTAATCGGAC
>JACEEZ010011360.1:1410990-1415990 GCA_016584305.1 Chionoecetes opilio
ATATATATATGATTGCTTGAAAAAGCAGAATGTAGTGTTTGAGCCGCTACACAACACTTGCACAGATAGCGCCACTCCTCCAGCCTGCTGGACACCGCAGACACCGCAGTAAGTAGCTGCCTAGTAGTCGCTGTCTGTGTAGTGTAGTGCTTTACAACAAGTAGCCACATTGAATGTCAGCAGATATACCTTACCGTTACTTTAGCTTGTAGTCATCGAGATGGATGGTGCTTCTAATCAAACTTTCCTCCGTATTTATTCTCTCGCTTGCGTGTAAGGCGTATGTGTTGTGGAATCCCGGGGTGACTGAAGACCCTGGGTGGCGACCGCTTCACTGGAGTGCCTGCCAGTGCCCGTGGTAGGTGTGAGGCATGACCAGACGGTGGCCGGTAAGCTGGGCACCTACAATGGCCGGTTACGTGGGTGCGTTTACCATATTTCAAGGTCAACGATGGGGATGATAGTGGAACATAAGTAGCCGTGGGGGTGACGGCTAGGCGAGGTGACGGCTTTCTCAGACTGCCTTAATGTTTTATGACTACGACTTTTGCATCTTGGCTCGTGTGTGTGTAAACGAGTTCTGGTTCATTGACTCAAATGACTTGTTTTTATGTTTTGTTATATAAGTTAGGAATCTTTTATTATTTTTTTCAAAGCGTTGTATCATAATTACGAACACTGAACTTTCGACTTCACAAAATTGTTGTTGAATCAGTCCGTCCGTCAATCATTCATTCATCCATTCAGTATTTTTGTATTTACTTGATACTAAAGTGCGAATTGTCTGCTTGATGACTGTAATGCCCTTCATTGACTATTCATTAGGATGTTTTGTTTAATTAAGAGAGAGAGAGAGAGAGAGAGAGAGAGAGAGAGAGAGAGAGAGAGAGAGAGAGAGAGAGAGAGAGAGAGAGAGAGAGAGAGAGAGAGAGAGAGAGAGAGAGAGAGAGAGAGAGATTTATAGATACACATGCATACAGACAGAGATGAAAACAGACAGGCAGGCAGACAAGCAGACGAATAGTCATAATAAACCAGTCAATGGAGGAATTATAGGCAGTCATGCAAAAGTCTGGCAGCTCACTAGTCTGAGCTGCATCTGGAGGAACACATGTTTTTTACGCTTCACTTCACAAGGTGTTAAAGAAGCGATATTTTCCTCGGTATTATTGGAAGTTTTTCGGTTTAACTTTTCTCTCCTCCCTCCGACCTTCATACAAACACATATTCATCACGGTTCAGATGACATTATATAGTAGTTACATTGTTAATGAACTTGTCTTGGGTTATTAAGAATAGGATACTAAAAATTCACTACTCTTTCATTGGTCTACTCTTGTTATTTTCGTCCTTTTAGTGGTAGCTTTTCGTTCTCTTAGCGCCTCCTATCTTCCTCCAGACCTTGCTTTTGTCTATCCCCATCCATCCATACTCTACCTTGCTCCTATTTATTGTTCTTCCTTTCTTATGTTTTTCCTTCATTCCTGCTTTCTTGTCTCTCTTCCTTTCTCTTGTTCATTCTTCCTTCCTTCCTGCCCACCTTCTTTCCTTCCTTCCGTTACTTATTTCTTCCGTCCTTCCTTACTTTCGTCATTTGTTTCTTCTTACCTACCTTCCTACCAACCTACCTTCCTCTTCCTTCCTTCCTTCCTTCCTCACACATCTGCTTTTCTCTCCCCGTCACCACTCCCCTCCCATAAACTCTTCATCTCAGTCTCTCTCGTCTCTACCTGCTCCTTCCCTCCGCCTGCCTCACTCCTGCAGTATAAGGGCTGAGGTAGGTCGTCACGGACTGCCGCACTTCACGTTGCTTGTCCAAATTAATGTTGAATGCGGACTGCAGCATTTGTGGCGCAGGACGTCAACAGCCCCATCCTGTATTGCAGGCTGTGCTGGGGGGGAGGGGAGGGGGAGACACGAGAATGGTGAAGCTTACCGCGAAATGATCCGCGCTCGAGGGAGAATAGCGTATAAAGGCGAGAAGAAACAGAAGGAGTAACATGACAGGAAAGAGAGAAGAAGCAGGGAATTGAGGCAGAAGTTTGATAAGTCACATATATATCAGGCAAATTGTAGAGTCCTTGCAGAGAAGGAAGGTAGTGAAGGAGGCTGTAGATACTTGTTCCTGTGGGGATAGTGGTGTTAGTGGTAGTGGTGTTAGTGGTAGTGGTGTTAGTGGTAGTGAAGGAGGCTGTAGATATTTGTTCTTATGTGGATAATGGTGTTGGTGGTAGTGGTGTAGAGTATGATGTTTCACGGTCCACTGCGCCACCACTTTTTAGCTCAAGTAGTCCACTTTGACAGGACGGCTGCCTCTGCCTCGGAAAACGGATGACACTTCCCAACACCTCCACTTTAGTATAAGAACGGTGGTCGCTGTTGATCATTTGCTGACTCGGTTTTATATGAATATTCTCCAATAGTCCTCATCCTCACACACAATGCTTTACTCTTCTGATCATAATTCATAAACATAACAAAATACATATATATCATTGAGTATTCTTTATTTTTTTGGTGCCCTTGGGTATAAATATGTTTTGAGATGTTCCCCCATGCTGGTTTGTTCCCATCTATTCATTTCACTGCCAAAAACCGTAACATCATCATTATCAGAACACCGCCTTGAAACACCTCCGCTACCCTGTGCCCACGCGTATGTTTCTATATCTCCCTCCCGCCCACTTAATAATGTCCCAACTCTTTCCTTGTTATCTTTGTCGCTATAGTTTTGCCGCTACCCATCATCTCGCCGTTCCCATGTTTGCCTGCTTGCTTTTTAGCTTCTTTTCTGCCTGTAAATATTTTGGGGTTAAATTTCTATAATATGTAAGCATGTTATTTTGTGTCTGTATTTATATTGAAGAGAGAGAGAGAGAGAGGAGAGAGAGGAGAGAGAGAGAGAGAGAGAGAGAGAGAGAGAGAGAGAGAGAGAGGAGAGAGAGAGAGAGAGAGGAGAGAGAGAGAGAGAGAGGAGAGAGGAGAGGAGAGGGAGAGAGAGAGAGGAGAAGAATATATATATAATATATATATAGAGAGAGAGAGAAGAGAAGGAGAAATATATATATATATATATATATATAAGAGAGAGAGAGAGAGAGAGAGAGAGAGAGAGAGAGAGAGAGAGAGAGAGAGAGAGAGAGAGAGAGAGAGAGAGAGAGGGGAGGATAGAGAGAGAGAGAGAGAGAGAGAGAGAACAAATTCTTCTTGACTGGCAAGCGAAAAAAGAAATGCGAAAAACAAGAGGAATATTACACGCCAAAACAAGGAACGTGTTCTTGAAACGGCAAAGAACAAAGCAGAGAACGTATGACGAAACTCCTTTAATACGTTACTCGCGATCATATTGAAAGAAGAGAGAGAATGTGATGGGCATTGGGAAGAATATTATATATATAGAGAGAGAAAAAAAAAAAAAAAACGATAAAATAGGAGTTATAGAGGAAAATAAAGAGAATGAAGCAAACGAAGGGAAAGAAGAATATATTAAGAATAGGACAGAGAGGAAAGTGCAGCAAGTGCCGTTCGACGTTAATAACACGCATGGGAGTCAGACAGGGACGGCGAAAGAGGTAGTAGAAGGGAAGGTTAGCCAACCATCGCATCGGTCCTAGGGTGTGGGGAAGAGGAGAGGGGGATGAATCAGGGAAGGAAGAAAGGTTAGAGGGGTTAGAAAAGGAGAAACTTAATAGAGAACGAGAGACAAAGAACAGATTAATATAAAATAGGAGTATTAAGGGATAGAGAACGAATTGGGGAGAAAAACAGATACTTAAACGTTGTAAAATTGGTGATCAGACAGAAGGACAAGAGTGGAATGTTGACACGTTGTGGTAAATAGAGGACTAAAAATATAAAAAATAATCGATATGAGACGAAAACTAGCAATTATTCGGAAAGGAAAAGTTCGTATGTTCGTGTGTGTGTGTGTCTATGTGTCTGTGTGTGTGTGTAGGGGGGGGGGATTGGTGTGTAACTGTGTGTATATATATATATATATATATATATATGCCTGTTTACGTGTGTGCGCCCACAGGTGTGCATGTGAGGCATATGAGGATAATAAAAGCCTGCATTATGGCCGGCACGAAACAGTGTGAGTGATGGTTATTTTTCATTTCCGTGGCAGAGGGAATGGGAACTGTCAGTCGCCTTGGGAATCATAACCCTTTCCCCTTCTAAAGAATAAAACATTAAAAAATGAGATGCATAAAGCGAGAAACTAACCTAAGCAACCCCCGATTAATAAAAAATATATATACAGGAAAAAACAAGAGAAAAATATTTACAGCATATCACATACAGATATATTGCACTGTCATAAAAATGTATGTCATAAAACTGTAACTAGCAATGGGAAAAGAAGATCAAGGGAGGTAAAGTGGCAGGATATGGGCAGGTAGAGGAAGTATGCAGGTAAGGTAGTATGAGGCGAAAGAGAAAAAGGAAAAGAATCAAGGTAGCGAAGGTATGATCATAATTGTGAGCGGCAGGCAGGGGAGGGGGAACAGAGGAGGGGAAAGGGAGAAAAAGGGACAAAGGCAGCAGGTGTAGATGGGGAAGGTGAATCAAGGCGATGGTGCAAGGCAAGAGAAGGGAGTGCCTGGAGGACAAACATAAGAAAGGTATAGTATAGAGGGACTGTTGCTCTTGTTTATAGCCTCTCGCGGCGCGGCGTGTTTGTGTGTGTGGCGAGATGGTGCCTGGGGCCTCCCTTTGGTGTTCTCTCTCTCTCTCTCTCTCTCTCTCTCTCTCTCTCTCTCTCTCCTCTCCCTCCTCTCTCTCTCTCTCTCTCTCTCTCTCTCTCCCTCTCTCTCAAACACCAATTTACTCTCTCTTTCTCCCTTATTATTCTCCTCCTCCTCTTTTCCTTGTTCTTCCTACTCCTTCTGCTGTTTTTCTCATCATTACCCTTCGTCTAACTCGTCATCGCTATCCTTCCTATTTGTTTTTCTTCGCTACACTGTTTGTTTCATCACAGTCTTAATGTATGTGTGGAC
>JACEEZ010011360.1:1423490-1445990 GCA_016584305.1 Chionoecetes opilio
CTATTTTTCCCCAGCGCACCTTTCTCCTGCAGCCACGCCCTTGCTTCTGTGCCACCACCAGTCTCTCCCATAGCCACCTCCACCTTGCCTTGCTATATCATTAGCACACACACTTGTACTTCTAACTCAAGTCCTTAAGGGAAGAGATCCACTAAGGTTCATACATGAAACACTTGAAACACTTTATTATACTTGCAAGAGGGGGGGTTACATGATAAGTGTCATTTTTGTTTATTTTGAAAATGCAAGTAGCCCATTGGAAGCAACAATGCTTTTTGGGCAGAAATCTATAAAGGTTTTCTTACAAAACTAAAAAAGTCGCCATCTAGGCAAAATACTCAAGTACTAATAATTACCTAGAAATTACTTAACATTAAAAGTTTTAGTGGTACTAGATCCTAAATGTTACAACCATGTTTACAATATATTTACAAATATATGAGATATATTACAAAACTCTTCATCCCTATATACAAGTATCCAGACTTTTTAAGCTCGAGTTCTTATCGTCCACAATACTCTTAGTGCTTCCAAGATTCTTCCCATTGATTACTGTACTTAAAGTAGCGCAATAGCCAAACACATACTAATCACACACGACGCCTTACCTAGAAAAAAAGTCCACCTCAGTCTGTACCTCTGTCACAGTGTCTACGCCTTACGGCATGGCTATAGGTATGAGGATACTTGTTCATTTCCTTGACATCCCCTAATCCAGCGACTCCAGCGGTAACCTGTGCATTGTTATTAAAAGGAGGGATACAAAAGTTTCTGAAGGCTGCCTCGAGGGATCACTTGGTTTCTTTTGCCCAAATTTATATTATAATTAATAGAAAAACATTGTCCATACGGCAGCGCTACTATAGCATGAATGTTTTACGTGCTTCCAGGTACTCCATCCTGTTAATGAATCAAGTATTACACTAACAAAAATACTGTCTGAAGCTTTGAGTAAAGGGAAGTCCTCTTATCGTAATGTGCTTACACGAACTATGGTATTATATCTTGTAAGAAATAGTTATCGGATAATGATTGAAATAGTACCGTATTATAAACTCAAAGCGTGTAATTTTCCATAATCTACTATGTAGTTTTGATGGTTGGCTCTTACAACATGTGACGGTGTTTTTACTTATCAGAGAAGTTGAGTTGGATTCATGTGGAGATGAAGGGTGTCGGCACGTAAGGTATTGCCTGACTATAATATATGATACTGAAAGACAGGGGTAATGCGAACAGCCTCACTATATACATAACCATTTACAAGGCATTTCCATCTAATATACATACATACTTGTACATACATATTGTTCAAGTTCAGATATGATTTTGATGAGAAATATGACAAAGAATTAGTTTAACGTCAATGGACGCTTCATGTGGACAGGGTCCTGGCGCTGCGTCTGCCCGCCACCACCCTGCAGTCTTAGCAAGCACGCCCTTTGTACCTCATGTGTTGTTTATCGTGGTGGCTGATCGTCTCTTTGGCAAAAGTATATACGGTGAGGGCCATTAACACGGGGCAGGGTGTATAGAGGGAGGAAAACTGTGGCAGCCATGACCACCGACTGTTGTTGACTTCGTGACGCAGTGATTAATTGCACCACGTGTTATATTTTTCCCTATACATTGCATTGTGAGGCACACGCACGTTAGCCCGGGGAGTGGCGCCGCCCAGGATTTGATCGATACATGGGATGTGTTTGATTGTGGTAGCGAATGTTAATGGAACTTTCAATATTTGTGTGTGGAGTACGCAGCCCACATATCCTTTCTCCTTTCTACCCTTTCCTGAACGTTTTGGTGACGGACATTTGGACATCAAACGCGCAAAAAGAATTACATATCATTTTGCATTATTTACGCAACGTGCAGAATATTTGGTAACGGTGGCAAAAGGCTAAATAGCATTGCCGCGCCACAAAGGTAACGGTTCGTAATGTAAACTAGGAACTATAATTTGGTCCGATGAAATAACAAAATTTTAAAGATTCGATGCGTGCTTTGTTGTGCAGCCTTTAGAGCACAGTTTTCGACACGCGGCTCCCTGAGGTGTGTTGGGGAGGACTGCCAAAGATAGTAGTAGATTGTGTTGCAGCTCGCTAGGAAAGACACGCGGAGGAGCATCGATTTCTTATCACATCCTTTTTTCATAAAACGCAGTCTGCTTTTGTCGTGTATACCCCATTTTTTTGTTCTCTCTCTCTCTCTCTCTCTCTCTCGCTCTCGCTCTTGCTCTCGCTCTCCCCTCTGCTCTCTCTTCTCTCTCTCGCTCTGCTCTTTTGCTCTCGTCTCTTGCTCTCTCTCCCTCGCTCTCGTCGCTCTCGCTCTCGTCCCTTGCCCCCTCGCTTCTCGCTCCTCGCTCTCGCTCTCGCTCTCGCTCCTCGCTCGCTCGCTCTCGCTCTCGCTCTCCGTCTGCTCTCGC
The DNA here is from genome assembly GCA_016584305.1 of Chionoecetes opilio. Lineage (NCBI taxonomy): Eukaryota > Metazoa > Arthropoda > Malacostraca > Decapoda > Majidae > Chionoecetes > Chionoecetes opilio. Next base: position 1,425,916 of record JACEEZ010011360.1, read on the forward strand.
TCTCGCTCTCGCCGCTCTCGCTCTCGCTCTCGTCGCCTCGCTCGCTCTCGCTCTCGCTCTCGCTCTCGCTCTCGCTCGCTCTCGCTCTCGCTCGCTCTCGCTCTCGCTCGCTCTCGCTCTCGCTCGCTCTCGCTCTCTGCTCCTCGCTCTCGCTCGCTCTCGCTCGCTCCGCTCGCTCTCGCTCTCGCTCGCTCTCGCTCGCTCTCGCCCCTCGCTCGCTCTCGCTCTCGCTCGCTCTCGCTCTCGCTCCTCTCGCTCTCGCTCGCTCTCGCCCTCTCGCTCGTCGCTCTCGCTCTCGCTCGCTCCCTTCGCTCTCGCTCTGCTCTCGCTCTCCGCTCCTCGCCCCGCTCTCGCTCTCTCTCTCTCTCTCTCTCTCTCTCTCTCTCTCCTCTCTCTCTCTCTCTCTCTCTCTCTCTCTCTCTCTCTCTTCTCTCTCTCTTCTCTCTCTCTCTCTCTCTCTCTCAAGACTTTCGAAGACCACGGAATTGGAAACATACCTGCACTATCAAATGTTTGGAAGTGACATGTAGAAGGTTCCGCCAGAGACAGTATTGTGTACGTAGCCGAAGATCAAAATGCATGCGAAAGTAACCTTTGTGTGTCATTGAAAAGTGTGCGCAGCTGTGTGAAAGTATGGAAGTGTGTGTGTGTGTGTGTGTGTGTGTGTGTGTGTGTGTGTGTGTGTGTGTGTGTGTGTGTGTGTGTGTGTGTGTGTGTGTGTCCCTCTCTCTCCTTTTCTCTGTCTACTTTTTTAATCTTTTTTTTTTAATCGCCCTGTGGAACGGACGGGTGCTCTTCACGGCAGGTGGCCATAAATTATAGTTCCAAAATTTTACCCTGAAAATCCATTACATGCCCGGGTGACCAGCCTAACCGTAACAGTATGAAAAACAATGAACGAAACGCCACAACTCTGATACTCGTTGAAGATTAGAACCCCCTCCCCCACATTTTATCTATGCCACCCCTTTTTTCTCTCCCATCCCTCCACGATCAGCCCACATCCCTCTCCTGTACCCTCCCCCTCCCCCACCCTTCTCCGCACCTCCCCCTTGCTGAATGCTGGCCAATGGAAACGTTTATTGCGGAATGGAGGGAAAAACGTGTTTGAAAAAAAAATGCCATAACTCAGAATTGCAACAAGCGAATCCGTAACTAGTGGAAGGGAGTGTGAGGGAGCGTCGTGTTTCGTGAGGGGAGAGTGAGGCAGGAGCATGCACGGGGATGGCGAGGGAGAGAAGCCACTGTAACAGGATAAGAGGGGGAAAAAGTACAATAAAACACGTAACAAAAAAGATAATAATGTCAGTATAGAGTCATTACTAAATACTACATTACATATATATGGAGGGAAAAACGCGTTTGAAAGCAAATGTCATGGAGAGATGGCGCTGTAATAGGATCAAAGAAATACAAAAAAGTGCAATAATAGACGTAACAAAAAAAATTATAATGTCAGTATATAGTCATTACTCTTTAATATTACAGTGGAAGATTCATATATTTTGACATTAATATATTTTGACATTAACGTTAGTCTCATGTGATCCCTCTGTCGCTGCAACACTGGCTGTGAAATAGTGACGAAAACAAAATAAAATAATAGATAAGAGCAAAATGCACGAGTGGTATTAATTTAATAGAATAATATGAAGGCTGTGACGCCGAGCTTAAAAAAACACTGAAAAAATACACAACGAAGCGAATAGAGTAATGATAGTGTTGGTTGGCGTGAGGGAGGGTGTGAGGAGATGTGAGAGAGGGGCGCTGGTGGGGAATGTGCAAGGTGGTGTGTGTGTGTGTGTGTGTGTGTGTGTGTGTGTGGAGAGAGCTAGGGGGAAAAGGGGAAGGTAACGAAGGCGTGAATATAGATGTGTGTATGTGGGGGGGGGGGATGAAGGGGGGACGGAGTGTAGGAGTTAAGGGGATAGTGGGGAAGTTTGTCTATAAGCCTCCGCCTGGTGTTCTCCTCCTCGCTATAATACGGTCATGATTAACACAGTGGGTCGTGACCGGTCTCGCCTCCGCCAACTTCATGGAAAACTTCACTCTGCTCCGAACTTAAGTGTCCCGGGTCGCTGCCGGGTTCCTGCCACGGGGCTGGATCCGTCTTTCCGTGAGTGAGCTGTACCGGGAATGCACTTCCTCTTGCGTGCATAAACCGGTGGCGTTCCGTAGTTTTGCGTGATACCGTGGCGTAAAGAGTGGCACATAAAGTGGCTTTTAACTCTTGACGGAGTAAGTAATACCTTGATGCCGTTTTCTGCCAAGGTTTGCACTAAAATTTGGGTGTGTTCAGGTCCCGGCCAAGGCAGGAAGTAATGAAGCCGGTGATGGTACTCTATTTTTTTAAAGGGTTTGCACACTCCCCGCCGGTAAAAGTGCCGTGTCCTGTGACGGGCCTCGCCAAATGGGGGCTTTAAGCTAGGCGGCTGGTGGCTGGTGGCAGTGGTGTTGGCGGTCTGCACTTCGCCATACACTTACCGTTCAAGGCTATCTTCATACCCTTAATAACACTGCTTAAACAACTGACACTTATTCCAGTATCGACCTGGAATCACACAGGGGAGAACTGACCGCGGCATAATGTCGTGTGGAAGGCAATGGCACAGCTCAGGTGTTGGCATGCCGTGGGAGGTTATGTTTTGGAGTGTGTGTGTGTGTATGTGTATGTGTATGTGTGTGTGTGTGTGTGTGTGTGCGTGTGTGTGTGTGTGTGTGCGTGTGTGTGTGTGTGTTGTGTGTGTGTGTGTGTGCGTGTGTGTGTGCGTGTGTGTGTGGGCTGGCCAGCATAATATAAGTAAAAGCCATATGCGGGATGTGGAACCAGGAGTGACCAGGGCCAGTAAGTGTCAGCCGGAGAGAGTGATGGCGCAGTATTGGAATATAGAGCGCCATAATGTGCTGCGTTACTCGCCTCATGCAGCCCCCCCTCGGTCTAACCCCCCCTTTTATGGTGCCTCCCCCCTCCCTTTCGTAGCCTGCCTTCGTTATGGCAAATCTGGAGCACTTGGTCAGATGTCGTTTCATCTAATTATTTTGAATACTGTGTCATCTGTCCTCTCTCTCTCTCTCTCTCTCTCTCTCTCTCTCTCTCTCTCTCTCTCTCTCTCTCTCTCTCTCTCTCTCTCTCTCTCTCTCTCTCTCTCTCTCTCTCTCTCTCTCTCTCTCTCTCTCTCTCATAACGGAATTTTTGATCATCTGACTCAGTAAGTCGAATTATCACCCTTTCTTTTTTTTCGGTTTTTCCTCCCTCGCGCCTCCCTCCCTTCATTTGCCTTCCAATAACACTCCATACCTCCCATCACGTGCATGGCTCCCCTCCCTCCCCACCCTCCATCCATCCACCCCCTCCCAATCCCTCTCCCTCCCAATCCACACCAAGCCCTAGAATTCCCGTGGACCACTGCGAGGTAATCTGACGCCCCTTGCTGTCGATGTGATGAAGTGGGAATGATTATGATTATCTTATACTAAGGGTAGACTACAGTGCAGGTTTTTTTTAGATAGTTGTTGTGGCTACCAGCGTAATGCGGATGTAGTCGAAAAGGAAAGGGGGAAAATCACCTCACAGCGGAGCCTTAACGTGTAGTCAGTTTAGGCAAGGGTTTACGAGTACTGGAAGCTAACAGCACGTATATAGTAAGAAATAACCCATGTACTGCTTCAAGGGGCGTAGGAACCTTAACAAAGAGAGATAAGTGTATCTAATTAAACATAAATAAATTGAGTAGGGAAAGTTTCTAGAGTATACGAGTAACTCGACTATTTTCTAAGGTTAAGAGAGAGGGGTGTTTAAAGAAAGGATTAGGGAAAGTCACATCGGAACCCTAGTTATGGTACTTGTGTGTGTCCCTCCCCAACGTGATTGCCCCAACCGGCCTCTCCCCACACTCCCTATATCGCGTTTTTATGGATGTTCGCGACGTGTATGGGCGCCGTTAGGTACAAGGGAGGGTCGTGATGTGGAGGCTGGATTGAGAATTGGGTGGTGGGGAGAGTGTAAGGGAGGAGGTGGAGGAAGGTACAAGAGGAAAGAAAGGGTGGTGGTGGTGGTGGTGGTGGTGTCAAGTGTATGGTGATAGTTCAAAGGAGAGTATTATGGTTATTCTTTCATTTTTTTGTCATTTCTGTTCTTTGTTTCTCTTCCTGTCTCGTCCTCTACTTCTTCCTCCTAATTTCCATTACCACTACTAGTACTTCTGCTGCTGCTGTTGCTACTACTACTGCTACTACTACTACTACTACTACTACTACTACTACTACTACTACTACTACTACTACTGCTACTACTACTACTGCTACTACTACTACTACTGCTACTGCTACTACTACTACTACTACTACTACTACTACTACTACTACTACTACTACTACTACTACTACTACTACTACTACTACTACTACTACTACTACTACTACTACTACTACTACTATTACTACTACTACTACAGTACTAATACTAATACTAACACTAATACTAATACTAATACTAACACTAATACTAACACTTCTACTACTACTACTACCACCACAACCGCTATATTGGTTTTGCTAGTTCTCTTACTCTTACTACACTAATGCAAGGTATATTATTCTTAAATAGTACACTTCTCGCTCTTATTTTTTTCGATTTTTTGTTGTTCTTTTATGTACCTTCCCCTTTAGCTTGCACTTCGTTTCTTATTTTTTTGGCTCTCTTTACATATATGTCATCTTCTTTTATCTTATTCATGATAAACGAGTGAGAGAGAGAGGAAGTTTTGTTGTTCAGGTGAAGGGGGAAGGTGGTCGACCTGTGTTGTGATCGCAGCTCTGAAGGTAAAGGTTAGCGAGCTCAAAATAATATGATAACCAAGACGTTCGAGTCAGGTTACGTGTTCGTCTTCACCAAGAGAGAGAAAAAAGTGTGGCATTTACATGTATTCATCTAGTTAGGGATGAAATATAATTAGAGTGGGACACATTAAACGTCTGAAAGGTAATTACACAGTAGGATAAGCATAAAAAATAAGGCCAATTTAGTTTATAGAGCGATGTAATACGCAGCACAAACTTCTGTAATAGATATATTGCATTCATCTGTCGGGATTCTCTGTCCCGGAACACAGCCATCCATCATGACCGCGCTATGGACACGACAAATGATGAAAAATAGGAATCCATTTATAATTTATCAAGAGCATTGTAGGGTGAGCCATTTGTTTCATATAATATCATAGGTAAGTTTAAGGGACGAATAATAAAAAAGTGGGGGGAGAAGGAGGAGAAATTTTTAATAGTGGGGAGGGGAGGAGAGAGAAGGGAGGAAAGAAAAAAGGCGGACCTCCCTTCTTTTTTTCATCCCCGCGTCTGTATACTATTATTGTAGGTCACGTCCGTAATTCCTCTGTCTGTATCACAAGCTTCTTTACTGTCTATGCTATATCGTTTTGATCACAGAAAGCATGCAAGATGTCTCCTTCACCTCCCCTTTTTCCCTTATAAGGTACGCCGGTATATCAGTGTTTCAAACGATTTTCCACAGATTCTTCATTTTTTTTCTTCTACATCAACTGAGTTATGAAACGTATAATTCCACGAAGTCTCGGTGCAAACTTGAAATTCCGTAATGAGTGTGTTTGATCAGACTGCCGGAATTAATGCCCCGCATGTATTATCCCCTGGTGATGTGTTGCTCGTGTTGCTAATGCGTTGCTATCCGTGCTGCTGATCACTCGTTTTGGCGTTGCTGATCTATTGCCGTATTCTACTCGCGTGTTGTGCTGCCTTGATATCGATTTTCTGCTCAGTAATTTTGGTTATGCTGCTCTGTGTTCTGCCATGTTGCCGTTTTCTGCTCTGTATTTTTGGTTACGTTGCTCTGTTCTGCTTTGTTGCCGTTTAGCAGATCTTTCTTACTGCATATGTCGGATTATATTGCTCATTATGTTCCTCGTATTCTGTCTTGCCTGTCAATCCAAGACTCGTCAGCAGCATTATGAGGCCCACGATGACATTGATCAGTTGCCTCACTTTGATATGTTTCATGTTATATGCGAGTCACAGTACAGTAATCAGATGTCAGTCTTGTTTCCTCGTGTTTCCATTATTTTTGCTTGCCCCTCTCCTGATATTTCTGCTCTCATGTATAACTGCCAGTTACGATGATATAGGCAAGCTTATGTATATAGCATATACCACATACGTAGATAATTAATAAGGGTTGCATGGATTTTCTGTGTTTTGTGAGTTACGGTTTCTCCTTCTATGTTACGTTTATCCTAATTGTGCTTTTTCCCCCTTTTTTTATGTTCCTATTGCTGCTGCTGTCTCTATATGCTCTAACGTTTTTATGTTTGTCTGTTTTTTCTTCTTAATCTATCTATCTATCTATCTATCTATCTATCAATCTATATATTGTTGGATTTTCTTTATTATTTATCACATTATCTATCCACTTGTGGCTGAGTGTGGGCCCATCCTTCTCTCTTTCTCTCTCTCTCTCTCTCTCTCTCTCTCTCTCTCTCTCTCTCTCTCTCTCTCTCTTACTCTCTCTCATCTCTCTCTCCTCGCGCTCGCTCGCTCGCTCGCCTCGCTCGCTCGCTCGCCGCTCTCTCTCGCTCTCTCTCTCTCTCTCCTCTCTCTCTCTCTCTCTCCTCTCTCCTCTCTCTGCTCTCTATCCTCTCTTGCTCTCTCTGCTCTCTCTCCTCTATCTTCTCCTCTCTCCTCTCTCTCTCTCTCTCTCTCTCGTGTGCCCTTCATGTAATGTTCGAGGGTTACCTGAGGGCGGTGCTGGGAGGGGCGGGAAAAAAGAAGTCAAGGTGAGTCAGGTTGGCAGCAGGAGTGTGAGGCAGGTGGAGCATTAAAGGGCATGGCTCGGCCCACCACCACCACCACCACCGTCATCGTCACTCCACCATCGTTACGGCCACCACTGCCACCATAGAACCCACCCAGGTCGCCTCCCACCACCCCACGCTGCCCCACCACTACCACCAGCACCATTATTCTTGAAGCAGCCAGGCTCGTTAGCAGAAAGATACGTCGTAGTCTTGGACGTTGAGCGGGATGGAGTTTGTTTAGGTGTATGTGAAGTGGACATCTAGGGAATAGTCACACACACACACGTTTTTTTCTCTTCTCTCTATCTCTCTCTCTTTCTTTCTCTCTCTGTCTCTCTATTTCTCTGTCTATCTGTATCTCTGTCTCTATTTCTCTCTCTCTCTCTTTCTATGTCTGTTTCTCTTTCTGTCTGTCTCTCTTTCTCGTCTGTCGTCTCCTCTCTCTCTCCGCTCTCTCTACTACATCTCGTCTCTCTCTCTCTCTCTCTCTCTCTCTCTCTCTCTCTCTCTCTCTCTCTCTCTCTCTCTCTCTCATCCCTCCTTTGCCACACACAACCTCGTAACCTACATTCATCTGCTCCAGCGATCAGGAAAACCAAGCCTCGTGTACATACTGAGCGTCCTTACAGTTTGACGATAACACGAACAAATATACTGCTGTAATTGTTAGTATATATAACAGGAAACTATTCACAAACAGGCAATCTACCATTACAGTACTAAGGAATAGTTTCTTTTTGTTTGTGTATATTTTTTTTCTTTTCTTATCGTTAGAAAATAGTTGCGCTTCTTTGTTTCCGGCTTCGTTTCGCTTAACACTCGCTTGAATAGTAAATTATGCGCGATGAAAATTGACCACAAAAGCCTCCGATGGGCAGCTCAGGCGCTATTCCCAGAAATGAGTAGCTTGATGATTCGGACCCGCCCTATCATAGCTTGCAGAATGAGGCTGGGAACAAGGCTGGATCAAACACGGCCACTTCACTAGATACCCGATGCAAGTTTATCTAGGTAGTTCACGGTTCATTTGACCCTTATCCATTGTTTTACCCCTATTGTTTTCCTCTACACGTATCTCTCTCTCTCTCTCTCAATCTTATGCATGTACAGTACAACATCATTTTCTGTTGTATTTTTCCTCCACCACTACTTTTGCTCTCCCTTTTCCCTTTACCACCTCTATTAGTTATCTTAGTTTACTGTTTTTCCTCTCATATTCTTCAGTTATTTGCCTCATTGGCCCTCATCGTCGGTAAAATTTGTTCATCTTTGTAGTTCTCGTTATGGTATGTAATGCATGTATCTAGTAGTATATTACTTTCTTTCTTAGTGTGTTCTATTGGCGCTGTTAAGGAACTCGAATATCATAGGCGACAGTACAAAGAAAATATATCCATGGTTGTTTTTATATATATATATATATATATATAGTACCTGTTTACCTGGTCAGGATCAAGGTGCGTCTGGTACAAGATTTTTTTTTGCCCCGAGGTGATGGACGGTGTAGAAATTGGTACTGTAGGTCGTTGGATCTTATATATTTTTTGCCCTCTAACCAGCTCGGCTATTAATCATCAGCTTTTGTTCATATAACCCTGACCTCCCCTCGTGGCCCTTCTGCTGTTATAATCCTCTTTCATATATTATTTTTATTCTTGGTAGACTTTACACGCTGGTTGGGTATAAAGAGTATTGATTTGATGTATTTTATTTCGACATTGTTTTATATATGTCTCCCTCTCTTGATGCCAGCTTGCGTATCATGTAGTTTATTGTCAACTTTCAATGTGTTTCTCTCTCTCTCTCTCTCTCTCTCTCTCTCTCTCTCTCTCTCTCTCTCTCTCTCTCTCTCTAGCTCTCTTCCTCTCCCTCTCTCTCTCTGCTCGCTGCTCTCTCTCTCTTCTCTATCTCTTCTCTCTCTCTCTCTCTCTCTCTTCCTCTCTCTCTCTCTCTCTCTCTCTCTCTCTTACTTATTTATTTAAATATATTTCAGCACAGATTCTCGCATACCGCCATCCAATCATGACAATTTAAAGATCACCCATTAAACTTCAAACTATTACGTGTACAGTACGAGTCATAAAAAGTGAGACGTGTTCTTCATTTTCCTTATTACCAACGCCTGACCTATGTTGGCAGTACCAGCGATCTGATCCTCTGACAACCTGACTAAACCCTCTTCCTCAACACCCCTAAAAATAATGATCACTGAGAAGGGTATGATATTTTTTTCCCCCTTAAATTGGTTGGTCTGTAAGTAGGTGGGTGTTGAATGCATAATGTCATTGTGTACTAAATTTGACTACTTTCGTCGTGTAATGTGTTGCTTTTTATTGGGACTCATTAGTAATTGTGATCTGTAAGGGTGTTCGGTCCTATTTTACACTTTTTCAGACAACCCCCCCTCCCCCCCCTCCCCCTTCTGCGTTCTGAGCTCGAAAAAGTGACATTTTTTCTTAATCGGGATGGTTTTTTTTCGGAGGAGATTTTTCGAAGAGATTGAGGCTGAGTAATGGGTGTTTGGGGGTGCGAGAGGCCGAGTGGAAGGGCGCTTGGTGCAGGAACGCAGCCGTGGGTCACACTGGAGGCAGCGCGACAGGTTTCTGATTTATTCTTGGAGTTATGAGTGTTACAGCGGGGGTGATGCATGGCCCTCCCAGCTGGCCTCGAACCCCCCGCCTCGCCCGCCACTCATCCACCCACCCAACCACCCAGCCAGACACTCACCCACCTCAAGCCCCGACCCTTTCTCTGCCTTACTCACCTATACCCAGCTTTGTAACGTACTCATTCATGCATTCATTCACTCCACACAAAATTCTCTCTCTCTCTCTCTCTCTCTCTCTCTCTCTTCCTCTCTCTCTCTCCTCTCTCTCTCTCTCTCTCGCTCTCTCTCTATCCTCTCTCTCTCTCTCTCTCTCTTCTCTCTCTCTTATCTATCTCTCTCTCTCTCTAGCTCTTCTCGCGCTATTCTCTCTCTCTCTCTCTCTCGCTCTCTCGCACACACACATACATAACACACACACACCACACACACAAACACACACCATTCCCTGTATTCAGCTCTCACACACACACACACAAACACACACCATTCCCTGTATTCAGCTCTCCCCCTCACACCCTCGCCTCACTTTTAGCCACACACCCCAGCGCTGCCGTCATCCTAGCCCGGCACAGGCCCCCTAGCTACAGCCAGGCACCGCGGTAACCTGATCCCACGTCAATATTAGCATCGTTTTTGCGTGTTTCTGAAAATTGATCAAACTGGTTTTATTTTTATCAATGCAAATGTTGTTCGGTCACTTACTATTAACTATTATTTTCTTTTTTGAACTCATATTTTTTCAGTTAATCTGGTTTTAGAAGCGGATGTGGGAACGCGATTAATAAATAATAATAGCATAGATGTAAAATTCTGTACCTATAGTCTATTTTTTTTAATGAGGCCAAAAAAAAATCCTGCCCCTTGATGCTACTTGACTAATAATTTAATTGCCTAGGAGAGAAGGGAATAATAACTTCTTCTTGATTTCAGTTGTATTTTATCATAGTTAACCATAGTATCAGGTAAACATAGACCTCATTTTAAGCATGAGACCTTAAGATAACATGAAATTTTTGCCTTGTTAAAAAAAATAGACTATAGTGTGTATTTTTTGGTATAAGCGTCAAGAGACTTGTAAATCTGGCTGTGGTATAAATTTTATATAAGCACTCACTTTTATCCACTGCACACTCTATTTTTCTGTTCGCCCAGTGGATAATTAAAGAGAAGTAATAAATTACCCAACACGACCTAATAACATGAATCCTTGGTGTAAAATCTTCACAGCGTTGGGTGAGTGACGAGATTGTAAATATTCGTCATTTCATTTAATCATCGTGTCAGTGAAGCTTTTTGACGAGGGGCTTATTGTGAGCACTTGAACGGGTCTCGTGTCCAGCGGGGAGGAGGAGGAGGGAGGAGGAGGAGGAGGAGGAGGAGGAGGAGGAGAGGAGGAGGAGGAGGAGGAGGAGGAGGAGGAGGAGGAGGAGGAGGAGGAGGAGGAGCCTGAGGAGGAGGAGGAGGAGGAGGAGGAGGAGGAGGAGGAGGAGAGAGGAGGAGGAGGCGGAGGAGGAGGAGGAGGAGGCGGAGGGGAGGAGGAGGAGGAGGAGGAGGAGGAGGAGGAGGGAGGAGGAGGAGGGGATTTTATCATAGGTTACATAGGAGTCACAGACAACCAGGATACCTATTGGTCCATAGCGAGGGTATCTTCGCGAACTCATACTACGAAATATCAACTACTTGTAAAGAAAACAGTTGGAAAAATGATACCATGTCCCTAAAGAGGATAAGGAACATGCAAGTTTCATTAGGGCGAATGATAGGATATGAAAATACTAACTACAAATACCACTACCACTACAACTAATCGATACGGGGGGACTAGATACGAATTGCACTACAAATACCCATTTACTTTACAGTGCGCGTTCAAAGGTCGGTTTTTGAATGTAGTTATTGTGTTTGGCTCCGACAAATTTGCTGGTAAACTTTTCCATCGATCAACGACTATAACCATTGAAAATCATTTGTACGGAGATCGGGATGCAACGTTGACCGTTTAGTTTTTAAACATTATTCTTGTTGCACTTGAGTTGAAAGCCGAATAGGTTCTCTTGAAATTAATGACATCAAAAACTTTTTAGATCTAAGTTTTCTATCAAGTCCCCACGGATTCTACGACCTTTAAGGAAAAAAAATATTAAAGTTTCGGCAGTCTCTCTTATAAGATGAATTTCGCAGCAGATGGAATTGTTTGGTTGCCCTTCTTTGCACTGATTCCAATTGGCTTGATCTGTTACGAAACAGGGCGACCAGAATTGAACGCAATATTCCAAGTGCGGACCTAACCAAGGACGTGTATAATGTAGCATTACGTTCGGAGGTTTTATGTTCACAAGTTAGTTTACTTAAAAGCCCAAAATCATATTTGCCTTTCTTACTGGACAGCTAGGCAATGCGAAGGTTTCAGATCATTACTGAGAGACCCTAAATCCTTTTCCGCTGTGTACTTTCAGTTAACGATTATTTGCATTTGCTAGTTATAATTGAGGTTATCGTTGCTATATGCATTACTTTACATTCCGGAATTGAATGGTAATAGCCATTTATCACTTCCCATCTGATAGATTTGTCGAGATCACTTCTATGAGTTCGCATTTTCTCTAGTATATGCGTTACAGGCCTAATTTGGTGTCATCTGCAAATTTTGATATTGTAGATACAAGTCCGCAGTCCAGATCGTTGATATATATCATGAAAAGAGTAGACCCAAGACGATCCTGAGGCACCCCACTAGTGACATCTAACCAATCAGATGCCCACCCATTTATTACGACCCGTTGTTTACGATTCTGAAAGCCAATCGCCAATCCATGCATAATTGCTCTCCTATGCCATGTGCCCTTAGCTAGTTAACAGGTCGTTATGTGGAACTGTATCGAAGGCTTTCCTGAAAATCAAGGTTAATACATCCGAGGGAATTTAGCGTCCCAGTTGAATAAATTGTGACATTAAAAAAATCAGTAGGTTGTTAAGCAGGATCTCTTATTTCGGAAAATCCATGGGGCCCTTGGGAGTTTAGTATAGGAGTTAGGTTCATAGAGGAAGACACTATTTTATCCCGCAATATTTCAAATAGTTTAACAACACGGACGTTAGACAATGGGCGATAATACTTGCGAGGCGCTTACTCCCATATTTGAATATCGGTTGTAACATTAGCTAATTTCCACATACTAGGATTTTTTTTTTCACTTAGCGATTTATTGAAAATAATCTTAATGGGAGCGAAAAGTTGACTGTGACATTCGCGAAGTAGGTCGCGGCGAGATTTTCGTCCACCCCAACGGATTTTGCTGGTCAAGTTTCAGCAAATACTTTGATTTTCGTCTATGTGATCTCTATATTACAGTCTATCCTTTCGGTCCTGCATACATGTTACTGGTTATGGTAACTGGAGTTTGGTTTCTTTAATAAAATACCGCATTAAAGTATTGCATTTGAGTACGAACGCCATACTTATATATTTACCAAGGATATTATTAGTATCTTCAGTGGTCCATTATTGTTTTGACTTTTGTCTTACTTCGAACGTATGAAAGACCCTGTCGGGTTTGATTGGATTCCTTTGCAATTTTTTTCATACTCGCGCTTTAGACTAATTAGTCCTTTGAGCGACGTTTGACGTCATTGTATTCTCTAGAATCGCTCCAACGCAGTCTGCATTTGATCGTTTGTAAACTTTATACGCTCGGCGCTTTCTGCCAATGATTTGTTGGATCTCATGAGGAGGAGGAAGAGGAGGAGGAGGAGGAGGAGGAGGAGGAGGAGGAGCCTAACACAAAGGAACACAAAGGAAGAACTAACAGAACTTTTATAGACCTTTTTGGCTTTAGGAGGCTGTTTGTTAGTGATACATTTGACTAATCTAGAGTGAAAGAAGGAGGAGGAGGAGGATTGAGTGAGGTGGAGTGGCCAGGGGGACTGTGGTGTTTCATGAAGGTATTTCGTTAATATAGAAGAGACAGACGCTTAAAAGGCGACGTCAAGAGGTTCCCACACTTCTTGATCTCATTATTCCTTCCTTAGCCTCGTCCTGCTGCTTAAGAAATAGTAAAAGAGGGTATGGGTTGAAAGAATATAAGTGAGAGAGAGAGAGAGAGAGAGAGAGAGAGAGAGAGAGAGAGAGAGAGAGAAAGACGAGAGATTGACGAGAAGAGAGAGAGAGAGAGGAGAGAGAGAGAGAGAGAGAGAAAAAAAAAAGTGTGTAACGCAGGTGTGTCATAATACTCGACCCCCAATCAATCTTATCTTTCCAATTAACATTCTTACCTGTACACTTTCTTCACCCATGCATCCATCTTTTTTTCCATCCTCAGTTCATTCTTCCCCGACACCTATTTTCCTCTCTTCCCTTCCTCCCTTCCCTTCTTCCTTCCCACTGCAGTCGTTACGTGGCAACTTATTTTAATTAATGTTCACTCTGAAAAATCAATAGAGCGAGAATATATTTTCCGTCACGCCTTTTCATTGCCTGTGCCTCATTTATCATTCCTTGGCCTGTTTACCTTTCCCCTTCTTCACCTGTTTTACTCCTTCGTGTTTCTCATTCCTTCTCATTCCTTCCCTTCACCTCCTGTTTCTCTTTAGTCTTGTTCTCATCATCATTATTCTCTCTCACACACTCTCTCTCTGTCTGTCTCTCTCTGTCTCTGTCTGTCTCTCTCTCTCTATGACTGTCTCTCTCTCTCCATGACTGTCTGTCTCTTCTCTATGACGGTTTCTCTCTATCTCTACTGAATGTCTGCTCTCTCTCTAGACTGTCTGTCTCTCTCTCTATGGACTGTCTCTATCTCTCCCATTGGACTGTCTCTTCTCTCTCTATGACTGTTCTCTCTCTCTCTATGACTGTCTGTCTCTCTCTCTCTATGACTGTCTCTCTCTCTCCATGACTGTCTGTCTCTCTCTATGACTGTCTCTCTCTCTCTATGACTGTCTGTCTCTCTCTCTCTATGACTGTCTGTCTCTCTCTCTATGACTGTCTCTCTCTCTCCATGACTGTCTGTCTCTCTCTCTCTATGACTGTCTGTCTCTCTCTCTATGACTGTCTGTCTCTCTCTCTATGACTGTCTGTCTCTCTCTCTATGACTGTCTGTCTCTCTCTCTATGACTGTCTGTCTCTCTCTCTCCATGACTGTCTGTCTCTCTCTCTCTATGACTGTCTGTCTCTCTCTCTATGACTGTCTGTCTCTCTCTCTATGACTGTCTGTCTCTCTCTCTATGACTGTCTGTCTCTCTCTCTCCATGACTGTCTGTCTCTCTCTCTCTATGTCTGTCTGTCTCTCTCTCATGACTGTCTGTCTCTCTCTCTCTATGACTGTCTGTCTCTCTCTCTATGACTGTCTGTCTCTCTCTCTATGACTGTCTGTCTCTCTCTCTATGACTGTCTGTCTCTCTCTCTATGACTGTCTGTCTCTCTCTCTCTATGACTGTCTGTCTCTCTCTCTATGACTGTCTGTCTCTCTCTCTCTATGACTGTCTGTCCTCTCTCTATGACTGTCTGTCCCCTCTCTCCATGACTGTCTGTCTCTCTCTCCATGACTGTCTGTCTCTCTCTCTCCATGACTGTCTGTCTCTCTCTCTCTATGACTGTCTGTCTCTCTCTCTATGACTGTCTGTCTCTCTCTCTATGACTGTCTGTCTCTCTCTCTATGACTGTCTGTCTCTCTCTCTCTATGACTCTCTCTCTCTCTCTCTCTCTCTCTCTCTCTCTCTCGTCTCTCTCTCTCTCTCTCTCTCTCATCTCTCTCTCTCTCTCCTCTCTCTCTCTCTCTCTCTCTCCTCTCTCTCTCTCTCTCTCTCTCTCTCTCTCTCTCTCTCTCTCTCTCTCTCTCTCTCTCAGCAAGGGGTGGCGAAAAAGTTTAATAGGATCAATTAACCTAAAACAGAATGAAGTTTGCCTAAGATCGACGTAGGACTACAATTAGAAGGGTTTCACTTGGGTAGGTGGAAGTAGTCTGTGTTGGGCCGTGTAATAACCGGGAGGATGGGGTAGATTATTTGTACAAGTTGATGTATAGATAGTGTTAATGATGAAATATTTAATGATGAGTTAATATAAAGGAAAATTGTATAGCCTATTTAAAAAATACTCATGCATGTTACGATATGGTATTCAAGAGAGAGAAAAAGAGGGGGGAAGGCAAAGTCACAAAGAAAGAGAAAATAGATACGCGAAACAGACTTGAAACGAATATAAGAGAAAAGCAATTCCAGAGATTGACAGGCGAAGGAAAAGTTGGAGCAACAACCTCTAAAAAACATAATAAAAACAAAGACTCAGAGAGAGAGAGAGAGAGAGAGAGAGAGAGAGAGAGAGAGAGAGAGAGAGAGAGAGAGAGAGAGAGAGAGAGAGAGAGAGAGAGAGAGAGAGAGAGAGAGAGAGAGAGAGAGAGAGAGAGAGAGAGAGAGAGACTTAAACAAAGGAAAGAAAATAACTTAACAGATAAAAAAACCTAAGATTACCTTGACGAGAGAGAGAGAGAGAGAGAGAGAGAGAGAGAGAGAGAGAGAGAGAGAGAGAGAGAGAGAGAGAGAGAGAGAGAGAGAGAGAGAGAGAGAGAGAGAGAGAGAGAGAGAGAGAGAGAGAGGAAAATTGAATGAACTCTAAAAAAACTCAATTAAAATATACGTACTCTCTAGAGGAAAAGTGATGAGATACAGAGATGTGAGATGGAAATGAAAAAAAAATGTCAGAGGAAGTTTGAGTAATGAAAGCGAGGTGGATGTTGGTGTTGATGAAGAAATGATGGTGTGCAGAAGTAGTTTCAATGCGTCTTAGAGAGAAAGAAAACTGCGGAGTGAAAGAGGAAATCAAAATGGAGATAGAGAGGTAGAGAAAAGAATAATATAGGTAGTAGAGAAAGAATTAAGTCATGAACAAGTATTAAAATAATGCAAAAAATACTGACAGACAGACAGAGAGCAAGCTACATTAAGAAAAATAAATAATATACCTACATTGAATCAAGGAAAGATCAGCCCATGCGAACTTATACAAAGAAAGAAATGTAAACTTTTTAAAATGTTGTGAAGCGAGAAAGATATTGACGGACAGCGATAGATAGACACACCAGCGGATAGACAGGCGGACAGACCGACTGCCTGAGAAAGAGGCCCCACAGTCCAACAAAAGACCCAAGTTGGCGTAAAGATAACTCCCCCTTCTGTGATGGATTGTCCACGCCCACTCGTCCCTCTCGTCCCTCTCGTCCCCACTCTCTCTCGTCTCCTCTCTCTCTCACTCCCTCTCTCTCTCTTTTTCCCCTTTCATCTTCCTCTCGTCTTCATCCTCTCCTCCTCTCATCTCTCTCTCTCTCTCTCCTTCTCTCATCCTCCCTCTCCTCTCTCTCCTCTCCTCTCTCTCTCTCTCTCTCATCCTCTCCCTCTCTCTCCTCTCTCTCTCTCTCTCTCTCTCGTCTCTCTCTCTCTCCTCTCTCTCTCTCTCTCCTCTCTCTCCTCTCTCTCCTCTCTCTCTCTCTCTCTCTTAGGCCTCATCAATCCTCATTCATTTGTCTGCTTTCATCATTACGCCACTCACTCACTCACTCACTCAACTAACTCACCTTCCCTCCCTCACTATCCATGTTCTTCCCTCACGCCGCTCACTCACTCACTCACTCAACTTACTCACTCACCTTCCTTCCCTCCCTCACTCCCCATGTTCTTCCCTCACAATCCCTCATTTCCGATACTTCATCCGTATCACTTATCCCTCTCTTGACTGTAACTCTACCACCACTTTCATCCTCATACCTTGTGACCTTACTCTGTCTCTCGCATTCTCATTCACCGCGTCCTACTTATTTCTTCACCTTTTCCTTCCCTTTCTCATCGAAGCGTGTCTACTGTAAGGGGACGTAGTCACATCTCCTACAAACCTACCATAGTTGGAGTACTGTCACATATCCTACACATAGGCTGTCATATTTCCTACACCAAAACCAGTATCCAGCACATTTCGTACACAAAACCCTCTTACAAATTTAGCAGTTTTGAGAGTAGTGACATATTTTCTACAAAGATACAGCGTATCTCCTACACCCCCTTAGTGGGGCGCCTCTGTACTCGGCGCTACTGGCTCACTACACTCCTGACGACCTTGACCAGTCAACAAGTACTTAGCTTGTTATAAGTCCTTTCTGCGCAGTATTATGGAGCAACCAAAACAGAGAGACAAGTATCGTTCACATTCAGACAAGTGTCGAGTTTAGGTTTTTCTCCATTCGTCGGGACAGACGGCATTTTGGAGCCTTGTACTCCACTGTTCCTGGACTAAGCATGGCTAGTATTGAGGGGAGCATCCGCTTCAACGCAGTGGTTTACAAAGACAACTCTGGATTCCGGTACCTCCGAAATGTGCCCAGGAACAACAAACTACCTGCGTTGCATTCAACACAGGTCCACATATTTACATCACAGATGCACATATTTGCATACTGTCACAGCTCCTACCCATAGGCGGGCATATTTCCTACACAAAAACAAGTGTCAAGCATATTTCCTACACCTACTGTGTGTAGGAGATATGCTGTATCTCTGTAGGAAATATGTCACTACTCTAAAATTTGTTAAATTTGTAAGAGATGTGCTGTGTAGTATACATGGTGTAGGAAATGTGGCGCGCCCCCACTGTAAGGTCTTCACTATTGTTATTTGTTGTGGCAGTGATGGTAGTCTGGGTATATTCTTCTCCTCTTTCGAACCTCAGAGTTATATACGTGGCCTTTGTATATACACGAAGTACCTACAGGGCTCAGAAACTGTAGATAAATGCATATAGAGATTTTAGTGTAGTTTGAGTGGTGTGTTGTGAAAATGCAAGTTAATTATGTCCTTTTTTACTTGTCATTAATGCATAAGAAAAATGTTAAAAGTCAGAAAAGAAGAAGAAAAAAAAAGGTCTAAAAGTATGGAATAGTTGATAATTAGATCTAAACAAATAATGGAAGTTCGCGTTGAGGTACACCATTAGTGAACTAAAAGAAAGAGAGAGCGAGAGAGAGAAAGAGAGAGAGAGAAAAAAAAAGAGAGAGAGAGAGTGACATACACACACACTCCTTCACACATATTTCAAGGTTCATTGTATTTCCTTCACTCTCGTTAACAAGTGATTCCATTCCTCACTGGCATTAACCCTTCACTACCTTGCCTCTTTAACCATCACTCAGATTCACCCGCAATCCATTTCTCGCCATCCGTCACTCCCCCCAACCCCCCAACCCCCAACTCGTGCTCCCCCGCTGCCTCATACCACATACTCCCCCACCATCCATCGCACTCATTGTCAACCTCTCACCATCCATCTTGCACCCCAGCGGCCCGTCAGTCACTATCCCCACCTCCGACTATGTATATATCACTATCCTATGTCTCGCTTGGCACCAATCGTATACTCGGGTCCTGGCTGTGAAAGTTGCCGTGTAAAAGGTTATGGTGAGTGGTGGTGAGTGTGTGTGTGTGTGTGTGTGTGTTTTGCTGGAAAGAGAGGGGGGGTTATCAGGTTAAAAAGTCTTACTGGAAGGCTGACTGTAGAGTTGGGAAGTGGTTTGTCACCTTGGTCTTGATCACGCGCTGGACTTGTGATTGTCAGTTGTTACCCTCCTGGTGTGTGTGTGTGTGTGTATTTGTGTGGTGTCAAGTATTGAGAAGGGAAAGCATCTTTTTTTACCGTAATGAAAATGACACTTCAATGATTTATATAGTTAATGTTCTTGGCAATTTTGACAACACCATTGAATTCTCTCGATTTTCTCATTAGGATCTCTTTGATTTCTTACCAAAAGTATCCATAACATTTAAAAAAAACAAAAAAAAAAACAGGTCCGCTCATACTTTCTGCCACACACGGAAATTTGATGTATAACTGCGGACATTTTTTGGGGATGGAGTTGACTCTGATCACAAGCTTATGGATGGATGCATGAATGGATTGATGGGCCTAGGATCTGTATGTGTGTTTTCTGTGTGGAAGGGGGAGTGGGGGTTCATGGCTGTGTTGAGGAAGAGAAAAGACCACCAGCCTCACAAGGTACGAGAAAACACCCGGCAGTAATATATGAGCCATGCCTTTTCATTATAACATCATTAGCGCCTGAGGGATGAGGTAATATTTCCAGGTGTAGCCGTTCAGTGTGTTCTGCTGTGAGTCTCCGGGGAGGCGAGGGCAGGGCAGGGAAGGCCTCAATTATAGGGAGGTTGAAGGTAAAGGTTCCACCACAGCCAATTACAGTAAAAGAAAGAGAGTAGGAAGTTTAATTAGACAATATATCAGATGAAAAAACCCATGACGTTTGGAAGGGAGCCGGGGAAATTCCGAGAAATAGAGAGCGATAGCCAATTACGAAAGATGAGATATTATGTGATTATTTAATTCAATAGGGAGGTAGGAAAAAATAGAAAAGAAAAAAAACCCACGAGCAGTTCCAAAGACGGGCGATGGCGCTTCATGCTCGGCGGCTCACGCTGTGAAGCCGCCTCCGGGAGAGTTGGCCACGATGGGCCACGATGGGCCACGATGTTGGGAAGTCTCCGTCTGACTTCCCTCTTATCTCTCTCCTCCCATATCCACCTTCCTCCCTCCCTTCCCTTCCATCCTTCCTGACTCTCTCCTTCCCCCCCTTCCTTCCTTCCATCCTTCCTGC
>JACEEZ010011360.1:1448490-1460990 GCA_016584305.1 Chionoecetes opilio
GCAGCATGAATAATGTGATATCGGTGCTGTGATTTGATTTCCCGAGCAGCACCGGGCGCCGCCGACACTCGCGCTGCCTGTTCCGTGTTGTCTGTGTTACTGGAGTTCATGTTTCACGCCAAGCTGGTCATCATTGTTTTGTTTTATTGGAGCATTTGTGTTAATTATATATGTGTGTGTGTGTGTGTGTGTGTGTGTGTGTGTGTGTGTGTGGGTGTGTGTGTGTGTGTGTGTATGTATGTGTGTGTGTGTGTGCTTGTGTGTGTGTTTGTTTTGTGTGTGTTGTGTGTGTGTGTGTGTGTGTGTGTGTGTGTGTGTGTGTGTGTGTGTGTGTGTGTGTGTGTGTGTATGTGTGGCCTCGTCAGAAGACTCAGTTACATTTAGCACTTCCACATCTTCCCTCTCGTCTTAGCCCTTACATCTTGCCTCACATTTTAGCCCTTCCTTCATATTCCCTCCCCCTTCCTTAAGTCCCCATGTTTTTAAAAGAGTTGACGAGAAGTGGATCAAGAGAGTGGAGAGACAACTATAGTGTAAATGTACAAGCAGAAATATTGAGCTTTAATGGCAATGTAATAGAGTCGTTGTTGATTAAAAATAGTGAGAAAAAATATAATGGGGAAAATATATTTGTGACTGGTGCGCCGCGTGGGTGAGTGGCAGGAAGGGAATAGGGTGCTGGTGACCATGTGTTGGGTAGCTAAGAAGGGATGTAGGGGGAAGGCCAAGGGTGTCCCCGGTGCTCGCCTCATCACTCACCCAAGTTTGGTCGCCTTCTGCACCCTGTGTCACCTTATTGGCTAAGTTTGGACCAGGTATAAGACGGACCAATACTTGCACCTTATACTTACACTTCCCCTCATTGCCCCTGACCCCTATAGGATCCTCGGAGGTGCCTTTTTTCAGGTTGTTGCGTTGGACTTAGGTCGGTGGTCTTACATGGAGGCTTTGATATACAAACGAAAACTTGACTATACGTAAGCACAGATTTCTTTTGCGTTATATCAGTCCTGTGTGGAAGATTTGTTATGGGATTAACTATTATTTGACTATATATTATTATTGTTGTTATTGTTTGCAGCAGCAGTAGTAGTAGTAGTTGTAGTAGTAGTAGTAGTAGTTGTTGTTGTAGAGGCAGTAGCAGCAGTTGTTTTTCAAGATGTTTTGCTGTTGTTGTAAGACACTGGCGTTCGGTGGTTCCAAAGGGAGGAGGGAGTCGATAAGGGGCTCACTTCATTTGCTTCATTTCTCATATACAGAATTTCCTTCCTTTAAGTTTGCTGTCACTTTTTCGCCTGCTTCCTTAACCCTGGAGAGGAAGACCGCTTGAACTGGTAATCTTTGATGCAAAAGAGGATGTTTTCGTTGAACACCAGGATCTAGCAGGGAGGGGGTGAGGCTGCTGGCGCCTTACGATAATGCTACACCTCTTCCCTTGGGGGCTTCTGGCTTCTTTCTCTATAAGTTGCGTTCTTCTCCACCATCGCCTTCCTGGACCTCACTGGTTGTAGTGGCTAGTTATTGAAGGGAAAGAAAGGCACAGGTGTTCTTTTCGTGTGTCTTTTCCACATAGACGCTCATTCTGCCATTGGAACCAGCCACCGATGTTCCCTTGTTATCTGCCACAGCCTGGAATTGAGTGTCCTTGATCTTGCTTTTCGTACTGGTCTTAGTCATGGTCTGTGTGAGGAGTGAGATGAAAGCTTGATTTATATATACATTTTAATCGATGCTTTCATAACATTTAGAGTACAGTGGCGCCTGTAATGGAATAGCATGCAAGAATGTCCATTAATTCATTATGCTTACCAGTTACACTTACTTTCACTTCAAAATTCATGTTCTCTTTACGTTTTTCTCTTACAGGATATACACGTTTTTTTCCTTCGGTTCGTGTATAGAACTAAAAGTAGTGAAGTCACGCATGTATCCATTATGAATGTGCGTGGAAGTGAGTGTACATACATGGCGTTTGGGGCTGTGTAGTTATTCGAGTAAGACTGATTATTGTTCTTGTTATGATGTGGGTGGAAGTCAACAGACCCAAACACCTGGCAATCAATAAGCTTTTTGCGCACCTGCCTCACGCCACACCCTAACACGCTCCCTATAGGCGGTGGGTGAGCCAAGCCACTTTCTTACCTTTCCTCCCCTGCCTCTCTTTTTCCACCCCTCTAACGTTCCGTGCCTTCCCTACCTGCCTGTTTCTACCGTTGCTCAGAGGGTGTTTAATGCGACGATCTGCAGTTAGCGTGTGAGAGGGAGGGGGAGAAAGAATGAGAGAGTGAGTGAGTGAGGTCGAATATTGTGGCGTCTTGTTTACTTAAGTTTCATACATCATCATCATCATCATCATCATCACCACCGTCGACACCACCACCATTACAAACAATAACCAACCTCCCCAACCTTCTATTTCTACACCAGGACCCACTAGACCAGTGCTTCTTAACCTTTCTACCACCACGCCCCCTTTAGTAGTTGGTCCTTGCCTCCATGCCCCCCCCCCCCCCCCCCCCCCCTTCACTTCTTCAACCAAGATATTTCAAAATAATCCTGAATCAACATATTAATAATGATAATAGTAATAATAATAATAATAACATATTAATGATGATAATGATATTTATAATGATAATAGTAATAATGGCAATTTTGATTAAATAATAATAGTGGTAATAATAACGATAATATATATTATAAGAGTAACAATCATTATTATATTAATAATAAAATAATAATAATAATAATAATAATAACAATAGTAACAACAATAATAATTATGATAACGATAATGATAATGATTTTAATAATATTACTGATAAAAATAGCAATAATAATAGTAATAATAACAAAAATAATATTGCGCAAATGTATAGGCCGCCAGTTAGTGAAATATGGCAAGGGATTACCGCAGAGTTCTTCACCCATACTTCTCTGTAGGGACTTTCTTCGCTCACCATCGCGAGCGTCATGTTAAAGCGAAGGCCAAGCTTCAAGTTAAATACTTGACAGTTCTTCCTTTTTCTCTCTTGGCTCACGCCAATTTAAGTAATAACCCAGGCCCTCAGGTTAAGACCCGCTGCACTAGACCTTATTTTTCTCCCTTTAAGTAATCTCCTATTTCTTTACGGTGTTAGTACACTCTCCTCACTCTTCTAACACTCAAATAATTCCCTCCAGTAAGTAAATATCAATAATATGACCTGCGGCTGACCAGTACCAGCACATAACGCGGCAGCCTTGCTCGCCGGGCAGGGAGATTCATTACCCTGGTAGCGCCTCTTAACGCGACGCCCTTAAGCTCCCCTTAGTCTTTACGGTGTCCGGAGCTGCGACCTGACCCCCAGACCTGTTTGAGTTGCGCTATCCCTCCTCCTCCTCCTCCTCCTCCTCCTCCTCCTCCTCCTCCTCCTCCTCCTCCTCCTCCTCCTCCGTGAGAAAGGAGGATAGGGGGATGAGAGTGTAAAGTTGATGTGAAGTCCCAAAAGTGTCATCACTTGCCCTTCGGTGTAGTATCTCATTACGAAACTCCATAACGTTTATCGAAAAGGTCATCGTCAATCTTAATTAATAATAAGCACGTTGGGTGAGGGGGGGCGTAGTGTAGCAGGAAATGGTGGTATCTGTAGGTGGTATGGCTGTTGAGGAAATAGTAATAGTGATAATAGTAGTAGTAACAGTATTAGTATTAACAGTTATGTATGTGTATGTATGTTTATGTATGTATTGTCAGCAAGTTCAGGATTCTCTTCATTTTGCATGCTGAATATTGACACTGAGCGTAACATTACATTCGTGTAGTCCCCATGGAAACATAGACGTGTGTCAAGGGTTTTCGATCATTCCATGAGATAAATGGCGGAATAAAGTACTGAATTCACACTGACTGCACAAACGTATTCATGGATGCACGTATGTGTAGTATGCAGATCCAGCCTCGAGTAAACAGGAAATAGGGGAAAGGGGGGAAGTTTAGGGGTGAAATCTGTCGTTGCAATAGTGTTCACATCACCTTTATTAAGCTACCATATGTAAGGGTGTTTTTTTTTTCTATCTTTTTATGTAGCTTTTGGAATTGGTCAGGAAGCGTCATCACATCGCGGCATCGGTAGGTAAATCCTGCCTGAGCTGCCGGCCATACCAAGGGTTTAGTGTCCGCCAACCCACACGCGGCACACACATGAGTCACGTCGGATTTTAATCAACAGTAAACATCAAGCAGCTTCATAAGTATTGGAAGCCGACACCGTAACCGTAACGGGCGACACACACATTCCGCAGCCTGTTAGCGTTACGTGCAGTGTACAGCGATGATGAATGAAGGTGTATAAAGTTACCTGCAATCCATTGTATAAAATTTGGACACATGTTGATATAGGAATAGGATACAAGCATAGGCCGGAGCGTGGATGGTCGCCCCTCCCCCTCCCCCACACTTCCACCCCACCAAGTCTGTAAAATTTGTACACAAAGGAAGTTGTGCAACGTCCAATATATTCATTAATCGTAAGGATAAAACGCATTAGATCTGTTTGCTGGACGGATCAGGGCGGCTGGCTGGCTCAGAGCGCACACGGCAAACATCACCCTCGGTGCCTACACCTGCTAATTGGGACATTGCCGCTCCGTCGTAAATGTAAGAGCTCTCGCCTTGCTCCTGAGTCTGGCGTTATGACGGCAAAACAGGCGGGGCCGGCCTCGTCGCTTCTCGTAACCGGGTGGGGACGGGGTTATGGGCAGCGGGGAGGCGCGGCGGGCGTCTGGAAGTAGTCCAGCGGAGGAGGCGAGCTGACAGGCTGAATATGAACTTAGAGACTTAAAAAATGAGAGAGAGAGAAAGAGAAAGAGAAAGAGAGAGAAACAGAGAAAGACAGAGAGAGAGAGAGAGTTTTTTTCAAATATTTTTTTTGTTTTCCACTGAAATAGTGGTTATTAGAGAGATTATTATTATGATAATAATAATTATTATAATATATATATATATATATATATATATATATATATATATATATATATATATAGAGAGAGAGGAGAGAGAAAAGAGAGAGAGAGAGAGAGAGAGAGAGAGAGAGAGAGAGAGAGAGAGAGTCGGATATACCAACAAACAGACAGGCAGTGCAGCCGTTGCTGAAGGTAAGCAAATCCTTGTTAGCCACACCATGCTCTCGCCTTGTGTAAACACCACTTTACCCAGATCTTCCTGCGTTATCTCGATGTGTTTGGCCCCATGTTGCAGCCCACGGTCTCTGCGGTAGCTCCCAACGTCTCCTTACACCATAATACTCCTGTTTCTCAGACCGGGACGCTCTCTCCAACTCTAAGCTTGTTTTAATACTAAGCTGGATCAGGGAAGGCAGAGTCTGAGTGCTAGGCAGCGGAAGGAACCGTTTCCTGCATTAATTACAGTGATCAAGCAGCGGGGATGAGCGATTCGTGTGGTTGATTACTTTGTTGGGTCAGCCGAGCGTGGCCAGAGCTCAGGAAACACAGCCGACAGAGGGTCAGGAAATGCTCTAAGGGATCAAGAGAAAGGGAGAAAGACCATATGTTGCCTGGAAGGAGCTTGAGAGACACTAGAAAATCCATGCGGGCGTGAGAGGCAATGGCTTCCTGAGAAGTTGAGAGAGCAGTATCAGGTAGCATCAGACAGCGCCAACAGATGCGGCAAGCACTCGGGAAGGATAAAAATACAGGTCCTTATTGGGGGGTGTTGGTTGCGGATAGATGATGTGGGAGAAGGTTACGAGAGTCACAGGGTTGGAGGCACATACTCGTATAGTGATTCCAGACAGCTACCTTCACCTCAGCTGCAAAACCCTTACTCTGACATCATAGCATTCACACGCCTACAACAACTTTTCTTCTGCATCTTCCTAATCATTAACTAATGAAATCAATTTTAATTGGTGACTTTTTTGGCACTTTCACTCCTTTGTTTGAGCGCTACAATGAACTTCGGAGTTACTGAAGAAGAAAATACCAAAATAATAGTCATTGTAAGTGCAATGGGAGGCACAGCGTGGGTATTTGCCTGTTTTGGGAGAGTGTTGTGTTGGGTGAGGGCGTCGGGGGTAAGGCAGACATGAACATTACAAGACCGATGAAGATGCATTGTACTCTGCCGACGTCTCCTTAATAGACTTCGCCAGGCATCCCGTTGTTAGGCACGAGTCGACGTATACATTGCATGCCTCGAACGCACTACACGCTTATACCCGAATACCAGACTGCTTTTAGGCCGTCAGTGTTCAGCGGTCGTCAAGGAAAGTCCTTCGCCATGTTCTAGGCATTGTGTCAACACATTCCAAAGCTTGACTGAACGTCTGGTGGCCAAGCTCGTTCATAATTTGTCCTGGTGGTGTAACAACTAGACTTCTTACCTGTTCCTACATCACAGTCCAATCACCACTCACACCTTGCACTCTCACACGATTTCCCTAACACTTATTGCCTCCATGTTGCCTCCTATACGCACCTTGCATATAAAGGTCTACTCTATTTTTTTTACCCGCATCCCCTCTTCCCCCTATTATCTCCCACTTCAATGGCCTTTTGGTACCATTTTCCTTCTCGCCTCCCTCTGCAGCATCCTGGTCCGCCCCTCAACCTGCTCTCGGGCCCCATTACTGGGTCGTATCAGTGCAGTAACGGGAACGGAGAGGCCAGCAAAGTGCCGGCTGAAGTAAATAAGACCAGCTGAGGGGGACAGAGAGGGAGGTAGGGAGAGACAAGGTGTGAAGAAGACGTGAAGGAGGAATGCAGTGCGGATGGAGGCATTCACACATGGGAATGAAGGAATCCACTACAGGGCCACCCATGACCCCGCTCAGGCATGACCCAACAGCCGGTTTTCTTCAACAAAAAGAATACATCAGCATAATGAAAGAAATAAAGAAATTGCAATATAATTGCAATTGCATGCAATTAATTGCAATATTCTAGAAATGAATGAAATCAAACTTATCTTGATCTGATTATCTCCCCCTACATATCCTCTGCCGCTTTATTATTCATTCATAACGTGGCTAACTGTTATTCCTGACCCTATTTCATGGTTATCTAAATTGCTGATAAATCGATTTGCGTATCTGAGACGAAAATACTTTCGAGGATTTCTGGCCGTTGAAAATTGCTCTGAGGTTAATTTTCTGATTACTTAAATTATAAACCCTTATTTCCCCCTATGTATCCTTGTAAAACTCTTATTTCACCCTATGTATCCTTGTAAAACCCTTATTTCACCCTATGTATCCTTGTAAAACCCTTATTTCCCCCTATGTATCCTTGTAAAACCCTTATTTCCCCCTATGTATCCTTGTAAAACCCTTATTTCCCCCTATGTATCCTTGTAAAACCCTTATTTCACCCTATGTATCCTTGTAAAACCCTTATTTCACCCTATGTATCCTTGTAAAACCCTTATTTCCCCCTATGTATCCTTGTAAAACCCTTATTTCCCCCTATGTATCCTTGTAAAACCCTTATTTCACCCTATGTATCCTTGTAAAACCCTTATTTCACCCTATGTATCCTTGTAAAACCCTTATTTCACCCTATGTATCCTTGTAAAACCCTTATTTCACCCTTGTATCCTTGTTAAACCCTTATTTCCCCCTATGTATCCTTGTAAAACCCTTATTTCCCCCTTGTATCCTTGTAAAACCCTTATTTCACCCTATGTATCCTTGTAAAACCCTTATTTCACCCTATGTATCCTTGTAAAACCCTTATTTCCCCCTATGTATCCTTGTAAAACAATTGGGAATAATTCCCATTTACTAGGTGATGCTGGTCTTCACGTCAAAACTGCATGAATCCCTACACTAAATCAAACAAGAGCTATCCCGTTACCTTATCTATAACCGCTGCCGTATCTGTACACAATCACAACTGGAATACGGCCGCCGTTTCTCTAGCCACTCCATATAATCAATCGCTATTTCAACCCACATTCATTCAACCACCAAATCACCTACAATACAGGCTCCTTCCTTATATATCTTACTATCTGATACATGAAAACTCGTAAAACCCAAGCGTTGTAAAATAAAATGACAAAATAACAAAGGTAAAGGAATTTTATCTGATGCTGTTATCAGTAATCCTTTAACTCATATACAGTCGGGTTTCCACTTTCGTGGTGAAATGGTTCCACTGGTGACGCCGCGAAAGTGAAAATCGCGAAAGTGGTGAGGTTACTTTACATGTAAAACGGCTAATTGGTTCAGCTGGTTCATAGGGGCACGGAAATGGTTCCCTGCTTCTATTCCTCTCCCGTCCTTTCCTCCTTCATCCGAATGCACGTTTCCTTCTCTCTTCTAGTTTTTTGTTTTAGCCCTCCATCTTTCCCTTTCCTCTTTCTTCCTTCCTTTGTTTTTAGCAGTTTCCGTTATCGTGTTCCTCTGTTTCTCTCTCTCTTTCTCTTTCTCTCTCTCTCTCTTTCTCTTTTTGTCCGTCTGCCTGTCTAGAGAGAGAGAGAGAGAGAGAGAGAGAGAGAGAGAGAGAGAGAGGGGGGGGGGGGTGGCAGTCATTTGGGGAGGCGGTGGCCGAGTGGTTAGCGTCTGGAGTGGTGAGCTCGATGTCCCGAGTTCGAATCCTGCCGGAGGCAACTCTTTCGGCCATCTTTAACGTGGTCGACAAGAGCCTGGGAGGTGAGCACAAGTTCCGAGTTCAAGTCTCACCAAGGAGCAACTGTAAATCCATCGTCGAGTGGTTGAAGAAACCAGCATGATGCATTCCTGTTCTTTCGACTGCGACTTCAAGTGCGGCGGAGGGACAACAGGTGGCAGCATGAGCCTGAACTGAGGGTTGACCATCACAGAAAACGAACCTTCACCTATAACATCACAGGTGTCACTATAAAATCCACCCTGCGCCACCAACGGGCGAGGGCCAACCATCACGACCCTCCAGAATCTGCAGAGCCAACCACCTGAGCCCTCAAGGAAAATTATAATAGCCTACAGGCGCTATAGGCTTCAACGTAAAAAAAAAAAAAAAAAAAAAAAAGATATTGGAGCCTTGTTTCTTAACTCGCTCTCAACACTCTCGCCCCAGGGCTTGTTTTGTGTTCTCCTCTTCTTTTTGTTGAACTTTTCTAATACGTGTTTTTATTCTCCGCTTTGGTTTAACACATTTTCGAGGCGTCGTCTCCCAGCGCGGCCCTCGTGTTGGCTCCCTCATGAGTGGTTCGCCTCGTAACTAGCGGCAGATCAGGGTGAGACAGCGCCCTGACGGCCCGCTGTTGACATACGATGGTCCAAGAATTTCTGATCTGCGGCTGATTTACGACCAGTAGTTTTTTTTCTTTTAAGTATCTCTTTACTCTCCTTTTCCGCCATTATCTAGCTACTTCAGTGACCTTTGTATAGCAGAAGGTCGTCTGCCGCACGCAGTCACGCACCACGCACCAGCCATACGAACTAAAGTGTGCATACGTAAAAATGTATGAATGTCTGTTGACGTAAAGTGATATATAGATAGATGGCTAAATAGATAGTTTGTGTGTGTGTGTGTGTGTGTGTGTGTGTGTGTGTGTGTGTGTGTGTGTGTGTGTGTGTGTGTGTGTGTGTGTGTGTGTGTGTGTGTGTGTGTGTGTGTGTGTGTGTGTGTGTGTGCATTACAGTTCAAACGTACAGCAGTAAAACTCACGGGAGGAAGAAAAACTAGAGCACAATTTTGCTCTATTCAACTAGGTTATTAGGTGCAAAAATGCAATAAAACCAAACAAATTAACTGAGTAATGGCCGTTGACTTCATTCCTTCATTTAATATATTTCTACTAATCTAGGCTAGTGGGTCAATTCTTGTTAATCATTCATGGCTGGCGTTGCAACACTATTGGCGATGACATTCTTTGGGTGGTGCCATGTACGTTTACGCTCCTTGGCACTATTCAAGGCTCCGTGTTGGTGTACAGGTCTGGGCGTTGTCTTTATATATCTAGGATGTATTTTAATATGGAATATATGTAGTGAATTTTTTTCGAAAACTGTATGGACCATAATTGTTTATAATTTACCGATGTTTTAATTATTATGTTCTTACTTATGATTGCTTGAAATCAAGTGTAACTAACTAAAATTTTGGTCAATATACACTTACTTACTTACTTACTTACTTACTTACTTACTTACTTACTTACTTACTTACTTACTCACTTACTTACTATTGACGTATTAATGGCTCTCTTGTGGATATTACTTCATACCAAAATAAACAAAACTCAAGTCATACATCACTTTTTACGTCTGTTTGAGTTAATTAGAGATAAAATGTCCAACTATTGTGTCGATGTAGGCTAATTACATAGTGTCTTTGCCTACTGGAAGGTAAGCGGCTCCAAGGTCTTATCTCATTCCTACTTGGATTGTTTGGGACCAACGTCGCTTAATTATACCCCTGCACTAGCGTACAACATGACGTCCATAACAGTAGATTTATTCCGCCGCATTGAATAGGAATTACAAGTCTCCAGACACTATATAGCGAGGTGATCTTTCCTTGTCCCCTTCGCCCACTCCCCCCGTCCCTGCCGCTGCTAAGTGATGGGGGGCGGGGGACGGGGGGGCGGGGGACGGGGGGGAGGAGGGGGTGGGGACAGGATGGGGGGGGGGGGGCAGGGAAGGGGGGGCATGGACAGCTGGGAACAATGTGGGTGTCGGAGTTCCTCACCTGCCAGACCACTTTAAGTCACAAGGGTCGTCCCCAAGGGCTCCTCCAAGGGTCACTTTCATTCCCTCATCGTCTTCCATTTCGGTATCCCATCTCCTTCGTGTCCTCTCAGCTTCTCCGGTCACTCTGCGCTTGGGTATTTGTTTATTTTTTCTTCCTCTGTCACCTACACATTTACTACATTCCTCCTCGTTTTCTTCATCATATTGACTTTATCATCCCTTTCAGTCTCCATATCTTCCTTGTCCTCGTTTCATTCTGCGTTTGTGTATTCGTTTGGGTATTTGTTATTATTTTTCTTCCTTTCTCTCACCTAAAAATTCACTATATTCCTCGTTTTCTTCATCATCTTGACTTTATCATCCCTTTCAGTCTCCATCTCCTCCTTGTCCTCGTTCACCTTCCGCACGAAGTTGGGGGTGTTTGGTATTTGTTAACGATTTCTCCTTTCTGTCCTGTTCTTCTGTCTGTCTGTCTGTCTTCTGTATGTTATTTCTCAGGTCATTCCTTGTGTTCTCCGCAACAGTTATTCACCGATGTTTGATCCAGCTTCGGTTATACCAAAGTCCTATTTGTGTATATTAGGAAAAACTTGATTTTTATGGTTTTGATGAAATATATTGACAACTGTTGCCATGACCATTGAGAAATTCGCCGAGTATGCGCTCATACGGGTATATATATATTACTATATTTGATAATATTCGGGGGTATCGCTCTCTGAGTGTCCCCCCCCCCCCCCTCCCCCCCCCCCCCCCCCCCTAGTTTCACTCTGCGTTTGTGTTTTTTTTTTTTTTTTTCCCCTCACCTCACTTTCACCACATTCCACGTTTTCTTATCTTCACAAATACTCTTTCAGTCTCTCGTCCTCCTCCTCCACACGCTCGTGTTGGGTTTTATCTGACAGTATTGCATTATCGTTTCCTGCATTCAGTTTTATCCCTTGGCTTTCATTCCGGCTTTTATCATATTTATCTCCCTCATACCATTCGCGTTTATTATCATTTGGTATTCTTGTCTCGTTTACACTTTTTGTTTCCTCTCCTCCCTTTTCTGAAGTCCTTTCCTTTGCTCTACTCAGTACGTTTGTTTTTTGTGAATGCTGCCCCATCACCCCATAGTCTTCCTACTTATTTTCCTTGCCTGTTTACCTCATCCATTCAATATGTTTGACTTTATCACCTTACGGTCCTTCTCCTGGGTATTAGCGGACTAAATTTAACACCTACTACATGAAAGACGAGACTAAGTTAATCTTGTCTCTTATTTAGTGGAAGGCAGTGTATTAATACTTGTCAAAGAGTGAGACATGTTAGAGATGTCCTTCAGCTTTCTACTTTGTCATTTTGTTAAACTTTCCCTATCGTATCATCCGTATCAGTCAGTAGATTTACCAACATTTATAGCAGGGAAGAAGGCAGGGAAAGGAAGGAAGTCTGTGGGGATCTGTAACGTGCCACTGCATCATAAGCATTGACTTGGGATGAACAAAAGACCCTAAGAATATATGGACGTCAAGCAACTTTCTTTAATCTTTCTCTACGTATTTCTTTCCTGATTTTTGTTGTTTTTCCACAGATTTTTTGGATTAATTTTGTATATCTTTTCCTCGCTGTTTTTTTTTCTTTTTTTTCTCTAGTCTTGCGATTTGAGTTAGCCATTTTTTTTTCTTCTCTCTCTCTCTCTCTCTCTCTCTCTCCTCTCTCTCTCTCTCCTCTCTCTCTCTCTCCTCTCTCTCTCTCTCTCTCTCTCTCTCTCCTCTCTCTCTCTCTCTCTCTCTCTCTCTCTCCTCTCTCTCTCTCTCCTCTCTCTCTCTCTCTCTC
>JACEEZ010011360.1:1465990-1475990 GCA_016584305.1 Chionoecetes opilio
CTTGTGCCTTCTCACCCCCCTCCCCTTAGATACACACACACACACACACACACACACACACACACACACACACACACACACACACACACACACACACACACGCACTATTTCGTAACACAACAAGCACTTTCCCTTTAAATTTGACTCCAGCAGTTTTTGTTTTGTGTTCACTTTAAAATTTCGTGTTCTCTTTTATCAGTTTCATGTTATTTTACGTTATTTTTATGCCGTCGTCATGCCCTATGCCTTTTTGTTTAGTGTGTTGTGTGTGTGTGTGTGTGTGTGTGTGTGTGTGTGTGTGTGTGTGTGTGTGTGTGTGTGTGTGTGTGTGTGTGTGTTTGAGTGCCATACGTTATTACAGATCTTTCCTCATTGAACTCTATTATACCTATTAATTTCAATATTGGTCTATTCTACTAAGCAACTCCAGGCAACCGTCTTTTCCCTCGCTGTACAAAGTCTTCGCTGGAATGAAAAAGTAACATATTTTTTAATTTTTCTTTTTAATATTTGGTTCCCGAATCTAATAATCAGTACTAAGTGAGTTTTTATAATATTCCTGTTCATATATGTAGACGTAATGCTTGATTCCGTATCCTTGTGTTTGTGAGTGTCGGAAACTACATTTACCAACTTTGTAGTAGGTTCAGATTCTCTACATTTTGCTACACTACATTTAACCTCTAACTGCTCGTACTTTCACGCAGAACTGGAGTTAATTAGGTCATAAAACTTCGCTATGCGCTTCTCATCTCTGCAGAACGCGCATTCAAGAGTTAGTGAGGACATTAGGCGCTTCTAAACGAATGATCTTCCTAACTAACGTGCTGTAAGGTCGAGTGAGAGATGTGTTCGAATAGCTACAACGACTTTACGGATTTCATAGTCGGGGTGGGTTCGAGGACCAAATGTCTAATCAGAAATACTAAGACTGGGATGCTCGCTTTGTCCTTATACGCCGAGGAACGCAACGTTTTGGTCTGGCAACAGTGGCCCTTCTCGCTAGAGGTAATATTAGATGCCGGGTGGATTTCTGGCGCGTTTTGCATACCACGTTCGTTGAGTTGCTCGTATCCGTGGTTTGCAGGATCGGAATATCGTCTTTTATTGTGCGCCTTGAAGGAAAAAGAAATCAGAAAGAAGGGAAGGTAAGATTGACGGTGGACGTGAGGAAGTAGACAGGACGGAACGGGAAAGTGGCATGCAGGGTTGTTGTGTTCCTCGCCGACCTAATGTGCGATACGATGGACGCCCGATTGCTTTATTGCCTCCTGCTCTCTTGTTTACATCGCCCGCCTCTTGCTTTCCTCTCTCCTTCCTCCTCTCCTTCCTACCGAACTCCTCCCCCCCACCTCACTTTCTTAGCCCCTTCCTTTCTTCCTCAACTTCAGTGTTTTCTTTCTTCACACCTCGTGCTTCAACTTCCTGAAACTCGTCACCTTCTTTCATAAGTACGTTTTTCTTGACTATGTTATGACCCTTTTTTTTATATAGCATCAAACATCCCTTATTATTTCAGTGCTTATTTTTTTGACATATTCTTTTTTTCTCTCTTTCCACCTTCCTTATTTCCTTCCTTTATTGTGTAATTTCGCGTCCTGCTTTATTCTACTTCTCTCTCGCTATTTCCTCCACACGACCATCACGTCCCGCGTGCGTTCACTTTAGGGTGCTTGCTGATGGGAACTCCTCTTCAGCTTTTTTTTTTTTTTTCTGCCTCTTACTCTTTCCTCTCGTTTTTCTGCTCCTTGTTATACTTCTCTCCTCTTTTTCAATTCCCTCCTCAAGTCCTAGCTCCTCCTCCTCCTCCTCCTCCTCCTCCTTCCTTTCTCCCTCCTCTCCTCCTCCTCCTCCTCCTCCTCGTCAGTATAAATTTAGTACCTGCAGAAGTGGAATGACCGTCCTTCCACATAAGAGCAAAGTAAAGTGAGGAAAAAATTACAAAACCCGCTCAGACTTAAATCATACACGTAACAACGAAACGAGTCTCAATCCTTCTGTGCTGGCAGCGTGATGGCCACCGTGTTTTGTCTCAGCCTCTCAGTCAGGGCCTGTTTTCGTGTTTTGTTGACGTGTGTGTGTGTGTGTGTGTGTGTGTGTGTGTGTGTGTGTGTGTGTGTGTGTGTGTGTGTGTATGTGTGTGTGTTGTGTGTGTGTGTGTGTGTGTGTGTGTGTTGTGTGTGTGTGTGTGGTGTGTGTGTGGTTGTGTGGTGTGTGTGTGTGTTCCTACCAACTCCTGTCCTTGCATTGTGGACATTAAATTTAGGCAGTAACTCCGCAACGCCCATATCTCCCAGCGTCGTCTTGGACATATATTTTTCAAGGATTGCTCCGTAATTTATGCAATGACCATATTTTGTCTTTACTGCATACTCAAGGCGTTCCATCTTGTCCTTAGGGTTCCTGTGAGCCTGGGGAGTCCTCGTGCGGGAAAGATGTTGTTCTGTGGTGGTGGCGTCAAGTGGGGCGGCGGAGTGGGGCTTGGGGTATAATGGTGGTGGCGGTGGTGGTGATGTTAAGGGAGGTGTAGTCTTTGTAAACTTAAAAATGAAATTGACCATTTACCATATATATATATATACTGTCGTTGAATAAATCATTAAGCATGTTTAATTCTAAAACAAATGTATAGCATTAGTTTGATTAATTATATTTATTTTAGCATGGCACATTCCCTAGTGCAGGAGGTTTCCACTTTCTTGCTCAGACAGAAATAGTTTTATTATAGCATTTCATTTCCCATATGACACAAACGCTGCTTTTTTCTAGTTATTTTATTCATTGTCTTCTTTCTTTTGGTTTAGCATAAAATGTTTATTTCATCGCTTTCTCCTTCCACCCCTCACTCTCCTTCCTGCCTTCCCCCCAGGTCCCTGTTCTGATATCTGTTCTGTAGATCAAAGATTACCTTATTGTCCCCCTTGTTTGCAGATGGTGAGTGGTGTGCTGAGGTCAGCCGAGGTCACCCTAGCTGAGGTCCCTCTGGTCCGGCGGGTTGGTGCGCCCCGCCGCGTTTCTGCAGTGTAAACAGTGGCACTGGTGGCCACCTCTGTAGTGTAGCAAACACCCGCGCTCAGCAACACCTTCAGTAAGTCGGTGGGGTAGCTGTCTTGTGACAGTATATGAAAGGATGTGTTCACTAGTAAGACGGATCACAAAGTGCCAAATAAAAGGTGACAAGAGGCCTCTCCTGATTCAGCCCACCACTGACTAACTGAGGGTGTTGATGAG
The DNA here is from genome assembly GCA_016584305.1 of Chionoecetes opilio. Lineage (NCBI taxonomy): Eukaryota > Metazoa > Arthropoda > Malacostraca > Decapoda > Majidae > Chionoecetes > Chionoecetes opilio. The sequence continues at coordinate 1,469,222 of JACEEZ010011360.1, forward strand.
GCAGGCCACGCCACCCGCCGGGCCAGAGTGGTGCAGGGCGTCACGGCCGCCAGGCTCAGATGACGTCAAAGGGATCAGTTTCCTCTTTATTATTTACTCGAGTACGTGAGGCTAATGAGCTGCCGTCAGGTATGTAAAATATTGCCAGAAATGTCCCATGTGCTGCTCTCTCGCTCCATAGTAGTCAACAGGTAACACGACGAGCCTTTAATACCTGCCCCGTGTGTCTCCCAGACCGTGGAGAAATACCAATAGATCTTTATGACCACCTTGATAAAGTATAAACATGGAAAAAGTAACACCAGACACAATTCAATCCCATTATTTTTTGCTACAGAAATACAATATCCACAGTTATGATCAACATGTTTACACTGCTAATACTGTGTTATGCAGCGATGATGAAAAAAACAACTAGATGTTTGTTTGTGTAAAAGAAGAAAGCTGGGGCTCAGTGTATTGAAAAGTAAATTTGTAATATTTGAAAGTTAAGATTTAATGGACTGGCTTTTATAAAAAGGGTGTAGGATGAAGGTTTTTTTTCTAAGTTGAGGGAAAAGATACAAGAGGAGGTGACGTGCTTTGAATATTTTGGCTGTGTATAGTGTGCAATAAAGAAGGATGGAGAACATAAGATGCTGGAAAACTCTACCTGTAATGCTTTGAAAGAAAAACTGATCACTAATGATAGTTTGAAGAATCATCCAGACAATGTTTTTTGTACGTAATAAGTGGCATGGAGAGAAAAAAACTGGCCTGCAAGAAATGGAATATTCAAGTTATTTTCTTGGCTGTAGGGATGCAGTGTTAGAGGAATGGAAGGATATAGTAAGAGACACGTTAGTGAGATTAGTTGAATAGGAGTGAAGTGCATAGTGGAGTTGGTAAATGGATAAGGAAGAATATTGTCGTGTAATGGACATCTTGGAGCAGAGACACCAATACCAGGATATATGTATGCATTGGAGTGGAGGAAATATTACAATTGTGAAAAGGAAATTCAGTGAATCGATATTGATGGAATAGTTAGGAAAATATTGAATGATAGGAGTATAAGACTTACTAAATATAGATAGAAAGTTATTAAAATATTTCCAGCACACTTGTCACATGCAGATAATGGTGATATTAATGAAAATAATGACGATAATGATCATAAATTTGTTGAAAATATATGGCACTTACAAAGTTGATGAAATTATATTTAAATAATATAATATATATTTAAATATATATAATATATATATATATATTATATATAATATATATATATATATATATATATATATAATATATATATATAAATATATATATATATATATATATATATATATATATATATATATATACGTAATGCAGTTGCTATGCCCTTGCAAAGTATAAATTGTATATTGGTCATTTGTTTCCCTAATTAAAAAGCCGTGACCGCATTTGATGAAAGAAATGAACATCATAGAAGGGGATTGTAGCTTTATGGTATCCATTGAGAGAGAGAGAGAGAGAGAGAGAGAGAGAGAGAGAGAGAGAGAGAGAGAGAGAGAGAGAGAGAGAGAGGGGAGGAGAGAGAGAGAGAGAGAGAGAGAGAGAGAGAGGAGAGAGAGAGAAAGAGATGAATGAGAGAGAGAGGAGAAGAAGAGGAGTAAGAGAGAGGAGAGAGAGAGACGAAGAAGCATAACGAAGAAAAGAGTCAGTAATGAAATGAAACTTTGAATGAGATAATTGATGAGACAGAGAAAATACCGAGTGGTGCAGAATGTATACATGGGAACTTGTATACAACATGGGAACATGAGAATGTATACAACGTGTCTCAGTGGACATCGCCTTCCACCACCATCCACCTCTGATGATCCATCTTGTCCTAGCTTCTTCGCCTCTTTTGTCAGCCAGTGTTGCTTCCGCCTGGTGGTGTTTGTGATAGGGGTGGGGATCACCCTCGTCCTGATGGGCTTGGCGCTGGAGGCCGACAAGCTGCGTCAGGTGATGAGGGCGTGGCGGGATGCGGGTCCCCATCACCACACATATGGGGAAGGTGCTAGAGCGCCTGGTCACTGCCTCATGGCTGTCCTCCCCAAGGGCCCCCTGGCGAGTGTGGTTTCTCCGTCGACGACAGTTGGCGAGAGGTGTTGTCTCTGATGGTGAGCAGGGAGGAACGTCTGGCCTGCCTTGAGAGACAGGTCCAGGAGGCTGAGCAGGAACACAAGGTGTTTGTGTTTAGGTTCGAAGTGGCCATGTGTGTGGTGGAGGTGGGTGTACTTGGGGTCCTCTTGGCGGGGTTCACCTGGGGACGCAGGCCCTGGCGCGGCACCACCGCCGTCACGAGGAGGAAGGCAACTCAGTGTTGCTGAAGGAGGCAGTCGGTCACTTGTCTCTCAGAGACGTATACAACACTGCCTGGAAACACAACCTTGTCCACTGGAGCGACACCTTGTTGTGGTGTTCCAGGTAATGATCAGTGACGGTCTGATAAACAGGAAAGGTAGGTCCCTATATATGTACGTCCACTTTGCCGGTGACGGGCACGTTACAAGGACACGCAAGGAATGCCTTTGCTAGCCCCAGGCGTGACGGTGCAGGCTGCGACCTCCACCAAGGTTCACACAGATGGTGACAGACCCCATGGCGGACTAACGTCCTTGGGTGTCATACACGTGCACAGCTGACGGAGAGGTTGACAAGGAGGTCAACCGCCGAGTGCGGCGAAGCCTCCTGGGCTGCGTTTGAGAAGAAGAATTTGAGCGGCTTGCGCCGTTCAGGTTTCTGTACCCCTCTATCAAACGCTTTTTGGGTGCCTCGCAGTGGTATGTAAACAAATCCCCGCCGTAACCATGGAAAGGACGACGCCACAGCTCAGACTGTGGGCTTTTGACCTCACCATTTTCCTCTACTGCCCTCTATCTGCCCACGCACAGTACGGAAGTGTAATGGCGTACGCTGTAGCTACCTGACGACTATTTGATTATTGTTGTAATGGTAATTGTCGCTGAGAGAGATGAAATGCTACGAATCTCGGGCACCGTCAACCAACTACCGTCAATAACACTATAGTCGCCACTGCACTTTAGTTGCCAGGCGCTAAATATTACTAATTTTAGCATCACTATAGACTTGTATGTGCCATTGAAGACAGGTACATAATATAAACTACTGTGCATGCCTCTTTAGTGGCACATACAATTATGTATCTGTAGTGATGATAAAATTCATAATATATGGCGCCTGACGACATATATGTGCAGTGGCGACTATAGTGTTATTGGCGGTAGGGTGTAGGGATACGTGAACAGGTTTATGAAACTTTCGCCAATAGGAATTCTCGCAGAAACACCAACTGAGGCCTGTCGCCGACGTGGTACACTCGCCGACGCGGACATTTTTGGTAACAGTTCCACTTGGAATAAATGAAAATGAAGAATAAAGTGTATTTCATTGTTGGATACCACCATACCACCTGGTATGTAATCTCTGAATGCAGAAATACTAGTAAAAGTTTATTAAATGTATATATTGTGTACTATAATATCAAGTTCAAGAACTGGAACTGTCGACGAAAATAGGCAGATGAAATGAAATGAAATGAAAATATGACAGTGTTAATATGATTTGACTAATGCTTCATGTTCGCTTACAATGTCATCAGATTACTGTGATAAATAATGCTGTTATGTATATGCAGGTTGTTTTCTCCTCTAACTCAAGAGTTATGTACACATTTATATAGCTAACCTGCCACTTATAGAGATAATCTGAAGGCATATTTTTACAGCAACAGGACATTCTGAAACAGAAGAACTCCCCATTGTTTATATTTTTGTTTTGTCAAACATTATTGTTTTCAACTTAACTAAATTAAATTTACCTAAACTAAATCAATTGCTAAGATAACCTAGCTTTTCTAACTAATGAAATCTGGATTGTTTAGTAGCTGTCTATTAAATTATCAATCGTATTATCACATATCATTGCTGCCACATATTACACATCTGGAGCTGAAATACCTCCTCCGCCACCCTCGCCCGGACCCTATATATGCATCCTAACTAGCAAAAATATAACCAATAAAATTCCATTCCTACCTAATAACCTAACTACCCTAACTGGTGGGTGAAGAAGGGGTATTTAAGATTAAGGGGTATACAGTATTTCTGTATAATGAAAAGGTATAAATAATTGAAATCACAGCAAAAGAAATGGTAAATATGCATTTTCAACCAATACTCCCTATTGACCAATACTCTTCTGAAATAACTGGCGGGGCTACACCACCCAGACCTAAACTAACCTAGCTAGCCTGGGCATTGATTACATAACCTTAGCTGACTGAGGCCGGGGCTTTCGCTCACCACCAGACACCCCTTGTTATTTTTTTTTTTTATTCCTGCCGGCGGTAAATGTGCAGTTTCAACCAATACTCTCCTGGCATAACTGGGGGAGCTGCTCTCCCCCAGAACCCCCCACTAGTTAACTAACCTAACCTGGGCATTGATTACGCAACCTTACCTCACTAGGGGGGTTTCACCCCCCCAGACCACCTTGTGTTATTTTTTGTATGGGTTATAAATACTCCTTAGCGATGAGAACGAAATGTTCAGGATACTTAACGGTAAAACTCTAGTGTTTGCCCATACTCTCCCACTTCCCCCAAGCAAGTTTGGGGACCTGTGGGAATGCGGGGTTTTCAGGTGGGGAACAAATTATGCGTCGGAAACACGTAATTTAAGAGTTGTGTAGGGGGGTAAAATTCCCTAGATCTAGGGTAATTTCCTTAAATCTAGAGAAATTTGCCTAACCAAAATTAACCTAACCTAGCGGGGGGCTTGACCCACCGATAAACTAACCTAACCAAATCTAACCTAAGCTAACCTAACTAAATCTAACCTAAGCTAACCTAACCTAACCAAATCTAACTTAGCCTAACCTAACCAAATCTAACCTAACCTAACCAAATCTAACCTAACCTACCCAAATATAACCTACCCTAACCTAACCAAATCTAACCTAACCTCCTATAGCGGGGGGTTGGGGGGGGATTCTCGACACTTCGGTCATCATTATGTGAGGATCGTCAGGTTCACACGTCCCCGTATGTTATACCACGCTGCTCTACGTTATGGAGTGAAGATAGAAAGGATAGGGAGGAAAAAAAAAAAGGATATTATTTCACAGTGACAGGAAAAGAAAGCGAGGTAGTATTCCTATACGTATACTGGAGACATCGCAAACTAAGCCAATACCGCCAGGCCCTAAGCGTGTCTGTAGTCCTCCGTGCCGCGGTGATGGTGAGCCTTGATACACCCTGGCGTTCCTTCTTGCTGGGTGTAATATGATGAATGGGAGAGCTTGACTGTAGAGAGAGAAAAAGTGTCGTAACTGGTATACATACATACATAGAGACAAAAAGAGGAATTGAGAACAAACAGACACACAGACCAACTTACAAGAAGGCACAAAGACATTTTTCACGTATGCAGTTATCTTATTTCTCTCCTGACTGATATTTATAACGCCACGGAGATAACAGCTTACAATGCACACCTCATGCACGCTTAACGACGTCATTGCTTTCTTGCCAACGCACCAAAGCTTCTCGCGTCACACAAATCGTGAAAGTGTGTTGTAAAGGTTGCAGGTCATCTCTCTCTCTCTCTCTCTCTCTCTCTCTCTCTCTCTCTCTCTCTCTCTCTCTCTCTCTCTCTCTCTCTCTCTCTCTCTCTCTCTCTCTCTCTCTCTCTCTCTAATGTTCTTTCTTCTCTCTATCTCATCCTCCACTCTTCTCTCTTTCTTCTCTTCCTTGTTCTATACTCTCTCTTCTCTCTCTCTCCTCTCTCTCTCTCTCTCTCTCTCTCTCTTCTTCTCTCCTCTCACTCTCCCACCTACCACCACACCACACACCCCCCACCACACCACACACACACACACACACACATAATGAAGAGCATGACCTCCATGTGCTCTCTTTATAGTTTTCCTTTTCAAAGATTAATTAACCTTTTACACTTTTTTTTTCATTTAAAGTAAACAAAGACACAGCAAATCCTGTTGATGTTGTTGTTATTGTTGTTGTTGTTGTCTAGAGGACGCCATTCATACAAGAGCTGTCGTGGGCGACGCAGCGACATCACGAATTCGAAGCGGAGGTTTTTCTTGTCTCAATCTGGTTCACCCTTAGTCATTTCTGGCAGGCAATTACATTTTTTCCAATCATCAGGAAAGGTGTTGGAGCAACGTGTCCCGCCCTTCATTTCCTCGCAACGTTGCCATGAGTACTTGTTTGATAGATGGCCGTCGCGACTTGTATTGTTAGCTAAGACTTATATGGCCATTAGGAAATCACTTTGCAGTTCAGTAACCTCCATCCCCTTACCCCCACTATATAGCGAGGGTCTTGGCACGCCACCTTACCTCACCACCTAGCCTTGTGGTGACGCCTCAGAAAACGCTATGCCACTTTTTCTTCTTGCTATGAAAGCACGATTGTGAAAAATACTAACAGTAGCACCAGGAGAAAGAGGAGGGAGAGGAGAAGCAGAAGCAGTAATAGTTTTAGTAGTAGTAGTTGTTGTAGTAGCAGCAGTTGGTAGTAGAAGTAGTAAAAGTAGTAGTAGTAGTTTTAGGGAGTTTTAAAAGGAGGCTAGACAATTTCATGGATGGGGATGAAAGGTGGATGTATGCAGTGTTAAGTAACAGGAACTACCACGTGTAAGTCTCACGGCCTCTTGTAGCTTCCTTATTTTTTATGTTCTAAAGTCATAATAGTAAATGTAATAGT
>JACEEZ010011360.1:1480990-1483490 GCA_016584305.1 Chionoecetes opilio
ATATAACCTAACCTACCCAATATAACCTACCCTAACCTAACCAAATCTAACCTAACCTAAACAAATCTAACCTAACCTCCTAGCGGGGGTTTGAGGGGGGTTCTCGACACTTCGGTCATCATTCCGTGAGGATCGTCAGGTTCACACATCTCTGGACTGAGAAGAAATCCAATGAATTTGTCCTAGATCTAGGGAATTTTTTCAACACCCCTAACTCAAAATCTATGTGGTTGCGACGCATATTATGTACCCAAGGAAAATATCCGCATTCCCCCAGGTCCCCAAGCTTGTTTTGTGGGAGAGAGGGAGTATGGACAAACACTAGAATAATACCTATCTGGGTGACTAATTAGTAATGTGGGGGAAGAAAAGTGTGGTCGATCATCAACAACAGGTGAATCGCTCGCCTTAATTATCTGGCGACTCAGACTCAGAACCATCTCCTCAACTCTCTTGTCCTATACTTTTTTCCTAAGAATTTAGAAATGGCATATGCGTATGGACATGCATTCTTGAGTAATGTCGAGACAGTAAGGATACAGATGGATGGTCGAAAAGCGTTGCGAGGGAGTAGGTGAGGTGCGAAAAGTAACGAAAATGAAATGTGGTATCGAAAAATGAAAGTGAGATAGAGCAACAAAAAAAAGATACTAATGGGGGCTTAGCAGCGAGCCGCCTCCCAGCACGCGTGAAAGCGATGCGGATTTAAGGGGACAGATTAATCCTGCCGGCGAATCATTAACTGTTTACATCCTGTGTACCAAAGCCAGTGTATAGGCCTACAGTGTATAGTCTATAGGTCAGTGTATAAGCCTACACTGGCTTTGCTTTGTACAGTACACAGACACACACGTTACATAATACACCATGCATAATGGCAGCAGCTCTTGCCATAACACACACACACCACACACCACACACACACACACCACACACACCCCACACACACCACACACACACACACACACACACACACACACACACACACACACACACACACACAACAACCACACACACACACACACACACACACACACACACACACACACACACACACACACACACCACACCACCACACACACACCACACACACCACACACACACACACACACACACACCACACACACACACACACACACACACACACACACACACACACACACACACACACACCACACACACACACACACACACACACACACACACACACACACCACACACACACACACACACACACACACACACACACACCCCCCACACACACACACACACACACACACACACCACACACCACAACAACACCACACACACACACAACCAACACACACACAAACACACACACACACACACACACACACACACACCAACACACAACACACACACACACACAACACACACCCACACACACACAACACACACACACACACACACCACACACACACACACACACACACACACACACACACACACAACACACACAACACACCACACACACACACACACCCAACACACACACACCACACACACACACACACACACCACACACACACACACACACACACACACACACAACACCACACACACCCAACACACACACACACACACACACACACACACACACACACACACACACACACAACACACACAACACACACACACACACAACAACACACACACACACACACACACACACACACACACACACACACACACACACACACACACACACACACACACACACACAACACACACACACACACACACACACACACCACACACCACACACACACACACACACACAAACCCACAAACCACACACAACACACACACACACACACCACAACACCACACACACACACACACACACACCACACCACAACACACACCACAACACACACACACACACACACACACATTTTATTTTAAAAATATATTTCCGTAGCAAATTGTAGAATATTCATCGACAAGTATTTTCTTGCTTACGCCTTCGCTGTCTTGCTCGTTTGCTCCCTCGAAGACGCCGTGTAGCGCAAGGGAAGTGACCAGAGAGGTTTAAATCGCACCAAGGCCACTCTGTTCTTTTACATCCTACCCATCTCCATCTTCGGACTATTCATTATATTTTTCCCCTTTTCTATTTTTTCCCGCTTCTTGATATTCCAACCTCTTTTTTCCTTCAAGCTGCTACCACGGCCGTGACAGCTCAGGGCGACATACCTTGAGCAACAGCGTGATAAATCTTGCAGAAAATCCTTAGCAGTCTTGGCCAGCTGTCGCGTTGGTCAGCTGTCATATTTGAAGGCTTGAGGAAGACGAACTGAACTTGAGCTCCTATGTTATAGCTTCCACGCTGCCAAGTCGGGTCAGGTCGCAGTTGGGTCGAGTCGCACGGAGAGCATCCTTTCTGACTGTCGGAGGATCAGAGGTGACGGATGGCACCGACGTGGAGACGCGTGGGTGATTTAAATAAATGGGTAAAGGTACATGTAGGAAATATACC
>JACEEZ010011360.1:1488490-1490990 GCA_016584305.1 Chionoecetes opilio
GAACATGTTGTATATTTTTTTTCTGTTTTTGAAAGTAAGAAAGCGTACGTAGTGTGGATGAACGTAGAGAAAAGTGAGGCAAAGTAATGGGGTTTGTGGGAAAAGCGAGGAGGGAAAGATGGTAGGAGGGAAGCGAAAAGGGGGAAGCGTATGGGCGGCAAGAACCTATTTGGTAGTCCGGCGTGGCTAGGCTCGTAATTCTTTCCTATATATTTTTTTTCTTCATTTTTTACCCTGCTGTATTATTTGTAGCTCGCCACTTATGAATTGTAAGTCAGCCTCCAACTACCTTTTTTGTCCTCCTCTCCTCCTCCTCCTCCTCCTCCTCCTCCTCCTCCTCCTCCTCCTCCTCCTCCTCCTCCTCCTCCTCTCTCCTCCTCTCCTCTCTCCTCTCCTCCTTCTCCTCTCTCCTCCTCCCTCCTCCTCATCTCCTCCTCCTCCTCCTCCTCCTCCTCCTCCTCCTCCTCCTCCTCCCTCCTTCCTTAATCTTCCTTTTCCTCCTCCTACCCTTCCCTTCTCCTCCTTCTTCTCCTCTTCCTCCTTCCTCCCCTTTTTTCCTGATCATATTTGATACGCTAATCTTTGCTTCAGTTTTCTATATTGCAACATTTGCGTATAAATTTTTTGAAGACTTGACTTACCCTTTACGCTGTGACTCCCCTGATCCTGAATGCAGTGTATTCTTCCCCACCATTTTGGACAGTTTGAACGATTTGCCAGTCAGTTCAACAGCGTATTAACTGTGGTTTCATTTTCCTGCGACAATATCCAATCTTAGTCGTTTGCGTGCCTTCACGTGTAACATACAGTTTTCTTTTGTGGTTCCGAAATGTTGCGTGATGGCGTGTATTCGTATATGTGTCTGTCATATATTTCCATTGTGGTGCCTAGAGGACCGTTCGTGAATAAGTTTACTTCTGTATTTACTATCAAGTTTTAAGTAATTACGTAAAACATCGACTGCCAACTACAGTGCGATAAGTTTCATGCGTAAATGTTGATAAAAAGTAAGCAAAAGTATTTTTGGAATCAAATTATATATAGTAATGATAATATTGATAGTAATGGTAATAATAATAATAATGAAATATAGATGGTAGTGATAAAATGTTCTAAATAATTTTGCAATATATTACAATAGCTTTTCCCAACATTTGCACATTTTTACGCCGAACACAGTGATGTGCCCACATATTTCATGCGAGTAACGCAATAGCATTTGATTTCAAAAGCATTGAGTATGTAGGAATGAGAGACACGAAATATTGAAATGTAGCCTTCACGCTATATTATATCTGTTTTGTTCAGGATTTGTCGTTACAATAAGACTACTACTTCTACTACTACTACTACTACTACTACTACTACTACTACTACTACTACTACTACTACTACTACTACACTACTACTACTACTACTACTATTTTTACTACTACTACTACTACTACTACTACTACTAACTACTACTACTACTACTACTACTACTACTACTTTTACTACTAATACTAATATTATTACTACTTCTGCTGCTGTTTCTATTACCACTGTTTCTACTACTACTACGTACCACTACTACTACTACTACTACTACTGCTACTGCTACTGCTACTACTATTACTATTACTACTACTACTACTACTACTACTACAATACTACTACTACTACTACTACTACTACTATATACTATTATTAATATTATGTTAATATTATTGTTATTATTACTATTATTACTATTATTATTATTATTATTATTATTATTGTTGTTGTTGCTATTTTCATTATTATTACTATAGTTGTTGTTAAAGGTGATGCCGATGTCAGCTCTCTCCTCCGCCCTCGTGATTCGAACAAAAGCCCGGCTGTTTGCACCTCCAATGTTATTCCCGATCAAGTCACTGGCTGCGGAGATGTAGGAAAGACTTCTTTGTGTTTGATTCGTATGGTTTGTGGCGACTAGCTTTTTGCTTTGCCTTAATGACGGCAGCCTCGCCCAGGGTGGAGTGGTACCAGCAATCAGCCTGGCACACAGTCAAGGGTGGGCCAGAAAGCGTGTTGTGCTGGTGAACATTGCACTCTTTTTCACACGCTTCGCCGCATTCCCGTTCCCTTCCCAGCCTCGCCTCTGTAATACGAATTTCTCTAGCTTTGCAGTTTCCCACAGGATCCATAGTTAAACGAGGCGACGTGAGAGAAGATTAGTTAAATCAGTTTTGGCGTCGGTTTGCCATGTTTGTTGTATTTTACGAAGGTTTTGGTGCACTGTGTTGCATGTGTGGTTTTGAAGGAGGGATTCGGTGTAGTGCGTGTGCATGTGTATGTGTGTGTGTGTGTGTTTTTGAGTGTGTGTGTGTGTGTGTGTGTGTGTGTGTGTGTGTGTGTGTGTGTGTGTGTGTGTGTGTTTGTGTGTGTGTGTGCCTCATCATTGTCTTTGGGTTGATGTGGTCGACGTTTAAGTCTTTGCGGATTGGAAGTTCGAGAATAGTGTGGGAGTTTTCTATTT
>JACEEZ010011360.1:1495990-1520990 GCA_016584305.1 Chionoecetes opilio
ACTACATTTTCTCATTCGTTTCGACACAAAAGTCGTCTTCGGAGAGAACTTTGTTTCGAAATTTAAGAGATTTTGATAGTATTGCTGCTTCCGCTTGTGTTTTTCTAGCAACTTTCCAATCACTTGCTATAATATTTTGTCTAATCTTGCATAATCTCTCAAGGTTAGCTACTTTGACACGAAATCACATAAACACACTTCACTATATCAACAAAGGTTAGTTTTTATAGACACTAACATTCTTGTGTCTGCGAATTGTGTCCTAAGAATGTCCAGCCAGTGTTATGTCAGTGGGCGTTGCATCCGCCTTCGTCTTGGCAGGACAGGACTATTATCAAAGCTCTGAGCCTCGAGAAAAGTTGATAACGAATTTTTCTGCATGTCACACTCTCTGTCCTTGTGTGTCTTGTCTATGTTCAGGCTCTGTAAACTGGCCTGTGTCTCATCTCCCGACAAGGAAGTCCACTGAGATGCTGTATTAGGCGGCATTTTCGCCTTTCCTTGCAAGAAAACGAGTTACTTCTCTCTTCCTAGTGTGTCTTTCTCTTCTGTTTTCCTCCCACCCTTTTCCTTTGCGATGGAGTGTTCATTTACTCATTATATTCTCTTTTCAGCTGGATATGTGCTCTTGAAACCTTCATTTAGACAACCCTTTATTCTATGCTTTAATCTTCCATCCTCATAACCCTCTTCTCTCTCTCTCTCTCTCTCTCTCTCTCTCTCTCCTCTCTCTCTCTCTCTCTCTTTCTCTTCTTTATCTCTCTCTCTCTCTCTCTCTCTCTCTCTCTCCTCTCTCTCTCTCTCTCTCTCTCTCTCTCTCTCTCTCTCTTTCTTATCTCTGTCTGTCTCTCTTCTCTCTCTCTTCTCTCTCTCTCTCTCCTCTCTCTCTCTCTCTCTCTCTCTCTCTCTCTCTCTCCCTCTTCTCTCTCTCTCTCTCCTCTCTCTCTCTCTCTCTCCTCTCTCTCTCTCTTCTTCTCTCTCTCTCTCTCTCTCTCTCTCTCTCTCCTCTCTCTCCTCTCTCTCTCTCTCTCTCTCTCTCTCCTCTCTCTCTCTCTCTCTCTCTCTCTCTCTCTCTCTCTCTCTCTCTCCTCTCTCTCTCTCTCTCTCTCCTCTCTCCTCCTCTCTCTCTTCTCTCTCTCCTCTCTCTCTCTCTCTGTTGTGTAATGATTTCCATGACCCTTGTGTTTTAGGATTGTAATTAAAATGGCCAAGGCGCTGCGGTTGGTGGTTTCATTTTTGTGTGAGGGGCGAGGGAGGGGAGAACTGAGGGTTAAAATGTATGGGTTGAGTGGGGGAAAATAGGGAGGGAGGGTAAGGTTGTGCTGAGTGGCTGAGGGGTGGTTGGAGGGAGAAAGAGTAAGGGAGGGTAAGGTTGTGATGAGTGGCTGAGGGGTGGTTGGAGGGGTAAGATAGAGGAGGGAGAAGGTAAGGGTGTGAGGGGAATGATGGGGGAAAATAGGGAAGGGGAGGAAAGATAGGGTGAAGAATTTAGTGTTGGGGGTTCGCATTGGCCTGAGAGGGGAGGATATGGAAGGTATACGGATGGTTTTTTGACGGTACGATTACTATTTCTTCACCGTTTTTTTTCATTGAAGTGTTTACGTCGAATGTATTTCTTATTTGTTTTTTTCATCTGGATAGTGTGTTTATCTATGGTACTTTTGTATTTCATTAGTTTTCTGTTCGTTTATTAATTGAATTATCTCTCTTTTTTTTTTCTCTCTCTCTCTCTCTCTCTCTCTCTCTCTCCTCTCTCTCTCTCTCTCTCTCTCTCTCTCTCTCTCTCTCTCTCTCTCTCTCTCTCTCTCTCTCTCTCTCTCTCTCTCTCTCTCTTCTCTCTCTCTCTCTCTCTCTCTCTCTCTCTCCTCTCCCCTCTCTCTCTCTCTTCTCTCTCCTCTCTCTCTCTCTCTCTCTCTCTCTCTCTCTCTCTCTCTCCTCTCTCTCTCTCTCTCTCTCTCCTCTCTCTCTCTCTCTCTCTCTCTCTCTCTCTCTCTCTCTCTCTCTCTCTCTCTCTCTCTCTCACTTTATATCAATATTTCATTAAACGTTACTTTCCTTACACTAATCTGCTTAAACAACACGTGATAGTTCAAGTCTCGTAACAGCGACTCGCAAGCAGACGACTGATGGAAGTGTCTACCTGCAGCCTCGCAGCACCCATGACTCAGTAAAGAAGCAGTTCAGGTTAAAGCCAAGAAGACAGTTTAGTGCTCTTGAATTTAACATTGGCAGACTTGTAGCCACTAGGTCAGTTGGCTGCTCACATTATCTTCTTTGGATTTATTTATGTATAGTTCATTCATTCCTTCATCCGTTTTTTTTTAATACTTCATTTGGCCGATGCATTTTTTTTCATTTATTCATCAATTTTACGATCTCCAACATCACAAAAATTATATATTCGGCGCAGCAGTAATAGCCGTTACAGAGACTAAAAGGTTCTTTTTACATCATGTAATAAAACATGGAAATAAACTGTGTGTGTGTGTGTGTGTGTGTGTGTGTGTGTGTGTGTGGTGTGTGTGTGTGTCTGTGTGTCTGTGTGTGTGTGTGTGTCTGTGTCTGTGTATGTGTGTGTGTGTGTGTGTGTGTGTGTCTGTGTGTGTGTGTGTGTGTGTTTGTTTTGGTACATTTGGAAAAAAAAAGAAACCTCCGGGGTAAATGATCCAGTTTCAAAATGCATTTCAAAAGTTTATTAATTAATCCAATAGACACAAAATAAAAGCATTGAGAGAAAAAATAGCATGAATAGATTGTATATACGTATATCAAAAGTGAATGTATGGGAAGAAACGAACGGTATTTTGGTTTCATGTGGATGACAGCCATGGCCAGCAGCAATTTGTTGATGGGCGACAGAAATACAACAGCCGTGTGTTATTTGTAACTGTATGGCTAAGGGTGTGTATATTACAAGGAAGGCACGAAATGTAGCCTACAATGGGCACAGGAAGCTCAGAATATATGTTACCGGCAGCAAGTAGGAGGGGAACCAGTCAACGCACTACTCCTTTACTCATGAAAGCTTTAGAAAAAAATGTAAAATCTGCAGTTCACTAGGAAAGGTAACCTGGCATAGAGCAAAACAACTAATGAAGTTACTGGTCCATCAATTAATTAATCTTTTTGTTTACAGAAATGACCATAGATGGATAGATTCATAGATATATATTAATAGACCATAGCAGGTATGACCATAAACAAAACTGTACGCCGCCTGGACTGCATGAAGAGTTATATGCGGTCATTGCAATAGAAGTGAGCCGCTTTACGTGGGTAACGTCCTTAATTGATGAACAAAAAAGTATTTCAGCGCAGGTAACAGATTTTGAAATTATGGAATTACAAAAAGTTTTGAAAATATCTTGGAAGTTATAATGCTGTCTCGTCAACTTTTCAAATCACGCACATTTGCTCACAAAAAGAGACATCTCTTTAATGGCAAAGCATATACTTTCTGAACGCTGGCGCCGCGATGCATTTCAATGCTCTTACATGATATATAGATATTGACGCGAACATTAACGGGATTTATTCTCCAATTTTTTTTCAGAAATGAAAACCTTATATTTTCTGGGTAAGACAAGGCAATATTTCAGAGAGACTTACTTTTCTTAGAAAGTTCTTCATAATTTTTTGGGAAAGACTTTTATAATATCACAGAACGGCTGGGTAAATGATAGACATGGGTAAAAAAAAAAAAGACTTCCTAAACTTAATGTTGCCAAAAAAATGTACAAAAATGGAAAATATAATAGCGATATTTGGTCCTAGTCTAAACTATAGTCTTTAAACAATTAAGATAAGTCATCATTAGGAAGTGATACTTGTCGAAGAATGCAGCCAGATAACAGAATGTTTGTCTGTACTTCATAGAGATTTGAATTCTGCAGAAAGGATCTGGCCTAAGATATTAACAACGACACGTGCTAAAAAATTCCTACGTCTTTTAACAGATACAAATAAAAAATCAAGAATCATTCAAAGAAAAAAAAGTTAAAAGTGCAGAGAAAGAATAGAATATCAACATTTTGTTTCTGTCCTTGACGAAGAATAAAGCAAGAAAACAAAAATAGAGCTAAGAATTGCTGAGTAAGGGAGTCTTGTTTGTATTTCAAGACGTTCATAACTTTCACAGATATTAAAACATTCATCCATGAAAGCTTATATGTCACAAGGGAGATATACTACCAGTTAAAACATTGACAAAGCATATTGAAGTACCGTAACACACATACTTTTCATCCCAGTCTAATAGTGTAATGAAGGGGAAGAGTATAGCAAGGCTTTATCTTCATTCCACCACACAATAATTACCTCATTTATAAAACATTTCGACCTTTACTAAGCTTAGGGAGTGTCGTGTTCAGATGCATTGGCGCGATGATTAACTAACCCCAATGAGAAGGTCAAGCGGAATCAACGATTTGGTATGTGTGGAGGGCCGGCAAGTAGGTTCTTTTATTCTGTTGATCTGTACTCCTGTCTGTCTCTGTCATTGTCTCTTGTCTCTTGTTCGCTTCTCCGGCGTCAAGAACCCTGCAGTTGCGGCGCCTTACATAAGAACATGAGAAAATAAGGAAGCTGCAAGAGGCCGTGATGCCTACACGTGGTAGTTCCTGTTAAAAAAAAAAACTTAACTTAATGTTGCCCCAAAAAATAAATTGTAAAAAAATGGAAAATATAATAGTAATATTTGGTCCTAGGCTAAACTATAGTCTTGAAACCATTAAAATAAGTCATCATTAGTAAGTGATACTTGTCGATGATTGCAGCGAGATAAGAAAATGTTTGTCTGTACCTCATAGAAAGTTTAATTCAGCAGAAAGGATCTTAATGAGAGAGAGGAGAGAGAGAGAAGAGAGAGGAGAGAGGAGAGAGAGAGAGAGAGAGGAGAGAGAGAGAGAGAGAGAGAGAGAGAGAGAGAGAGAGAGAGAAGAGAGAGAGACGAGAGAGAGAGAGAAGAGAGAAGAAAAAATTAAAACTATAATATCTATCTAGTTCACTTCTATATGCCCTACATTTTTTTTTTCTCTCTCTCTCTCTCTCTCTCTCTCTCTCTCTCTCTCTCTCTCTCTTTTCTCTCTCTCTCTCTCTCTCTCTCTCTCTCTCTCTCTCTCTCTCTCTCTCTCTCTCTCTCTCTCTCTCTCTCCTCTCTCTCCTCTCTCTCCTCTCTCTCTCTTCTCTCTCTCTCTCTCTCTCTCTCTCTCTCTCTCCAATGAGCAGAAGTGGAGGTCCGAGGAGATAGTAGTGAAAACAAGATATATTTTATGACGGTGGTGACAGTAAATGAACTCCAGAAAGGCATACTAAAGAGAAGCTGAAGGATAAGGAAGGTAGAGATGACAGATATGAAGGGAAAAAAGGGCAGGTCACTGGAGAGGACGAGGAAAGAAGTAAGGAGGACAGACGTATGTTTCCCTGGAGCGATGACAAATTATAAAAAATATATATATGGCGACGTATTGTTTTTATATTGCTCTAACGTCACATAGCACGTGTGTGTGTGTGTGTGTGTGTATGTGTGTGTGTGTGTGTGTGTGTGTGTGTGTGTGTGTGTGTGTGTGTGTGTGTGTGTGTGTGTGTGTGCGAGTGTGTGAAAAAATATGGATGTGTGTGTATGTGTGTGTGTGTGTGTGTATTCATCTAGTTGTATTTTTACAGGGCCAGAGCAACGCTCGTATGGCCCCGTCTCCATGTCAACATTTATTTTTCTCATTCATCTTTTAGTGTTGGCCGAAGCCAGCACCCCGGGAGGCGGGTCACAACCCCCGGCTAACACCCGGTACCCATTCACTGCTGGGTGGACAGGGGCTCGGGTTTTAAGAAGACCGCCCGTCTGTCTTCGCTCCGCCCGGGGATCGAACCCGGGACTTCTCGGTTGTGAGCCGAGCGTGCTATCCCTTACACTATGGAGTTCCCCATCGAGTGTGTGTGTGTGTGTGTGTGTGTGTGTGTGTGTGTGTGTGTGTGTGTGAGTTGGATGTGTGAGTTGGATGTGTGTGGTGTGCAGGGCTTGAAAACGAAATTATTTTTCAAACGGTTCGTTCCGATCAGAAACAGTATTATTAACGTTTCGTTTTTCGTTCCTCCTCCAAACATAACGTTCCTGAACCGGTTAGAAAGAAATGAAAACCGGTTAAAACGTTATTCTCAAACCATGTAATGAATATGCTATTAGCCCTAAT
Organism: Chionoecetes opilio; assembly: GCA_016584305.1. Classification (NCBI taxonomy): domain Eukaryota; kingdom Metazoa; phylum Arthropoda; class Malacostraca; order Decapoda; family Majidae; genus Chionoecetes; species Chionoecetes opilio. The sequence goes on from JACEEZ010011360.1 coordinate 1,502,179, forward strand.
AAATAATAATGCCTATACATGACTACATTCTTGTAGATGGTAATAAAGCCATACATTTCATGGTGCACAATATCCAAAAAAATCAAGCCCCTAGATGTCGTTAAGAACTATATTATTATACGACTGAAATAAGGCAACACATTTACATATACAATACAGGAAGCGTAGTGTAGGAGTATGCAATCTCAGTTGCCATAAAGACATGTATCGCTAATTATTTATTAATATTATATATGGCAAAAAATATATTAATTTATAATATCACCAACCCACTAATTAAATAAACCTGATCTATGAAGTCAATGACTACATGTGGTACTCCAAGGACTCGAACCAGGGACACTCCCACCGAAATTCGGCGCACCCAGCATTAGGCTATGAACACAGTTAAAAGTTTAAGCACATACTCACGATATATAATCCATTTTCGAATACTGGATATTAATCTAAGCATGTTCTTAAACCCAACTGCAGTATCATAGCATAGTATAGCATATTGCACGAATGGAAGGTATAATAAAATAAGGGAACGTAATGCATATCACGAAGACAAAAATTCATAATTATAAAAGGTATAAAATAGTTACTCCTCACAAATTTAATGAAAAATGGTGCATATGATACTATTTGAAACAAAATCACATCGTTAATTGCCAAGTGAACAAATACAGTAGACTTGATTGATGTATGTCTGTAATACATATGTATTTACTTAAATCATTTGGCTTCTGGAAGTGAAAATGGATTAGTGACCAAATATGGCATGGAACGAAAAAATTACGTTTTTAACCGGTTACAGGGATTTCAAAATAGCGTTTTTGCTCCGGAACAGTAAATATGATAACGTTTTCGTTTCGTTTTTGTTTTCGTTCCCTTAACCGTTTCAAAGCCAGCCGTGGTGGTGTGTGTGTGTGGTGTGTGTGTGTGTGTGTGTGTGTGTGTGTGTGTGTGTGTGTGTGTGTGTGTCGCTGTGAATGTCAGAGTAGCGCTGTGTGGAGGTGATGGAGAGGGTGCGGACCTTCGGTGGGTCCAGAACTCCAGGGGGAAAAAAGTGGCGGTTCAAATTTGGACGGTTTTGTTTTGTTGTTGTTGTTGTTGAGAAAGAGAAGAGAGAGAGAGAGAGAGAGAGAGAGAGAGAGAAGAGGAGAGAGAGAGAGAGAGAGAGAAGAGCAGAAGAGATTGAGAGAGAGGAGAGGAGAACGATGAAGAGGAGAGAAACATATGTAGTATATACGATATATGCAGAGTGATAGGTATACGTTATGACACCAGAAAAGATCGTGTATAAGTAAAAGCTAATATGTACAAAAAAAAAAAAAAAAAAAAAAAAAAAAAAAAAAAAAAAAAAAAAAGCTAGTAGTGGGGTTAGTGGTGGACCTTTGTATTTAGGTTTAAGTGATATAAGGGTAGTGGCATAGGGAGGATCTTGGAAGGTCTCTCTCTCTCTCTCTCTCTCTCTCTCTCTCTCTCTCTCTCTCTCTCTCTCTCTCTCTCTCTCTCTCTCTCTCTCTCTCTCTCTCTCTCTCTCTCTCTCTCTCTCTCAAACCAGTTCATACGTTCCAATATCTCTCTCTCAGGTGACTTTGCACATACATCAGCAAATACCGCAGCCACTCTCCCTCCTGCAATCGAAAATTTTACATAGAAATTTCATGAATATATACACATTCATTGTATCCACCCACCTCATTCTTCATTCATAAGCAAATCCCGCCTCTTTCTCTTCCTCATGCTCATTGGCTCAAGGTTTCCCACACTGTATTTTCTCTGCTCCAGCTTCTCTTCCTTGGTTTTTCCCACACGTGATGTAAGGACTTTAATACGTGAATCTTTCTGAAAACATTAATTCCTCGTATCTTGTATACTTGTAGTTTTTCACATACCATTCACTGCTGCTTCATTACTGCCTGACTACTAATACTAATACTACTGCTACCATATTTGCTACTATTATTATTGATGCTGCTACTACTACTACTACTACTACTACTACTCCTACTCCTACTACTCCTACTCCTACTACTACTACTACTACTACTACTACTACTACTACTACTACTACTACTACTACTACAACTACTACTACTCCTACTCCTACTCCTACTCCTAATCCTAATCCTACTACTATTGCTACTACCACTCCTATTCGTACTATTAATATTACTACTACTACTACTACTATTACCACTACTACTACTATCACTACTACTACTATCACTACTACTACAACTACTACTACTACTACTTCTACTACTACTTCTACTACTACTACTTCTACTACTACTTCTACTACTACTACTACTACTACTACTACTACTACTACTATACTACTACTACTACTACTACTACTACTACTACTACTACTACTACTACTCTACTACTACAACTACTACTACTACTACTCTACTACTACTACTACTACTACTACTACTACTACTACTACTACTACTACTACTACTACTACTAATAATAATAATAATAATAATAATAATAATAATGATAATTATTATTATTATAATAATAATACGACTACTGTCATTGGTAATGCTGCTATTCTGATGCAGGTAATGATAATAATATGATGCTAATAATAACTAGTGATGATAATAAGATTGGTAACAATGAAAGGTTTATTATTACAATACATTTATTACAGTCATAACAGTGAAAAATTCATAAAGTTTTGATGTTATAACAAAGAGTGCTATGTTACATACGATACAGCAGGTACAATTCTAACTCTCCCCCCCCCCCCACCCCCCCACCCCCCATGACAAAACGCTTATATTGTAGGACGGATATCCTGTTGAAAAAGTAGGAAAAAAAATATTTTGTTTTTTTTGACGGAAGCCTCCGTTTTATAATATATTGGTAGACTGAGTTGTTTGTTACACTTAAGTGACGAGGAAGTACCTTGCAAGTATCACCACTTTAGTAGAACGCAATTATTTTCCTCTTCCACTAAGTTTATTCCTTCTCATCTGTCCATCTGGGTCCACCCTGCCATCACTCCGTCCCTCCGCCCTTTACTGGCCTCGCTTCAGTAAAGTGATGTTGAAGGGAGGGTCCCGAGCGGGGCGCTGCCGTAAAAACAGGCGCTCGAGTAATTGAATTCATTATGAGCTGTGGCGCCCTTCACTCACCTGGGGCGGGACGGTGCGGGCAGGCAGGGCACGGAGACACCCTAGTGGGGGGAGGGGGCAGCTGTGATGGCAGGGATGATGGGAATGTAACAAGAAAAGAATTGAATGATGCAGTGAAAGAGAGGCAAGTGAATGTGTGACTGGATCAGAAGGGGGCTTTGACAGGACGAGCCCAGGCCTCTTATGGAGTGTGCAGGCCCATATTTGTTGTCTGACCTGTTGCTCACAATAGACTCCCAACGTGCCGTATAACTGTTATGCTCCTACACAAGATTAAATCACGATCAAAAGGTTGTACGCCTGCCTGTATAGGGTAGGATAGACGCCGCGGGACCGATCGTAGGGTTTAGATCGCCTGATGCTGACCCGGGTGTTATTAATCTCGTCCATTGTGACGCAAAGCTTACGGTAATTTATCGATATTTGTCTCAAGCATATTTTTGTAATACCCTTGTCGTGAAAATATAGATTATGAGTTTTTTATGTTGGTAATGATGGTGGCAGCGGCGGGTGTTTCCTTGAAGGGTGTTGACAGCCATCACGGCACGAGAGGCGATGACGCTCCCTAAGCAAATTACTCGTCAATGTCGCAGCAAACTGAAGTATTTTTAAATGGGTCTTATTTATAAGATTAAGGCAATCATTAAAATAAAATATTTAATATTCTGGATCTCGAATACAATATAAGTTTCTGGATTCATTTTGAGAGTGGCGCGCTCTTGAGCATTAAGGTATTGAATGAAACGAAAATCTGCAAACTTTTTGAAAATTTATCAGAAAGCCCAATGACGTCAGAGGTGAAAAATTTAAATCACATTGTGTTATTTTCTTTTCTTTACTTTAAACATGTGAAAGACTTTTCCTTTCGTCCGCTCTTCCAAGAAGGTAGTTCATTATTTCATTCTCCCGCACCGTGCCTTATGTAGCTTCCCAGCGCGGAAGCTCCACGTCTGGGGTGAAAAACTACCTCCTACTTTGACTCCAATCGGCGAAACCTGGAAGGAATTAAAAAATGCCTTGTCTGTGGCATTACTATGTGCGCTGGGATATTGTCTGTGGCATTACTATGTGCGCTGGGATATTGTCTGTGGCATTACTCTGTGCGCTGGGATATTGTCTGTGGCATTACTCTGTGCGCTGGGATATTGTCTGTGGCATTACTCTGTGCGCTGGGATATTGACATGAGACGTTAACTTATGCATTTTGTATTTACACGGAATAGAATTACTCCTACAGTCGGTAGCTTGATGGAAAGGGTGTCTATCCCTGCCCTCCCCTGCCCCTTGGCCCTGTATATACGGCACCATAGTCCTGGCCGCGGCTCACACCCTCCGATTAGTAAAGTTGAGTCTATCCGTCTTTTCTGTGTGGGCGTCCCCGTGATGTATGTCGGCGGCGAGGGTTTTTGACTAGTATAATGGCGTACCTGCCGGCCATGACGCATCGCCACTCATCCGCAAATTGGTAAAGTTCATCGAATTTGTCTCCCATAGAGCAAGGGGCTTTAATCCGCCTCAACCAGCTGCTGTGAGGCTCTGTGACTTTTTGTACAAACCTCTTATAAAGACTACTCTGGTTTTTTTTACTCTTTTTCTTTTCCGTTTTGATGCTTTCTTCTATTCAGGACTGTTTTGATCACCGTTGTTATTTTTATTCTTCTTATTATTATTATTATTATTATTATTATTATTATTATTATTATTACTATTATTATTATTATTATTATTATTATTATTATTATTATTATTATTTTAATTATTACCATCTGTGAACTTGTTGTTTTACCGTGGGATTCATTAGTTAATCATGAAAACTTGATTCCCAGTTACCGTACTCCTTCCATATTGCTGGTAATGGAGGGTGTTGGGAAGTAATACGAAGTGACAGGTGGTGGTGCGTGGTGCTTGGTGATGTGGGAATGCTGGGTAATGCTAGATTATATTATATTTAACGGTGTAGGTTGATGATGTGATGACTGACTGTGATGATGGTAGTGAGATGATGTATTGTGATGGGAACTCATGAATATGATGGGTATATATAGCGATGAGTGTGATGGGTGATGAATATGATTCTGCTGAAGGAAAAATATATTATGCTGCATATAGTGACGTTTGTACTAGTGATGGCAAAGAGTTTATCGTACAAATATGAAATACAAAAGAAAAAGAAAAAAAGCGCAGCACACACGGTTATGAGTAAGATCGTTGCTGCTCTCTAGATGATTACCATTATTATCAGTAAGGAAATCGCACTTTCTTTGACCTCTTCGATTCTCTAGTAGTTTGGATCTGTAGGAATGATGTTGTTTTTGTGCTTTGTGGTATGTAATATAGTGGTGGCTTGTCGTGGCGTATAATGATATGGTGTGATGTGAGGTAGTGATTTCAGTGGTGAGGGTTCATGGTTTGACGGTAGCTTATGGCGTGTGATGATGTGGTGTGATGTGATGGCGTCAGATAGTGGTTACAGTCGTGAGGGTTGATGGGGTGACGGTGGCTTATGGTGTGTAATGATGTGGTGTGATTTGATGGTGTGAGTGTAGTGGTTTATGGTAAGGCGTGTTGGCGCGACAATGTGTTACGCCAAGGAGCAGATTCCAATGAAGGGCATCCGGGAAGACACAATGGCAGACGAGTGTATTGTAGGAGAGGTCGTCATCAGGACATCCAGTATTATTGAAAACTTATTCGATGTTGAAAGAAAAAAGAAAACATTGAAAGGACGAAGGAAGGAAGGAAGGAAGGAAGGTGGAATGTAGTGTGACAAAATCAATCTATCAATCGTGCATGAGAGGAAGGAAATAAAGAAATGAAAAAAATATGTATCGGCGAATAGACAAGAGAGAGAGAGAGAGAGAGAGAGAGAGAGAGAGAGAGAGAGAGAGGAGAGAGAGAGGTAAAAAGTTTCGCCCTTGGAATATGTTTTTCGTGGGGATGAACTTGAAGGAAACTCGAGAAGGAAGTCTGTTATGATCCCCTCCCACGCACCGCCTCGCCTCGCTCTTCAGTGTGCCTCACCTGTCTTGGCTGCTACCTGAGCCTATAGGATTTTTTTTTTTACATCACAAAGGACTGGCCAAGGACAAAAAAAAGAGTTAAGAAAAGCTCGTTTACTTGTCAGTCCTTATAAACAAGACAGTAAGAGAATACATACAGTAAAACAATGCGCATGTTACAGCGTTACCACATGCCTGTTATATGTTGGTTTTCCTTTCTATGATAATATTGTCACAGTTATCACCTCGTTTTCCCGCTATGCTCCATGTGTTTTGAATTTTGCAACATTTTACGACCGGGAGGCGAGACAAATGAAGTTGCTCGGTACTAACATCACATCGCTAACGAACACGTCGTTTCTGTTCGTTTGTACATTTCTGGGTGAGTTGATTTTGTCTTTTTGTCACGTTAGTTAGAATAGGTTGCGCGAATTTCGCTTCAATGAGCTGCAAAAGTCTCTTTGGCACAATCATTTTAATAAAGAATTATTATTATCAAGGATGTTTGATTCGTGATATGAGGCAAGCGGCGGCGGATTAACGCAAAGCATCGAAAACAAAAATATCTCAATAAATATTTCAGGTAGAGGCAGGCAGCTTCTCAAACAGAAAACATACATGGCTTATGGAGACGATCGCTGCTCAGACAGATAGAGATTAAGGATTTCTCAACGAATCTGCTGTTATTGCAACGACACAAATTTCAGTACCGAGTAGATAGTAAGCATATGTATACAAGCCCCTGTTCGTGCACCTCGCGCCCTCCACCCATTGGTCTTCCTAACCTTCAACTACTCTCCTCATGTCCTCCTTATCCTCGCTCCTCACACTTTTCTTCCCTCCCCTCCACCACTGCTCGCCCTACCCTCCCTTCTCTCTCCCACTCAGTTGGTGACTTTAAAGTTTATGGATCTCTTTCTGTGGGTGAAAATAGTTTTGCCGCAGAAGTAAAGGGGAGAGAGAGAGAGAGAGAGAGAGAGAGAGAGAGAGAGAGAGAGAGAGAGAGAGAGAGAGAGAGAGAGAGAGAGAGAGAGAGAGAGAGAGAGAGAGAGAGAGAGAGAGAGAGAGAGATGAGAAGGAAGAGGCTTTTCATTTACCTCATGAAGATGCACAAGATCTCCGCATTTCCATCTTGCCTGTTTGGATTGCGTTTAGAGGAGCTTCCAGGTATAGTTATCCAGGAAGGCGTTGGAAGGAGGTAAAAGGGGGGTAGGGAGAAAAGAACTAGAGCAGAGGAGGACCTACTGGAACTTCTTCTACAAATAGTACAGAAGGGCAAGGGAGAGCGACTATTGATGTAAGGTAAATGGAAGGTGGAGGCAAGGGAGGAGGGAAACCACTATAGGAGGAAAAGGTGGAAAGTGAAATTAATGTTTTGGGGGAAAGTTCAGAGTGAAGAATGATTGTGTGTGTGTGTGTGTGTGTGTGTGTGTGTGTGTGTGTGTGTGTGTATGTGTATGTGTGGGTGTGTGTGTGTGTGTGTCAGGTTGTGTGCGGCCGTGCATATACGTGTGGGTTTACCTCTTGGGCGGGAGAATGAAGGCGGAAAAAGATGAGGGCAAGATGGAGGGGGCAGGTGAGAGTAGCTGTATGTAAAGATTGAGGAAAAAAAAAAAAAGAACGTTAGGCTGTTGAGTAGAATGTAAGATGAAGTGAGAGGAGGGAAAGGAAGGGGAAGGGGCGTTGGAGGGTAAGGAAGAAGTGAGTGATGGGAGGTGGGTAATGGGAGGCCCAGGGGAGGGAGGCGTCCTGTAGAGCCTTAGGGAACCCCCGGGGTAATAAGACGTCGGTGTGGGAGAATGAAGAGAAAGTATGTGGGGATGACCGCCCTACAGAGAGAGAGAGAGAGAGAGAGAGAGAGAGAGAGAGAGAGAGAGAGAGAGAGAGAGAGAGATGCACAACTAAAGTAGATAAATGACCAAAGATAAAGGGAGGCCTAGCTCACAAATTCAAAAAAATAGCTCTATCCAAATTACGGTATGAATATAAAATCCTGGTATGGCCATAGATAGGACAGTAAAGAAAATAGTAAAAAAAAAGGGAAGGACACAGGAGGAAGGATAATCAGGAAGTAGAGAGTACGAGATGAGCTCACAATAGAGAGGAAACAGGTGGTTATGGGACTCATTCAGTGTTATCAAGTAATAGTTGCCACCATAGCTCCCCCTCTCCTTCCATCTTCCCGTTTTCTGTTGCCTCTTCCTAACCAGCATCAGCTCATCTGTCTCCTCGACCCCCCGCTGTATCTAACCAATTAACTAGTTGTCTGACGCTGATGAACTGAGCGAGGGTGGCGTCTGGGCCCTTCATAAGCTGACTGCAATAGCAAGTGATGTCTTATCGCTTCCGTAGATACTTGCACAGGGCCTCCACAGGGTTATGATCGAAACTGCAACGCTGGGCCACGATAGAGAGAGAGAGAGAGAGGAGAGAGAGAGAGAGAGAGAGAGAGAGAGAGAGAGAGAGAGAGAGAGAGAGAGAGAGGCATCGTGGAAGGAAGGAAGGAAGGAGGGAGAGAAGAAAGAGACGCACACAATAATGGAGACGTATGGCCAACGTCACACTCTCCCCTCCTCTCTCTCTCTCTCTCTCTCTCTCTCTCTCTCTCTCTCTCTCTCTCTCTCTCTCTCTCTCTCTCTCTCTCTCTCTCTCTCTCTCTCAAACCTCCATCTCTCTCTATCTCTCTTTCTACCTCTACCTCATTGTTGCTGTTATAGTTTAAAAAAAATGCTATTATTATCGTTATTACTAGTAGTAGTAGTAGTAGTAGTAGTAGTAGTAGAAGTAGTAGTAGAAGTAGAAGTAGTAGTAGTAGTAGTAGTAGTAGTAGTAGAAGTAGAAGTAGCAGTAGCAGTAGTAACAACGGGTAAGCAATACGCGAAGCTAAAGTCACTGTAATGCCTCCAGTGTAAATAGCGCTCATGACCTTTATCTTTAAACACTCCCAGGAACCTTTCTCATTTACTATGCCACGCCCTTCTCTACGCGTTGTCAGTTCATCTCAATGTTCATGTCGCAGTCACTTACTTTCTGGGTTTACTTTTTGTGTTGTTCTCACCTGTGTTGACGTGTACATATCTTCGACCTTCCTGTGGTCTCTTCCATGTCCTTTGCTTTCACGCAGCGCTACCGACATAGCCTTCTTGATGATCTTAATTAAGATGACACGCCTCACTGCATCCTAACGCAGCTCTGCTCTCCTTGTCTCCTCTCAGTGCTGGGTCTTGAAACTCTTCCGGTGCCTGAACTAACGCTCATGCTTTTTCATTAAGAGCAAAACGTCCTGCGATGTATGTTTTGTTCTAATTTATTTTTTCAGATGTAGCCGTCCACCAGTAGCGCTCTTTTTATCTTTGCTATTTAAGACATTTCCTGGAAATCTCTCGTTAGGGGTTGCAGCCAAACATGGACCACACTAGATGAGACAATGTGAGACTCTTAACTCGAGATGAAATATTATTAGTGTTACCATTGTCATTATCGTTATTGCAATTATTGATATAATTATTATCATCATTATTATTATCATATTGTTCCTCTTGTCATGATCAAACTACGGACACACCTGCGTATAATGGTGTCACTCTTGTATTCCGTGGCAGTCACGCTCATAATATCGCCTGCGTTTCTTTAGGCAAGTATCTGATGTGTAGCAAGCAAGGAATAGTGCCGTCAGAAACAAAGGGTAGAAAGGAGTCTTATGCAACATGACCATTGGGTCTTCCTTGATTTCAATGATAGGCACAGATAAGCATCACTAGTAGAGAAGCGCCACCATATCATCACAGCACTATCACCGGCGTCACTAACCTGCCTGCGCCACCACGGGCAAGGGCTAACTATCAGAGCTATCAAGTGAATTTGCTGACAGGCGTTATAGGCGCAGTAAAAGAAAAAAGAAATATTTGTAGCTCAGCCGTAACCTAGCTGCATACTCGAACCATCCAAATCAGAGATCCATTGCCTATAGCGTGACTGCCCCTTCTAGGAAACGGAAGTCTGTTAAATTGATATCGTCAGTACGAGGAAACGTGACGTGAAATACGGAATTTTGCCGTCCCCCAGCTCTCTTCCGCGGAATAGTTATTAATAGTCTATTGGAATGCACTTGGTAGTAGGTAAATTTCTCTCTGACCTTCCCGTGAATGTCATGACTTCGCTTAAAGGTACGCTTCGATTTAGCTTTATTCAGACGCATGTCGGAACTAATTGTGGGATAAAACATTGGCAAGTCAATCAAAGTCGACGTGACCTTTCCGTCTACATACTCTACTGACAGTAATGCTGATGTTTGAGATGACAATGGCCGCATCTTTACGTGAAGCCCAAATGGAGGGAGTCATGAGGTGAACCAATTTTTTTTTCTCATTATTTCCTTGCCTTACCACTCCTTCAATAATTATTCACGTCGCCTCGCACGGTCGGCTGTGTTTGTGTCCCTGGGTGGGGGAGGTGAGGGAGGGGCTGGCGACCGACCAATGTATTGATGAGTTAAACCGATAAATCTTTACCCGTTTGTTAGCTTTTTCTTCTTTTTGCGTTTCATATTTCAGCTTTCTTCATATGCTCTCTCTTTCTCTCTCACTCACTCACTCACTCTTTCTCTTTCTCTCTTTCTCTCTCTCTCTCTCTCTCTCTCTCTCTCTCTCTCTCTCTCTCTCTCTCTCTCTCTCTCTCTCTCTCTCTCTCTCTCTCTCTCTCTCTCTCTCTCTCTCTTTCTCTCTCTCACTCACTCACTCACTCACTCACTCACTCACTCTCTCTCTCTCTCTCTCTCTCTCTCTCTCTCTCTCTCTCTCTCTCTCTCTCTCTCTCTCTCTCTCTCTCTCTCTCTCTCTCTCTCTCTCTCTCTCTCTCTCTCTCTCTCTCTCTCTCTCTCTTTCTCTCTCTTCTCTCTCTCTTTCTCTCTCTCTCTCCCCCTCACGATACAGTATACTTGAGAATAACAAAGCAGGTACGCTTTCACACAAATTACAGGTGTGATACAAAGTGTATCACATTGAGACACATGAGTCAGAAACCAATGCCTTCACAGTTGTTAGATTTGTTTTTTTCATTATCTTCGCCCATTGTCTCGGATCAGTAAATAGCGATGTCCAACAATTCTCTATAAAAATAGTTATTCACTCGGCCGGGACGATGCATAGTAGTGGTGATTGAAACACCTGCAGACATTATTACCATTTACTTACGGAGGGAGGGAGGGATCGGTAAACCATTGATCTTTTCATGTTTCTTGCAGTCACGCTGTAATTTCACTATGGTAGTACTTTACCACCGCAAACTGATATTCACTAGAACTAGAACCACACTTACTAGAACTGATTAATTGCAGCCCTGTGTTGTTTTTATTCAAATATATATATAACACGCTCACTTATTCCTGCTAACTTATAATCAGTGATCCTCTCCACCTCTTTTCCCCTCTACCGTGCCTTCCATGTAGGTCATCGCTCTCTCTACCTCCACTCATACACAGGTGGCGGCTCCGGGATGATTCCTCGCTTCCTCCTCTTACGTATACCGGACGGCGCCGTATATCGCCCGCCTCTGATCAAGAAAATGCTGATGACCAAAATTTAGCGTGGCGGCGAGCGAGGTGGCCAGGAGTAGCGCGCTTCCTGATCTTGCGTTTATCTCGGCAATTGCAAAAGTTTCGTGGCTTCTCGGGTCATACAGGGAAGTGTTATAGACCCTCCCGGCACTGGATGCTTGATAAACGCCTATAATTAACGAAGAATATCATTGAAATTAAACCCTTTTTCTCGCATTTCATTTATGTCTCTATATCATCAATGCACCGAGAGATTCAAGGCGCTGGATTGGCAGGCAGGAAGTGTATTTGATCGACTTCATTTGGGTTTCAGATTAAGAGTTTCTTTTAAAAGTCCATTTCTTTTAACTTCTTTGCCCGAGAAAGCGGTTGGTCTGAGCTTCCCGCTAAGGTAATTTGAAAACTTTATAAGGTTAGTATTGGCTTCAGGGAAAGAAAAAGAAAAAAATTTATATGGAAAGAAATTGCGTATGAAGGCGATACAAAAATATTTATGCGAGTATTACGTACGAGTAGATCGTTTTATTTTTATCAATTTTGATTTTTCCTCTAAATATGGGAGTGCAAATATGTTAGTACGTAGATTACAATGCGATTCTATTTTTTGTGCAACACCACTGAATTAGATTGTTGTTGTAGTCCTCACCAACAGCGGGGAGGTTTCCTACATATGCTTGATTCAACACTACATATATTTACAAACTTAAAAAAAACCCACCACTCGCAACCTTATCAACAGTGATACCACCACCACTTCTACAATCACATCAGTTTCTATTATTATCTGCACGATTCATTTATTATTTATTTCTCGAGCGCCATTAACCACCACCACCATCGTACACTTCACCAGTGAGGCATCATTATACGTTGCGATCTATACAGGAAAACGCCCACACATTGCAACAATCCCTTAATGACCCAAAAAAAAAAACTTAACAGGCAGATATTAAATCCATTCCTCTATAGTATCTATACCACAAAGGCCTTACATTTATGTACATTTATATCTTAAATGCCTTGTATATTTATTTATAAACCACCACCTTCACCGCCAAGAAATAAGGGGCGGTCGTTTTCGTTCGTTGGTGATGAGCAAGTGTGTCAGGGCTAAGGGTGTATCATGACTTGTGTTTAGCGAGTTTCCTGAATTCAAGAAGCAGTGACCATAGTAGTTTATCTATATATTGCTTTATCATAACAAAGCCATCAGTCAGTCATCCTTGCGTGTATTTTTGTTTTTTATTTATTACAATTCGGCCAATAGCGCATGTACGCATTGACCTCCAGGGCTGGGATGGTAGGTCCTGGAGGTTCACTTGAGGGCTGTGATAGTTGGTCCTCGCCCGTGGTGGCGCAGTCAGTATTTTTATAGTGGCGCCTGTGATTAGAAGCTCATGCCGCCCCTCTGTGTCCTCCGATGCACTCGCCGTCGAAGGTAGAGTTAAAGGGAAGCATGTGGGTGTTCTTGGGCCAATCCACGATTGCCGAAAGATTTTAGCACCTGGCAGGATTCGAACTCGGTACATCGAGCTTGCCCCTTCCAGACGCTAACCACTCGGCCACCGCCTCCCCTAAATGTGTATGAAAAGGGCCTGTTTCCTGTTTATTCAAGTACATACCAATGCTTATTTATCCATATTCATGAGTTTTCTTCCCCATTAGGTAATGGGATATTAGTGCAGAAATAGATGAGAGAGAGAGAGAGAGAGAGAGAGAGAGAGAGAGAGAGAGAGAGAGAGAGAGAGAGAGAGAGAGAGAGAGAGAGAGAGAGAGAGAGAGAGAGAGAGAGAGAGAGAGAGAGAGAGAGAGAGAGAGAGAGAACGAAAAGTGGTATTCAATGTTTTCAGTGTTTGACCTTTCAGCAAAACATTAAACTATTTTTCAACTCCACCTGACACACAGACACACACACACACGCACAAAGAGAAAAAATAAACGCACCATGCAAATAGATGTATAGAAAAATACGTGGCAAAGTTTCATGTATTCAGTTAATGGATTTCTAAATCTAATACGACTTTGATTTCGAGATATTCATGGACATACTGAAGGAGTATACAATAAGGGTCCACATAATAGCCTGAGGTAGTGGGTGGAGGAGGCGGAGGGAGGGGGGGGGGGATGTAAGGGGCACCTGAGGGAACACCAAGGGAAGTAAAGGGCTCAAAGGTATAAATAAGTGAGGTTGATTCCACCAGGATACGACCACCACCTCATTACCTCTTTAAATTCAGTGCCTGTAATGGAGGTTTGCGCTATGGCCGCCTCACCCACGCAGGGACGGGCTGTCTGCGAGGCCGTATCTAGTGCGCGCTATATAGAGCTGATGGAAGCAGATAATATGGGTCTTGTGATTTATAGTAATAGCCAAGAGGGTGACTTCCTCCCTCGTATAATATAATCTTTTTACATAATTACTTTTTAGGGGGAAATAACTGCTCCTCTCGATAAGGTGTAAACAGTTGTGGTGTTAATGAAATAAATGGAAGAAGTGTCCCCTCTTAGCATTCGGTATAAAAAGTCTGACTGCATCGTTATGAGGCCGTCATTTCCCTGTGCGCTGTAAATCAGAAATCGCACGATCGTCAACTTTCGCCTCGTTGGGGAGCCATTAAATCTAGCGGGAGCACCCATCTTTGGACGGGGTGAGAGGGGGGAGAGGGAAAGGGAGGGACGGGAAGACTAATGAGAGGTAAGGGCGAGAAGACTATAGGAAGAGAAGGCAAAATCATTGATAGGATATACTCAAACTGGTATACGGGATCGGCTGGAACATTAAAAATAGATAGATACTATAAACAACCTATCTGACTTAAATTTACAGTTGCAGAAAGGTCTTGAATTGGGAACGTAATTTTAGGTATAAAAGGTGATGACTGGGAAGTAAAGGGAATGGGAGTTAGGGACTTAATTGCGGGTTCAGCATTATCCGTCCATCCCAGCAATCAACGGGAACGCGGTCGTGTCTAGCCTTTTTTTTATTATCTGCAGTTTGTGGGTGAAGAAAATTTGACTCTGGGACATATGAAGAGACGCTTGCTTGTTTCTTCTCTTATCAAAGAACACCTTAAAAGTCCCTATAACCCTCCCCCCCATCACACACAAAACACACACACACGCACACACACACGCACACGCACACACACACGCACACACACACACACGCACGCACACACGCACAAACACACACACACACACACACACACACACACACACACACACACACACACACACACACACACACACACACACACACACACACACACACACACACACACCACACGTTGCGATGGTCAAGTAGATAAAGCGTTGGCGTGCCACTCTGTAGTTAGCCGGTTCGAATCCTCACTGCTCCCAGGGATTTTTCACTGATAAGTTCGGGCGGATACAGTCCCCCTTGAGCAAGGGGATGGGGGGGGGGGTGAGGTCCCAGCATTACTTAAAGATCGGTAAAAAGGAGCTCCACACACACACACACACACACACACACACACACACACACACACACACACACACACACACACACACACACACACACACACACACATTAATATATAGAGGGGATAGAGGGGATTATTTGCCCGCCTCTATCTCATTGTTGACTCGTTCGGCTGGCAGGTCATCGGGGATATCATTGATTCAAAGGAACACAGAGAGGAAGACGAGTATCTCACCTGCTGTGTGGGTGGATTGGCTATAATTACGTCCACCCTTGTCACTGTAACGTTATGGTAATTATCGATAACCTCAGTTACGCAATCTACGGGAAAATGGTTAAGTTAAGTATGGTGGGACTAAGAATGGCTGGAAGTGTTAGTTAGTTAGTTAGTTAGTTTGTTTGTTTGTTAGGTGCTCAACAAATTTACTCTGTGGGATATTGACTTACGAACCATGTGCTACGTGCCTTGTGTGTGCGTGTGCGTGTGCGTGTGTGTGTGTGTGTGTGAGTGTGTGTGTGTGTGTGTGTGTGTGTGTGTGTGTGTGTGTTTATCACGGCACTAGAACTTGTATGTAAAAGACAAATCCAAAGCATGAAATCGGATTAGCTTTTGTAACACAGGAATCCCTTCTGTCATACTTATAGTGTAAAGGGATAAACTAAACGTGGCAAGTTTACAATATGGACGTGTATATCGCAATAGTAATAGTAGTAGTAGTAGTAGTAATGATAATAGTAATGATACGCTATACCAGTTCCCTGAAACATGATGAGGTAGACGATGGCTGCATAAAATGTTGCGTATGACAATAGATTCACCATTAACCATGAAATATCAAAAAGAGTAAAGGAAAAATGATATAGAGAGATAGGTTAAGGGGATACACTAGCCTATAGGTTAAGGGGATACACTAGCCTATAGGTTAAGGGGATACACTAGCCTATAGGTTAAGGGGATACACTAGCCTATAGGTTAAGGGGATACACTAGCCTATAGGTTAAGGGGATACACTAGCCTATAGGTTAAGGGGATATACTAGCCTATAGGTTAAGGGGATAACAGCCTATGTTTAAGGGATATACAGCCCATAGGTTAAGGGATAATACTAGCCTATAGGTTAAGGGGATATACTAGCCTATAGGTTAAGGGGATATACTAGCCTATAGGTTAAGGGGATATACTAGCCTATAGGTTAAGGGGATACACTAGCCTATAGGTTAAGGGGATACACTAGCCTATAGGTTAAGGGGATACACTAGCCTATAGGTAAGGGATACACTAGCCTATAGGTTAAGGGATACACTAGCCTATAGGTTAAGGGGATACATTGCCTATAGGTTAAGGGATATACTAGCCTATAGGTTAAGGGGATACACTAGCCTATAGGTTAAGGGGATATACTAACCTATAGGTTAAGGGATCTACTAGCCTATAGGTTAAGGGGATATACTAGCCTATAGGTTAAGGGGATACACTAGCCTATAGGTTAAGGGGATACACTAGCCTATAGGTTAAGGGGATACACTAGCCTATAGGTTAAGGGGATACACTAGCCTATAGGTTAAGGGGATACACTAGCCTATAGGTTAAGGGGATACACTAGCCTATGTCCCCTTTTTTACAATCATGCGTTAGCGATAATTATCCTTACTTTTAACATTAGCTTCAGGGAGTGAGTGATACATAGAGGAGAGAGAGAGAGAGAGAGAGAGAGAGAGAGAGAGAGAGAGAGAGAGAGAGAGAGAGAGAGAGAGAGAGAGAGAGAGAGAGAGGAGAGAGAGAGAGAGAGAGAGAGAGAGAGAGAGAGACCATCACATTTTCCCGTCTCTCTCTCTCTCTCTCTCTCTCTCTCTCTCTCTCTCTCTCTCTCTCTCTCTCTGTGTGTCTCTATCAGGTCAAGTTTAGAGTGGGGTTGAATCAATCGGGGTTTTTTCTCTCCCTGGTAATGAGGAGGCGCATTTTGAGTGCTTAAAGTGAAGGGGCGATAAGGGAGGCAGGGCGGACGCTCCGAGAGGGATGGAAAAAAAATAAAGAGAATGACACTTTATAGATATGAGCAAATAGCGAGGTACGACGAGGAAAGAGATAGTGAAGTGATGAGGGGTAAAAATTGTGTATGAGAGTTTAGTATTATTGTGATCACTGACTTCAATGAGATAATGAGAGACACAGGAGAATATAAAAAGAAAGAAGGAAGAAGGAATTAAGGATGAGAAGACAATAGGAATTCCTGTTATCACTCTAGTACGCTAACTTGTACGTATTAGAAAGGTAGGAATGGAAATAGATCCTATGGGGATGTATGTATATAAGGACAGTGGTATAGGAAGGGAAATGTGACGGAAACAACATAATGGATGGGCAAATGAGATGGAAAAGGGACTGGTACACGAGAGGGGGAAATTGTGGTGGAAAAGTCAACCACTAAACACCAGAACGGATGAAGAAGAGAAATATGTGTAGTAAAAATTGCTGCGATAGCTCATAGTGAGTTCGTATAGAGATTAAATTTGCTATAGGGTAAAAAAAGGAAGGAAATTATATCGAACAAAAGTTGGGAAATGATAAAGTATGTATATTGCAACAGCTTTTTCATGAAAGGGTTGATTAATTTTGTTCGAACTTCGTTATAATTGTTATTATTATGTATCTTTTAATTATTATTGTTACTTATTACCTCCGCCAACGAAGTTGGAGAGGTTATGTTTTCACCCCGATCTGTCTGTCTGTCTGTCTGTCTGTCTGTCTGTCTGTCTGTCTGTCTGTCTGTCTGTCTGTTTGTTAGTGTACAGGATTTCTAGAAAAGTTACGAATAGATTTGGACCAAACTCGGTATACCAAGTCTATTTGGTATAAGGAAGAACTGATTTAATTTTGGATGAAATCTATAGACAACTGTTGCCATGGCAACCAATTGATGAAATATTCGGCCGGAGGTATGCGCTCATACTGAGTGCATATATATATATATATATATATAATATATATATATATATATATATATATATATATATGTATTTATTTATTTATTTATTTTTTTACTTTTTTTTTTTACTTTTTTTTTTTTTTTTACTTTTTTATATTCGGCGGAGGTATGCGCTCTATACTGAGTGCCCCCCCCCCCCTAGTATTTATTGTTACTATTATCGTCTGATTAGAACACTTATGAATTTGTATAGATAACGATTTTTTTTTTCTCTCTCTCTTCTCTCTCTCTCTCTCTTCTCTCTCTTCTTCTCTCTTCGTCTCCTTCTCTCTCTCTCTCTCTCTCTCTCTCTCTCTCTCTCTTCTCGTCTCTCTCTCTCTCTCTCTCTCTCTTCTCTCTCTCTCTCTCTCTCTCTCTCTCTCTCTCTCTCTCTCCTCTCTCTCTCTCTCTCCTCTCATATCTCCCTAGTACACCTGCGAGCCTCAACTACTCATCCTATATCCCTGTGGCTTTACTATTTTTTCTCTTCCTTCACTGTCTCGCCTTCACCTCTACTGCCAATCTGTCTCCCTCGCTTTCGTGCCGCACTTCCCTCTGCTGCCACCCTCGCTCCCTTTCTGGGGTCTGCCGGAAGGGACGTCACTGGAGAAGGCCGTCTTACATGGCCATTATAACCTGCCTGTGGCTTCTCCCGTCACCCGTGTCCCTATGGACGAGACCCTCGGCCCTTTCTGTCATTCTTTGGCT
>JACEEZ010011360.1:1525990-1533490 GCA_016584305.1 Chionoecetes opilio
TGGTGGTGATGACGGTATGGTGTAATACGCTTAATGGAGATATAAGAGGGACGTCAGTGTGATGGTGATGATGTTGAGCTAAGGTGATGATTTTAAAGTGATGAGAAGGTGAAGGGTGTGTGTTTAAGTGGTGATCGTGGTGAGATTGGTGTTTAAGGGAAAGCAAAGCGGTGGTTGTTAGAGACTCAATAGGTTATGAGAAGTTAATACCGCGGTGTCACCCAATTATGAGTTGCAGGAAGATTGATTTTCAGGCTCTTAGATAGTCTCAGTGGTAAAGGTAGGTAAAGATGGGAGCATACGCTAAGCTGCGCGTGGCATGCGGTGCTCATCTCCGTGGCATTAGCCCTTAGAGCCTGTGGTGGGTGAGAACCCGTTACCCCGGGACACAGGGCTAGTGTGACTCCCGGGTTACCACAGTTACCTTCCCCAGGTTACCCCAGGTACCCATTTATCAACCCCGAAAGGAAGGAAGAACAGCTGGGTAGGCTGGTCACCGACTTGCCCTGGCCCGGGATCGAACCAGGGCCCGCAGATTCGTAGCCAGGCACGCTAGCCACTGCACCACGGAGGCGACGTTTTCAGTGGCGCTTGATTTAATAGTGAAATAACTTATAGTAAAATTGAAGATATTGCAACTATATATAGATGCATGTATACTATATATATTCGTGGTGTTAGGATATCTCTGTTTCTATTCTCTTGCACTCATCTCTCTCTTGTAAATATATGCATTGAATATTTTGGGCTGAAGAGAGAGGATGTGTTGGCTTGATGGTGGGGGCGCATGGGGGTGAGGAGGCTAAGGGGGCAGGTCTCTAGGGAACAGCTGACTTGGGCGTCTCAAGTTCGGGCCAAGTTTTTAATTAACATCATCATTTGGTGCGCTGCCCTCCTCTTGCTGCACCGCCGCCTCACCTTCCCTGCCCTGCCGCTGCTGTTGCTCTTCCTCCTCCTCCTCCTCCTCCTCCTCCTCCTCCTCCTCCTCCTCCTCCTCCTCCTCCTCCTCCTCCTCCTCCTCCTCCTCCTCCTCCTCCTCCTCCTCCATGTGTTGTATATTGATATTTATAGTTACAGTTTTGTCCTTCCTCATATTTTTCAAGGAAACATCACTACTATATTTTGAGAAATTTTCTCACCGCATTTTTTTTTTTTTCCATGTCTTGCTTTGTATCAGCTATTTTATATTTCCTATTTAGTGTTTTTATACTAGTAAAATATTTGGTGTCACTTCGCCTCTATTATGAAGCCTGCGCCTCCCCTGGATTCTTCAAGGCTCCTTAAGGCTCAGCATAAGCCTCCCAGCCACTTCTGCGCACCGCTATATTTCAGATTGTTTTGCTCTGCTTACTTAGTGTTTCTTTTAATTATTTTATATCCATCACTAATTATATCATTGGCTCTTCATCTTCCGCTACTACGCCCCGACGAGCCCCGCAGTACCGTCGTGTGCACACAATCTTGACTCTCTTTGTAAAATGATGACAAATCTCGAACGTCATTTCACTCCCTTAGCGTCTTGGTCACCTGCGTCAATTAGCGCCCTGATGACTATGCTAATGGCGACCCTCACCTGCCTAGGAACGTAATCAAGATACAATTATGAAGTTAACATCCTCGCCTTCAGGTCATTTCTTAAACTACCTGTGGGAGGGATTACTTCTTGGTGCAAGTCCCGCTCAAGGGCTTTAGGTGGTGCAGTCCTGGGATAGTCTGCACGAGGGGAGAGGAAAAGTATCTTAACTCAAATAAGTGACCTGTTCAAGTTTATATCTTTATTTATATTTTGGCGTGTTTTGATATTCAAGTAAGTTCAAATATATGTAACTGACAAAATTATAGATACTCAGTGTACATCAGCATCTTCATGTGCAGTGTACGTTAAAGTGAAAGGTAAGGAAGATTCAGATGTGAGGTAATCGTCATTAAAAACGTTGATATAAAAATCTAAACAGAAAAAGTGTTCAGGGTAAGCACAGAGGAGACGTTGTTAGTGAGTCAGTGAAGGATTGTAGTGGGCCTTGAAAACTGTTTTAGCTGCTCCATCAACTCATTCCTTCTCTTCCTGTCGACTCTGATTAAAATAGTTGTCTTTTCTGGCAATTCACGTTTCGAATGGGTAAAGTTTTTGCAGCCTTTGTGAACTTGTCCCGTTGTCGTGAAGTCGTATTTCAAGCTGCCAGGGAACAAGGTCGCAGCATTTGGTCGTGACGCGGACCGAGGAGATCCCTGGTGCACGCATAAGTGTGGTAAAGCGTGTAATGTAAGGAAACACGATTATACTTTGGCCACTCTCTCGACAGAAGACTTCATGAATTGCTACCATCACGAGCTGGATGTGAACTTAGCTTTTTATATAAGGATAAATACACAACCAATTTATACTAGACACATTTATCCATGTTGCTAAGTAATCGGTAAGCTCTTCTGTAAAGCTTCACTCTTGAAAGTGTAAAAATATCACATCCGGATTTGAACTCTATAAACGTCACACGTGAAAGGTCGCCAAGTCAATCTGTGTTTAATCCTTATACAGCCTCTTATGTATAGAGCTCGGCGGTGTTTATCGTACAGTACTCATCCTATTGACGAGTCCTCAGTTGCTGTCTTGAATGCTTGTTTACCTATATAAAAGATAACCAGGCAGGACGTTCATACAGCAGTAAGTAAGGATCATTTTAGGATAGGTGGGGGCTTCTTGGCAAAAACGTCAATGTAGTAAGAAATCTCGACTTGGTGTAAGGGAGGGGGAGAGGGAAGAGGGAAGGAAAGAAGACGTTGTAGGAGAAGGAGAAAAAAGAGCAGGAGGAGACTAAAGAGGAGAGTAAAGTGCACAGGACCTCTCGCCGGTGACGTCACTGAAGAAGTGTCCTAACGAGATACTTGTCTTCTTCCCCGTCTTACTTCTCCCCCTCCCGGTGGGCGTGGGTGGGTGGAAATCGCGACGGGGTGAGGCAGGGAAGGAAACGGATAGAGCTCATGGTGCTCAAGACAAAGAACTACGAAGACTAACTGATGGTTTGCCAGTGTATTTAACGTCATATTAACATATTAAACGTTAATGTAATAATTGTTTATGTGAACCAGAATTGTTTTACACCAAATATAAGTAGCAAATGGAGAGAGAGAGAGAGAGAGAGAGAGAGAGAGAGAGAGAGAGAGAGAGAGAGAGAGAGGAGAAGAGAGAGAGAGAGGAGAGAGAGAGAGAGAGAGAGAGAGAGAGAGAGAGAACTTTACAACCCGAACACACACACACACACACACACACACACCACACACCACACAACCACACAAAACATACACACACACACACACACACACACACACACCACCGTGGCCGGACAGTTTGCCTACTCCCCGGACAGTTTGCCTACGGACAGTTTGCCTACCGGACATTTTGCCTACCGGACAATTTGCCTACGGACACTTTGCCTACGGGCACTTTGCCTACGGACACTTTGCCTCAGTGTTTCCACAGGAAATTTTTCTTTACCTTGGTGTTAGGTTAGGTTTTGGTTTGGTTGTAGGTTAGGTTAGGTTAGGTTAGTTAGTTAGGCAAAGTGTCCGTAGGCAAAGTGTCCGTAGGCAAATTGTCCGGTAGGCAAAATGTCCGGTAGGCAAACTGTCCGTAGGCAAACTGTCCGGTAGGCAAATTGTCCGTAGGCAAATTGTCCGTAGGCAAATTGTCCGTAGGCAAACTGTCCGGGTGTCCACAACGTCCAGCAACGTCCGAGCAAACTCCACAAACTCCACAAACTCACAAACGACCACAACCCGGGACAACACACACACACACACACACACACACACACACACACACACACACACACACACACACACACACACACACACACACACACACACACACACACACACACACACACACACACACACACACACACACACACACACACACACACACACACACTCTCAAGGAGAGAGGAGGAAGAACATCGACTGCGTATCGTTGCAGGAAAGGGTGCGGAGTCAGGGAGGCGACAAAATGAAGGTTGTCCAATAGGGAAGTTCGATAATTAGCTCTCAGGAAAGTTAAGCTGTCGCAAGCCTGGGAGATTATGATGTACTGCAGCAGGTCTGGTAAAGGCGGCCGAGAGGAGTCCAGTGGGAGAAAGGAACGCAACTATTACAATTCTGGACGAAACGAAATGTTGCAGCGCCCCTGATCCAGCCCCTTGACACACACACACACACACACACACACACACACACACACACACACACACACACACACACACACACACACGCACACGGACGCACACGCACAAACACACACTCACTCACACACACAGGGAGACAGTGTTGAAAACGTGTGCCGCTTTTCATGAGTTAGAAAATGTTACAAAAGAGATAAATAATTTTAGCAATATGAGTGACTTTACTGAAGCGTCGATAAGATAGTGAAAATGTAGCATGTTTTCGTAACTGTTCACCAAGGAGCTAGGGAATGAAAGTGATATCTCTCTCTCTCTCTCTCTCTCTCTCTCTCTCTCTCTCTCTCTCTCCTCTCTCTCTCTCTCTCTCTCTCTCTCTCTCTCTCTCTCTCTCTCTCTCTCTCTCTCTCTCTCTCTCTCTCTCTCTCTCTCTCTCTTTAGATGTGATGTACGAGTACGTATTTTATATCGTAAGTCTTAAGTAATAAAGCAAAAAGTATGCTTACCACACAGCCGGATACAATGAATCTTTGAAGAAAAATGAATCGTAACCGAAGTTAGTTTTGACATTTATCAGCGGTAAGAATCTATACAACATTCATAAAAGCATAGTAGATCAACATTGTATCACACAGTATAAAAGTCGATAGGCATAGATTTTTTGTTACCTATTTACTGAATCTATATTTACTACATCTACTTCACATGAGCAATCTTATGGAATACTCTCGTTCATACATACATATAAAACATATTATCTACACTAGCAATAAATACTCAAGTAATGCATGATTTACAAGTCCATCATCACCATCGACTACAAACCACAAGTCATGTGCACTTACGCCCCCACGCACCCAACACAACACTCCTCTCCCTTCACACCACCACCTGTGTCCCTTCCCACACTAAGCATCTCCCTGCAGTATGGATGAGGGCACTGGTCTGCTTTCATGTTATATCAACCGATTCACTCCCGCCAGACGGTGGGATAATTAGTGCCAACAGGTCCAGGATTGCCAACAGCCCTGAGCCACACAATTAGGCTGGGTAAACACTGGGCTCGTCAGCTGGTGGCGTCGGGGTGTTGAGGGAGAGCTAAGTATCGAGGGAGGGCCAAAGGGGCAACAAGTGGAGCGATGGTACGTACGTGCGATCTTACCAAAGAAAACGAACAGGACGAGGAGGATAAAATCGATCAATATATAAAAGCTAGTGGAATAGAATGCGATAACAAGTGCGAATAAGAATATTTGTGAATTGTCAAAAATCGTGATCTAGTACAAACAATGATCATTAATAACATATGGCAAGTACAAATACAAAGAGAAATAACCATAAATTGTAAACCTGACCTATTTCTGAAGATTAAACGCAAGAACTCATAACGGTTGAGCAGGAAAGACATGTGTTTCGTATCATACTTTGTGTTGGCTTCAGGGTTTTGCTACACATACAAGAATATTCTTTATCTGAAAAAAATACAGAAGAATAAGCCTTAGTAGCATATAGCCTATGGAAAAGGAGGAATATGGTAAACAGGATGAGGGGGACGAGGAGCTGATGATGCAGACCCTCCCGTGGTAAGCTTTGGGGAGGGGGTGATGGGGGGTCGTGGGAGCTGCTGGGTGGTTAGATGGTTCGAGGATTTGCTTTTGTGGATTCCTGAAGAATGAGGATTACAGGCCGAGGGCTGCCTGTGTGTAGGGATTAGTATCTCTCTGGATCAAAGAGAAAACCGAGTTAGAGTTAGAGAGAGGGAGAGAGAGAGAGAGAGAGAGAGAGAGAGAGAGAGAGAGAGAGAGAGAGAGAGAGAGAGAGAGAGAGAGAGAGAGAGAGGAAAAAAATCGAAAGTTGTCAAATATATCAGTATAAATCTACCCCCAGAAATTTATACACACCGATGAAACACAAAAGCAAAATGTCAAAAAGAAAAAAAACCCATCCCCGATGTGCTGCCGTGGTATTGTGGTCAGTGTGTGTGTCTGACCAACACTTTAGGGGCGTGATTTATGAATCCTTTTTCCCACCCTTCCAAAAAGTATAAACCCACAATGTAAATATGAAAGTTGTATTCGTGAACAGTAGTAGAACGAAAGTAAATATGCATGTTTTTCAGCTGTAACACACACACACACACACACACACGCACACGCACACGCACACACACACACACACACACGCACACGCACACGCACACACACACAACACACCACACACACACACACACACCTAAGCAAGCTGCGTACAAGTGACTGTTTAAAAAGTGATTGGTAAGAATCATAAGCGCCAAGCCCTTGAGGACACCACCCACCTCACACTTACCTATGTGCTGCGATCAACGCTTGACAACATGGACAGTCCCTTCCATGAACGTTTATTTTATTTTATTTCATTTTTTATTACCACATAACTAAGGGACAGGAGAGATGTGTTGTTGTGGCCAGGGGGATTTTGTACACAGGAGGGAGGCTAGTTTAGTTGTCATGCAATGATTAATTAAGGCCTATAAACTACATTTGTTTTATCAACTTTCGAGAATATCATCTTATATGGAACTAGCAGAAAGGGTGCCCTCCGGGCACCTTTCTCCTAGCTCCTGCGGAGGGCTGTGGGCCTGCGGCCCACATCAACACACATCAAAAACTCTCTTCCATCCCCCCAAGTCGATCACGGCCAACAAATTTGGACTACAAAGTCAAGTCTCTATCTCGCACGGTTTAACCGCTACAGCTGTTTTTAGGTTGTGTTTGCTTGCCACGCCCACCGGGGTCGGACACGCCCCTCAAAACATCTTCCATCCCCCCAAGTCGATCACGGCCAACAATTTTGGACTACAGTGTCAAGTCTGTATCTCGCACGCTTTAGCAGCCACAGCCGTTTTTAGGTTGTTTTTGCTGGCCACGCCCACCAGGGTCGGCCAGGCCCATCGAAACATAGCCTATGTTCTCCGCTGGGTCATGAGGATTCCAAATATGTGCGGCATGTGGGGTTTTGGCCATCTGTAGCCGAGTCTATAACGAACATACAGACACACAGACAAAGTTTGAGATTTATATATATATTTATATTTATTATTTATTTATATATATATTTATATACCAGCCAATACGTTTTACAAAATATATGACATTAATGACAGAAACTAAATAGTGAATTGAATATCGCTTTCGAGGACGCAAAGAAGAATATTGCCTTTATGAAAGCCATCTTGTATCACCGCTAATGGTGATGGTCATTATAACTGTATCCAATCAGCTGGGATTCCAGGCTGATACCTCTCCATATATGTTGATCACAAAATAATATAGAACTTGCTGATTATATA
>JACEEZ010011360.1:1543490-1565990 GCA_016584305.1 Chionoecetes opilio
AGGGACAGCTGGCGTGGCGTCCTCTCATATTTGATTCTTTACACCCGCTGCTTCCTTTTTATGACTCCAGTTTTTCCTCAATTTACGATTTTTTTTTTCAAGGGGCACTCTTCTCTGCAGCTTCCATCGTGTGTGGGGGGGAAGGTGTGAGTGTGTGTCATGTGTCGTCTATGCCTGCTCTCACATGTCACCTGCACATTGCTTGACTGTCATGCATGCGACATTTCTCATGTTGTTCCATGTTTTCTGCTTTTGCTTATCTTCTTCCCCCAGTTCTTTTTTCTCACCTACCCACCTACCAGCGATCCTACGTACCTGAAGGCGCCATAACTCTAGCCTAACCTGGCATATGTTGGAAGGTTTTACGGCAAGATAAACTGCTGGGCTTCTTGCGACGCTCCAGCTGGCCAGCACGAGTTTTACCCGGCCGTGCATACGCGATGGCTGGCGGGAGATTTACATCCACTTTAAGAAGAATGTCATTTCGGTGGCGTTTCTTCTGCTTGCCAATTTTGGGAAACAAACGATGAGTTAGGGCTGGGCCCGTATCGGAGGAGGAAAGTCACATATTTGAGCAGCACAGATTGTTTACTGATGAGCACGTGGTCCGGAAAAAAAAGCATAAACTGAATGAACCAAAGTCAGTGAAGATCTTGTGTATGGTGTAAGCATGGGCAAAAGAACAACATTTTGATTGAAAAACGATTAACCATCAACGTGAACTAAAGAAAACTAAACTATTTTTTTTTTTTTCATGAAAACCTCCTTGAAGGTGTATCACAGGGACCGACAGAATAGGTCTGTAACATCTATCTGAAAGGATTATGTTTTGAGGGCACGAAATGGAGGGTGTGATAGGTAAAGGTTGGCTGTGTAATACTGTAGACAAGAAAGGTTAAATGTATGGGCCTCGAGAAGGGTTGTAATTTGGAATTACCTGAAAGAGATCAGATCTGACCTGATCTGAAAGATCAGAGTGACTCTCTGTGAAGTAAACACTGAAGAGGGGGGTGTAGGAAGAGGCTCTGAGGCTGAGAGGAGGCCACCTGAGGCTCTGAGGCTGAGAGGAGGTCACCTGAGGCTCTGAGGCTGCTGAGAGGAGGTCACCTGAGGCTCTGAGGCTGCTGAGAGGAGGTCACCTGAGGCTCTGAGGCTGAGAGGTCACCTGAGGCTCTGAGGCTGCTGAGAGGAGGTCACCTGAGGCTCTGAGGCTGCTGAGAGGAGGTCACCTGAGGCTCTGAGGCTGAGAGGAGGTCACCTGAGGCTCTGAGGCTGAGAGGAGGTCACCTGAGGCTCTGAGGCTGAGAGGAGGTCACCTGAGGCTCTGAGGCTGAGAGGAGGTCACCTGAGGCTCGAGGCTGAGAGGTCACCTGAGGCTCTGAGGCTGCTGAGAGGAGGTCACCTGAGGCTTGGAGGCTGAGAGGAGGTCACCTGAGGCTCTGAGGCTGAGAGGAGGTCACCTGAGGCTCGGAGGCTGAGAGGAGGTCACCTGAGGCTCTGAGGCTGAGAGGAGGTCACCTGAGGCTCGGAGGCCGAGAGGAGGTCACCTGAGGCTCAGAGGCTGAGAGGAGGTCACCTGAGGCTCTGAGGCTGAGAGGAGGTCACCTGAGGCTCTGAGGCTGAGAGGTCACCTGAGGCTCTGAGGCTGCTGAGAGGAGGTCACCTGAGGCTGCTGAGAGGAGGTCACCTGAGGCTCTGAGGCTGAGAGGAGGTCACCTGAGGC
Organism: Chionoecetes opilio; assembly: GCA_016584305.1. NCBI lineage: Eukaryota > Metazoa > Arthropoda > Malacostraca > Decapoda > Majidae > Chionoecetes > Chionoecetes opilio. The sequence continues at coordinate 1,545,214 of JACEEZ010011360.1, forward strand.
TTGGAGGCTGAGAGGAGGTCACCTGAGGCTCTGAAGCTGAGAGGAGGTCACTGAGGCTCGGAGGCTGAAAGGAGGTACTGAGGCTTGAGGCTGAGAGAGGACTGAGGATCGAGGCTGAGAGGAGGTCACCTGAGGCTCAGAGGCTGAGAGGAGGTCACCTGAGGCTTGAAGGCTGAGTGGTGGCTATCTAGGAATATTGCAATTGGGAAGATGGAAGAGCGGGAGGCCAATAACGTCGAGGGTCCCCTCCCCCGATGGTTTATGAAGCTTAAAAGAATATGTGGGTGATAAGGGGCAAAGGAAGGAGGCGTCGACGGGGCGTCTCTCCGTCAGGGTCTCCAGCAGGATGACTTACGAGGCGCCTTATTGTGGTGGTGATGGGCCAAGACGGAGCACCGAAACGTTTTAATATGGAGTTCAGGTTTCTGCCTCGTCGTGCAAGTTTGGATGTCGTGCTGACGTCAGGAAGATTTATAAGGAGTTTCCTGAAATATTGCGATGTGTTAACTGCCTCTCGTGTCGGCCGCGGCCTCCTTGATGCGGCGAGGTGGAGGGCGAGGCCATCACGAAGCTTTGTTGCTCGCCTGGTGGTCTCTATACAACATTATTCAGGAAGATCCTCAGGTGAAATGAGTCACAGGTCACCTGCACGATGAATAGTAATTTATATACCAGTACAGCTTTCCAGTAATGTGGTGCAAAAGTGAAGGCATCCGCATTTTTTCCTGTGGATGTTGTATCATTGTGTTTTGGTAAAGTGTGGAGGAGCATGAGGTGTAGGGCCGCCAGTGCCTGGGTGGTGGGACAGGGACAACACCACACATCCAACACACGTGACTAATTGCCCGTTATTTTTGCTTATAGTTCCCCAAGAGCGTAGCTAACCTTACTATGATTTACTGCTACCAGCATATTAGTCAAGCCGGTGTGAGCGATATTCGAGCAGTTATGAGGGCGGCCCGGGAGTGCAGCGCCGGGCCGCCACCTGAGCTGACGGCTAAATCAGGCATAATGGCCACTGTGATTACAGTTTCATGAACGTATGAGAAAAACTTCCCACGTTTCTTGCAACGAGTTAAAAAAAAAAACTCTTACCGTATGGCTCGGGCTGGTGAGGGAGAGCAAAAAAATGAGGAGACAAGTAAAGCGCTAGGAGGAGGGAGATGACTAAGGTATCGTGCCTATGCTGCCGCCGCCTCTTTATGCCTTACCCGATACGCTTACTGAACATAACATTTCCTCATGGGTTTTCTCGTATCGCTTCCGTTGTCGTGGCATCCCAATCAGACTTGGAAAGGAGTCGTTGCCATATTATTTTCTTCACTGTCTCCAGGTTTTACCATTTTATTTGTAGTGTGTCTAATAGTATGGCAAAGAAAGGCTGACGCTATACAGGACTAATATGTTATCTGTTTCTCCATCGACATCAATAGGTCTTCAATGTTGTTGTGTCGAGTGTGCGCATGTCTGTCGGTCACTTGGGAAGAGATAACAAATACAGCAACCTACTTGATTTTCAATTTCTATTTTTTTTGTGTTTATCTGATAATGTGAAATTAGCAAAAGCAAATTTCCATTTTGCAGACTCAAATTGTTCAAGCTGTGTGTCTGCTGGCGGTATAACTCTCGTGCAGAATGGAATTAAGAAGAAAATACGCTTCGCTTGGCTGAATGATTAGGCAAATAGTAAACATAGATAACATTGAGAGGTATCAATACTGGACGTAGATTATTAATCTGCATCTATAGATCTACGGTGGAGCTGTGCGTTGCGTGGGTCGAGGGTCGAGAGTCGAGGGTCGAGGGGGGAGGGCGGCGTTGAATGACAGTGTACCAACACCCTGCAACACCTTGTTACTGAAAAATATACATGCCGATAAAATGAGACAAAGATGCCATTGAAGGCGAATTGGGCAGGCAGACATGCCTCTACATGGGCACCTCCCTACCCTCTATGGTGCAGCCGCTGCCACGGCAGACGCGACCAACTCTAGCAGCACTGCTGAAGGCGACCCGGGAGGAGGGGAAGACGACACCCTCAGTCTTCCGGAGAAAGTCTTCCCCTTCATAGAGTTCAACACTCGTAAGTATAAAGCGCGCGATCGATGGTGCCTTGTGGCGGTGTTGAGTGAACATAATGATACTGAAGTGACTCGCCCAAGTCTTTTCTAAATATAGTTCATCCGTTCATTCCAACAGACAGATGTCTGCATGGGAACACTTTTACAAGTGTTCATGATTGCTGCGAAGAGATGCCACCTGCCTTGTTACAGCCACTCTGGATTTATTGATTTTGCTATTTACCATTCTTATGTTTGTTGGTGGCCGCTACTTGACCGCGCCGAGGTGCGCCACACCGACTTTATTTACCTTCACTCTGTGTAAGGATCTTACTAACTCCTCTCTTTGTTTGCCCCTGACAGACCCGCCACAGTTTGAGGAACGCCCCAGGGACCAGCGAGTGATGAGTAATCGCGTGGCGTCCTTCACCTGCCGCGCCACGGGGAGCCCCGAACCCAAGATCCAGTGGCGCAGGAACAACCGGCGCATCAGCGGCAATGCGCGGCTCATCGTGGTGCAGGTGCCCGGAGGCTGCATTCTCAGGATTGAACCCGTCAAATACCAGAGGGACGAGGCCGTGTACGAGTGTGTGGTGGAGAACGCGGCCGGCGACACCATCAGAGCCTCGGCCAAACTGGAGGTTCTGTCAGACGACCGTAAGTACCCTACTTACTCTAACTGTTCATGCACGTAAACAAGCACTTGGGTTCATTACTACTAAGGGAAGATGAAACATTTAAAATTATTTCTTCGCAGCCCCTGCAAGTCAGCCTGCCGAAATGTGTTGCAATAGTGAAATGTTTATAACCCTTCGCACAGGGTATAGTGTAATATTCAGTAATGTGTTGGTTAATACGACGGACTAGTAAAGCATTGGGAAAATATTAGTGTTTAGCTAATTGCACATATTTTAGGGAGGGGTCAGAAATATATTTTTTTTCTTGCCTTTCATCTTGTTTGCCGAAATGACTTTTGATGTTCTGAAGACCGCTGTTGTATGAGCCGTGATTTAAGACAATGTCCAATACTGATTCTTATCTAGCTATTCCCCGTGTCTATTCCAACTCTTCATTGCAATGTTTACACCCTTGCTCTAGAATTTGTTGAATATCTAAGCTTTTATCTTTTACCTTACTTTGAATTCGCGGCGTTAAAGTGTCAGGGGTGATATTCCCACTTTTTGCGCTGAGTTAATTATATGCGAATTTTCAGTCGTAGCACTTATTTTCTATTTCCCCCCATTATTCACTACATCATATCTGGTTTCTGTGCTTAGAATTATTATGATAACACGATGAAAATATTATGTTCCATTGTGTTGGTTTTTCCATCATTTCACTAAATCATTAGTTAATGTTAAAGTCACACATTTCGTTTTATTAGTCAGTCTCTGTTGTCTCCCAAATTCGTTTTTTTTTTTGGCACTATTTTCCCAACGTTTTAATCTCACTTTATACCCTCTGGCGCAAAACAGTAACTTGAGTTTTTCATTTTAGAAAATCTCGATTGTTTTCTCTGGGTGTAGGAATGGCTGTGTGTTCCCGGCGTTTCTTTCAACTTTACGGGTTTTGTTCCGCAATGGCAGCGTAAGAAGATATTTTTGTCCCCCACTTTCATTTTATATCCTTATTATTGGACGGACTTTCACCCCATTTCAGCTTGAACGTTGCCACCTTTGTCGTCATTAGTTACTAAGCATCTCAACTTACCTTATTTCATCCCATTTCCTTTACCCCATTCATTAATCAGTTTGCCCTTTTTATGAGTCAGTTTATATCTCTTCCTTGTATTAGAACTGTCTCCATCCACTACATTTTATATGAACATTCTTTTAACTTACTTTTGCGTGTCCCTGCGGTCATCGTGGCGAGTTCTAGATAGTCTTCATAGAGGTGCCTCGGGTTAGACAGACTGAAGGTTTAGGCTACTCGTAATGGGACATCATTTTTTTCAGAGATGGAGAGTGAAAGTAATGGTATACACTATTACCTCGTCCAGAAAAAAGGCTAGAAGTTAAATGTCTCTGGGTGGCCATTATAAATTCCCATTACGAGGAAGAGGGAGAGGAACCGGATATGAGAGGGGGCAAAAAATGGGAGGAGCGTAAGGGTATTAGGTAGTCAAGGGGCTGGATGGAGGACTATATAGGAAGGAGAAGGAAGAGGGTGTTCACTGTAAGGTAGGAAGAGGACGAGAAGTATAGGAAGCGATTAACATACATACATACATACTTAAAGTTGAGAGAACGAGAGAGAGAGAGAGAGAGAGAGAGAGAGAGAGAGAGAGAGAGAGAGAGAGAGAGAGAGAGAGAGAGAGAGAGAGAGAGAGAGAGAGAGAGAGAGAGAGAGAGAGAGAGAGAGAGAGAGAGAGAGAGAGCTCATTAGTCGTGATGTCCCAATAATTCTAAACAGCTCAAATTATTGTCATCTGCAGAGCTTAGTGGGTTTATAGAATGAGTGTATTGTGTTACGTTACTCAGTGGCAAGACTTAATAGGGTTTATTTCCCTCTTACAGTATCGTTGTGAAGAGTATTTCATGGGGAGGTAAATAAATGGACGTGTTGACATATCATTTGCATTGATTTTGGTTCGTGAATCTGGATATTGAGTGTTAAATGCCTCGGTTATCAGTACATACTATTTTTGATGTCTTCTTTATGTTGGTTACGAATGGAACTTTTGCATGAGATGAGGGATAGAAGGAACGTGTGTATCCTTGCCGTTGCTAATCTCATGTAACTTGGGTGGCGATAATATATCTTGCCTTTCATTATTTTGCAATACACACGATTTTTTTTTCTTGTTTCTAATTTTCCAACGATCTGAGAAGAATATAATTAATTGCTTATTTGGAGATTTTAACTTATTTGGAGACTTGACACTTTAAGACATTCTTTTATTTATGATCCAATGCAAGTGCTTGGTCAGAAAATATACCACTTGCATTAATACTCAATAATATATATATACACATATATACAAACAAAGTATTCCTATTGCTTCATAATAATACATAACAATATATGCGTTGTGATACTTATATATTGATTTATACAAGTTAGCAGTAATAAGGTTGTATCACTCTACATAAAAAGCGAGTAAGTGTCAGTTCACGACAGATCATCGATGTAAAACCGTAAAGTTATGATTCTAGCTAGGTTTTGGCCTCAAGTTTGTGTTAGGGTATAGAGCCAAAGTCACCAGTTCGTGGCAATGTGGTTTGATTTATGCATCGATTGTAAAAATGATAATAAATGTCAGTAAATCACAGCACGCAGCATTCAACTCTAATATTCATTGAATTATTATCAGTTTTATTTTGTTTTTTTATCATTATTAATATTATTTTAAATATTTTTATTATTATTCGTAGTAGTAGTAATAGTATATATTATGTTATTTTTCTTGTTTTGTTCTGCACATTAATGTATTGAGTAATTAATTAACGATCATGAACAGGTCTTTTCAGTGACAGGTTATAAGTCCTTTAGTACACACAAAACCTCGGTGGTGGGTTTATTGGAATGCTACTCAAAGCAGATTACTTTCTGCTCTTTGAACTCTCCTTTTTGTATTTTGATGAATCCTCTCATGTTGGGGCTTTTACGGGCTTTCATTTACTGAGAGTATTAATTGTATCACCGTTGTGGCAGTGTCTGTAGTAGTAAGCGTATGAAATGTGGTGTTATTTAAGAATTGAAGTTAAACATTGAATACCAGCACTTTTTGTCACACACCCAAAGGCTACTGCCATTATTCGAATTACTTGATTAAATCTATTTAAAAAAATGTTTGATTGTATATTTGTTTATCGAACGCGCTCTAATAAACTCGGCATCTCATTTGCAAAGGGTTTGACAAAGATTTGAAGGCATTTTCACTTCTCCCACAGTCTGTAATCATTTACTTTCCTTGATGAAACCTTGATGAAAATACTCTGCTTTTGCGAGTACTAGACATCCTGAAGGAATTCTAGGAAGTATTCACACATTATTGGGTTGGATTTCTTTCAAACTTGTCTATAAGGTCATGTTCATCATCTAGTGTTAGGCAGCAAAGTTATGACGTTTTAGTAAGTCCGTCTCATAGAAAAGCGAAGCGCAGTGTAGGAACCGAGAGTCATGTCTAATGTGGCCTTTAGCGGTAGGAAGGTTAAAATAAGTCGTCTGTCACTCCTTATACTCTAACTTCATTCCCAATCAACCGGAAAAAAGGAGAATAGGAACAAATAGCAGCACCACATGAAAAATAGTACAAAGCCTTCTGTTTATAATCTACATAAGGGAATATAAATATCTTTTTTATACTGTTAATCTTTTCAGTCATAAGCCTATCCAAGGGTCGCATTGTATCGCAGGACTCACGATTACCTGCTTAGCCTCTATCACACACACACACACACACACACACACACACACACACACACACACACACACACACACACACACACACACACACCCACACCCACACACACACACCACCGCCACGATGGTCAAGTGGATAGCGCTGGCCTGCCATTCTGTGGTAGCCGGTTCAAATCCTCACTGCTCCCGGGGATTTTTCACTGACAAAATCGGGCGGTAACTGTCCCCCTTGAGCAAGGGGATGGGGGTGTGATGTGTGTGAGGTCCCAGCATTATCCAAAGATCGGTAATAATGAGCTCCAAGCTCGCACCGGGAGGGTGAAACTGGCGGTCGCGAGTTCGGCTCGCGTGGACAAGACCATGGGTGAATGAATAACACACGCACGCACACACACACACACACACACACACACACACACACACACACACACACACACACACACACACACACACACACACACACACACACACACACACACACACACACACACACACACACACACACACACACACACACACACACACACACACACACACACACACACACACCACACGCTGTGCTCCATACTTTATTTATAAAGTCTGAGCAATAATAAATTCTATTCTATTCTATTCTATTCTATTCTATTCACACACACACACACACACACACACACACACACACACACACACACACACACACACACACACACACACACACACACACACACACACACACACACACACACACACACACACACACACACACACACACACGCACACACACACGTAAATCTCTGATGCATAATTCCGGCATCACTCAAGGCTCCTAAGACTAATTTCCTATTCTGTGTAGTTATCAGTCATCAAATTTGCATTAGTTTGGTCTTCACCGTCTCATATATTCATCCCTGTATCCCTGATGCGATTTTAATACAGTCGCCAAGACTATTTTTTTTTCTTCTTCTTCCACTCTCATTTGTTTCTTCTCAATTTATGGAAGACGCGACGTGACTACTTTCCTTTCAACTCCTTGTGACTTTCCACGGGCCTCCAGCCATACTTTGTTTCGCAAAGCTGTGAATGAGGAGAGAGAGAGAGAGAGAGAGAGAGAGAGAGAGAGAGAGAGAGAGAGAGAGAGAGAGAGAGAGAGAGAGAGAGAGAGAGAGAGAGAGAGAGAGAGAGAGAGATTAAGAGAGTATTGCGACCATGTGAGAGTTTGGTTGACGCAAGATGGGTGGGATTCAACGGGAGGATGAGTTCATTGGGTGCAATCGTATTTTTTTCCCTAGGTGTTCAATGTTAACTTCGAGTACCTTAATGTATAATAATGTGGCAATGCTAGTGGTATGTTTCCATTCACTTCTCTTAATCAACGCTCGTCAGGTTGGTGTATTAAGGTGTCATTTGTGCCTGATGAAGACAATTCGGGTTTGTTTCCTTTCATGCTATAGCCTCTGTTGACCTAGCAGAGAATAGGTACCGGTTGTAAGCCCAGGAATTGTGACCTCTAAATCACGGAGTTAGGTGAGGGTGGCAAGCCTTCACTCCCGTAGTTGTGTGTGTGTGTGTGTGTGTGTGTGTGCGTGTGTGCGTGTGTGTGTGCGTGTGTGTGTGTGTGTGTGTGTGTGTGAAAAGTCTGAGAAAAACAGTCACTCGAAGCTGTGCAGCGGTCATTTACCAGTAAAATATCTGCTGTTCGAGACTTAGATTACTGGGACAGGTTGGAAAAACTCAACCTTTTTTCACTGGAGAGACGCAGAGAAAGGTATGCCATTCTATATATTTATAAAATATTAATTGGCAGTACAATCAATAACCTTGACATACGTTTTAATATCCAACAACGACTGGGCCGACTCTGCCACTTTGAGAGAACACATCCCAGAGCAGCCACCAGAGTCAAGACGTTGAAAGAGAACGCCTTTGCCGCCAGAGGGCCTCGCCTATTCAATGCCTTACCCACAGCGCCTTACCAAGACATCTGCGTGCCTCAAACGAACAATGTCTGGAAAACTGCAAAAAGAAATTGGATATATTTCTGCGGTCAATCCCCGATCAACCCAAGCTGCCCCATTACCACCTCGGCGCAACCAGCAACAGCATTATAGACCAGCTAGCGCAGAGACGGGCAGATGGAATATACTAGTGGCGGCGCATCAGCGTGGCCACGGGCACCAAATGTGTTGTGCCTATAACTACGCTCCACAGGATCCACAGAGGTGTGTGTGTGTCGGGGGGGGGGGGGGGTCGTTACCGTGAAAGGTTATAAATGGTCTACGCCATGCGTTGAAATTATGGTAAACAGGCGTAAGACGTAAAAAACTATATTTTCGCCGGTTATATAAATCATGATAATAATAATGACAATAATGATAGTAATAAAAATGATATATCAATGATAATGGTGTTGTTGCCACGACTGCTGTTATTATTCACCTCGACTTAATATGCGTTGCTCGAGTTTTACGATTTATCACCAAAGTTTCGACACGCTCTTAAGTTCATCGCGGTAAAAGTTCCACTCGCAGCCTTCCATTAACCCTCGCAAGTTCTTTCATTGGAGCCACGTTAACACCGGCACTGCTGCGCGGCCCTCCTCTTACTGTCTTATTGCAGCTGTGTATGTGTGTGTGTGTGTGTGTGTGTGTGTGTGTTGTGGTGGTGTGTGGGGGGGGTAAGAGCAGTAGTCCCTCCGTCTGCCCCTCTTTCATCCTTGGTGGGGGGGGAGGTGGCTTGGCTGGATTACTCAGGCTTTATGACGGATCACTGAGGCATTACCGTCCGCCCCGAAATAGTTAATAAAGGAATAGAAATAAGTGAAAATAGGACCAGATTGAGATTAGATAATGATAAAAACTGGATTTCTTCTATATGCCTTCATTTTGTTCACTTTTCACACACACACACACACACACACACACACACACACACACACACACACACACACACACACACACACACACACACACACACACACACACACACACACACACACACACACACACACACACACACACACACACACACACACACACACACACACACACACACACACACACACACACACACACACACACACACACACACACCACACACACACACACACACACACACCACACACACACACACACACACACACACACACACACACACACACACACACACACACACACACACACACACACACACACACACACACACACACACACACACACACACACACACACGCACACGGAAGACATGGTCACCAGTGGTAATCTTTTCCCCCATTGCGTTTACTGACACATTCTGTTTTCGAGAATTAAAACATGAAGGATTAACGAAGGCAAAGTTTGTGTTATCATTGTTTTGTTATCATTTTCCCTACCATTGCTATCTTTATTATGATTGGTTTTATAATCATTATCATTATTGTTATCATTTTTACTACAATTCATTATTATCATCGTTAATTGTATTTCTAATAAGCTACACCAACGCTCTATATAATGTTCTTTGATTCAACATAAGTATGAGTTAAATACGCATAAGCCCTCCCCTCCTCTTCCTCTTGCTCCTTTTCGCCTCATTCTCTTCACATCGCCATCATTATCATCATCATCATCGTCGTCGTCGTTAATACCGTGCTTATCTTCATAGCGCCAACGTTGTCGCCGTCAGCAGTCCTTGGTTAGTTATATTACACTTCAGTCCTCTGCCTTGTCTCCATGGTTCAAATTGCAAATATTTGTTTAAGCTATGAAATTCGTAAACTTGTACACGATGGATAATGTATCATCTATATCCGCAAAGGAAAATATATACGTAGGGATTAATATTTATCACTATATTTTGGTGAAAATTGGGAATTAATATCAGGTCTCCTAATTAGTCTTTCGGGAGCGAAGGAGTCTGCATGGTTGGCTAAGTAGGCTTGACACACAGGCTCTGATAGGTAAGCACAGAACTTTAAGGTATTTGACAAAGTACCACACGAGCGACTCTTAAATAAGGTTAGGGCTCATGGTATAGATGGGAAGGTTCTTCATTGGATCAGAGCTTGGCTAAGTAATAGGCAACAAAGGGTTACAATTAATGGTTCCAAATCTGAATGGGGACTGGTGACAAGTGGAGTTCCAAAGGTCTTTTTTGGGCCCATTACTATTTTGATTTACATCAACGACTTGGATAGTGGGATTAGCAGTGATATCAGCAAGTTTGCTGATGATACTAAGTTAGGTAGGATTATTGGATCACAGTCTGACGTAAACATATTGCAGGGAGACTTAGATAAACTTAACGGTGGGCAGTCAGATGGCAGATGAATTTAATATTGATAAATGTAGCGTTATGAATGTTGGTAGAAAAACCCGGTAATAGATACATCCATAAGCAATGTATCGCTGAAAAGATCAGAAGGTGAAAAAGATCTTGGAGTGAGGGTGAGCCCAGACCTCCGACCTAGGAAACAATGTATTGAGGCCAGAAATAGAGCTAATAGAGTATTAGGATTCATTACCAGAAGTGTTAAAAGTAGAAGTGCGGAAGTTATTCTAAAGCTTTATCTGGCTCTAGTCAGGCCTCACCTAGACTATGCAGTTCAGTTTTGGTCTCCATATTACAGGATGGATATAGTGTTGTTAGAAAAAGTGCAGAGAAGGATGACCAAAATGATACAAGGGATGCGTAACTTTAGTTATGAGAGGAGATTGAAGTTATTAAAATTACACTCACTCGAGAGACGCAGAGTAAGGGGCGATCTGATAGAAGTTTTTAAGTGGATAAAGGGATTTAATAAAGGAGAGGTAGGAAAAGTTCTTACGGCTTTTAACCAGGGTAGAACAAGAAGTAACGGATTCAAGCTGGAAAAGCGTAGATTTAGAAAGGAAATAGGGAAAAACTGGTTCACAAATAGGGTGGTGAATGAGTGGAATGGTCTCAGTAGACAGGTAGTTAGTGCGGAGTCATTAGGGAGCTTTAAAGGGGAGCTGGATAAGTTCATGGATGGGGATGAAAGGTGGATGTAGGTAGTGTTAGGTGACAGGAACTACCACGTGTAGGCCTCGCGGCCTCTTGTAGCTTCCTTATTTTCTTATGTTCTTATGTTCTTAAGGTTAGTGTGAATTAAAGAGGACATGAAGCGTAAATCTTTGATTATAATGTGTCGACCACCAACTCGATCCACTGAACGGTCGTAAATGTATTATGTGAGCACTCGAGGTGGACCGGAAAGCGTACGTGACGTGAAGAAAAAAAATATATAAATTAGAGATAACGTCTCTATTATATTCATTATCATCATTAAGCCTAATATGTGCACACTTTTGGGATTGTAACTCTTTTCAGTTCTGTATTTAAAATCTCAGTCTAAACCCTGGACACACATTTTTACTGAGGCTACACACATTCCCTCCCATCCATCCCTATTTCCTTTATGTCCCCATTTCTCATCCCCACCTCCAGGACAGTGACTTCCGACCTGGTGCACAAGCGAATGAGTGTTGCCAGAGCCCGTTGAGTTGCCGGTAGTGTTGCCAGAGCCCGTTGAGTTGCCGGTAGTGTTGCCAGAGCCCGTTGAGTTGCCGGTAGTGTTGCCAGAGCCCGTTGAGTTGCCGGTAGTGTTGTCGTGTACCGAATGGTGTCGGATCAAGTCCACCCTCTTGAATTGCCAGTTTCCTCGCTCCTGTACCGTTGTCTCTCTCCATCTATCTCTGTCTCTCTCTCTCCCGCTGTGCCATTATCTCTTTCTCCACTAAATCTTCGTGAACATGCTTCAATAGTTTCTCATTTTCCGGTAATCTCTCCCTCTTCCTTCTCATCTGTCTTAACCCTCCTCCTCCTTCATTCACTTTCCTCTCCCACTCTCTCCTCCCTCCCTTCCCTCCCTCCCAATACAAAGCTGCGTACAGTCATCATGTTGCATAGCTCTCTCTCTCTCTCTCTCTCTCTCTCTCCTCTCTCTCTCTCTCTCTCTCTCTCTCTCTCTCTCTCTCTCTCTCTCTCTCTCTCTCTCTCTCTCTCTCTCTCTCTCTCTCTCTCTCTCTCTCTCTCTCTCTCTCTCTCTTTCATAGCTTTTTGGTGGATATACATTTACTCATATGAATGAATAATTGCAACACACACACACAAAAACACACACACACACACACACACACACACACACACACACACACACACACACACACACACCACACACACACACTTGTTCTCTCCCTGCATTATGTATCTCGACCGTGTGTTTAATCCTCAAGAACACTCCTACATCTTTTGAATCCCCCCCCCCCCCCACCCCCCAAACCTTTTACTAACTCCTCTTTCCACTCTTTCATGCACCCTCCTCCCCTTTCCTATACCGCCCTCCTGCAGACATTGACTCTCCCTTTCATCACCTTCTCCTAATAACCTCTCCACTACTGTCTTCCTTCCCTGTAATCTATTCGGCCTAAAAGAAGTACGCGTTATTATCGTTCTTATAAGAGTAGCGTCCGTGTACCCTTGCTTGGCGTGATTCACCTGAGAGCCGAGCCAAATATAGAACCGAGAAATGACATACACGCATTGTAAAGCTCGACAGCACGGGTTGGGTAGTCTAAACTCAGGAAATTCCAAAGTGTATGATTGAAGGCTCCAAGGGGTTCATTTATTACCGTTGGGGTTCGTGAGTGGCGGCAGTGTGAGGGTGATGGAGTGTGAGGGGTGTGTGGTGGCCCCTGTGTTTAGTGGCAGTTGAGGAGTTGGGACGGAGTGGTTGGCGGCCGTCGAATAGCTGAAGACATCTAGAATATGGCCTGAAAAAAATAGAAGAAGAAGAAAAGAATAGGAGTGTCACTGTATAAAGACTGTAAACCTTCCTTCCTCATCAGGGGCTCAAGGTTATTCATATCATTAACTTGCACAAAAGAATACGTACACGATGTGAATAAAAGAAGCTAATAATGTATCATCTGTAAAGCTACGACCTCTTATTCTACTCTACCGCCAAATTTTCCTTAATATATCAGAGGAAATTATTGGAGTTTAGTACGGGTTGCAACAGGATGCTCGTTTTTCTTTCATTGTTATTAGTCTCATTTTGTGTAGCACGATAACAAGGTGGAGGAGCTCTGTTAGGAGGCGCCTCACCTCTTCCTCGCGTCCTTGGGATTAAGACGCTCCCCTCACCTTCACTTTAAGCAACGGGAAGCAGACTGTGTTGTTTATTGTGCACGCTTTTAATGATCTGCTTACTTCCTGGCTAATGATTCCGTTGAAAATCTCTCTCTCTCTCTTTCTCTCTCTCTCTCTCTCTCTCTCTCTCTCTCTCTCTCTCTCTCTCTCTCTCTCTCTCTCTCTCTCTCTCTCTCTCTCTCTCTCTCTCTCTCTCTCTCTCTCTCTCTCTCTCTCTCTCTCTCTCTCTCTCTTTACACGGTATTATCATGATTTACCCTTATCATTTTGGGACAGCATTTAACGAAGACGATTTTGTGGCATGAGACCTAAAAAGGAGACCAGTAAGCGGTGACAGTTGGAATTATTACGTTCATGAGAAGTTATTGAGTGGAATTACTCTTTCATTCATCACTCTACGTCATAATCATGCTTTGTGACATTCAACTCTCACCGATGCATTCACTATATAAATATGAAATGGTATATGCACGTGTGTTTAATTCGTCGTGGATAGGATGATGTGTGAGATGGTTTTGTGCGAGTTATTCAGAAGACGCGCGAACTTGGTATATAGTGGTGATATGAAAACTGGATGTCAATAGGTCCTCTGTGTCCCATGATATACAATAATATACATAATGATAACTACCATAAGCCACCATCCACTCCTTGCGTACGTATGTATGTATGGATGTGGGTAGTTAGGTGTAGGTTGTGTGTGTGTTGTGTGTGTGTGGTGTGTGTGTGTGTGTGTGTGTGTGTGTGTGTGTGTGTGTGGTGTGTGTGTGTGTGTGTGTGGAACATTAAAATTTAGGTGAAAATAAAGTACATTGACTGCAAACCTTTAGGTGGAATTTCAGGTGCAGTCAGTAATTTTGTCGTTTAATCTTTAACAAAAGTTTGGTGGTTCAAGGATGTGAACACCTACTTTCTACTATTGCATGCATAGGTTTCCTTACTTCTTTGGTGATCTTTTGTAGCTCCTGGACAAAAGCTTTATTTTTTGAAGAAGTAAATAAATCGGTTGTACTGGCTGGTCTTAGAGAATGATAAAGAAAATTAATGATAAATATAATAGAATAGAAATGATCGTGTTCAGTATGACTTGCAAAAAATATTTTGTCCCAAGGAGTCGCCTATACACGTGACGGCACTTAATATTGTTCAGGTAAATTTTGTTCACTTGACAACACTTAATATTGTTCAGGTATATTTTGTTCACGCGACGACCCTTAATGTTATTCAGGTATATTTTGTGTAAGTGACGACACTTAATATTGTTAAGGTAAATTTTGTTCATGCGACGACACTGAATACTGTTCAGGTAAATTTTGTTCACGTGACGACCTAGCTGGATAAACGGACATTCAATGAATTAAAGTTTAAACCCTGCGGTACCGCTTTGCCATATTTCACTTACTCCGTATACGTATATGCAATATTATTATATAATCATTATTATCAATATCATTATCATCATTATTAGTGTTATTATTATTACTCTTATTATTACTATTATTATCATTATTTTTTATAAAAATAGATTAAAGGCTGTAAATACCTACTTTCTACTGCTGCATGCACATGTTTCCTTACTTCATCGGTGATCTTTTTGAGCTCCTCCACATAATATTTGTATTTTATAGAAGTAAAGGAATCGATTATAAGTAAAGGATGTCGATATGAGGTTTTTTTTCTTCGCCGTTTGACATGCAATTAAGAACCTTCGCTGACATGCGTGTCGATAAATATCAAACACATCACTTTTCGATATTATATAAGATTAGTCATCATCTGAAAAAAAAAGTGTATATTAGTTTCCTTAGGAATATCAATGGGGTGCACTATTTTCTTAGAGTAACCAGAAATCACGGGCATATCTTTTTGAATAATTAGTTTCCTTTTATTGGTGGTGTGGGGGTGTTGTGTGTGGTGTGTGTGTTGTGTGTGGGTGTGCGTGTTCGTGTGTGCGTGTGTGTGTGTGTGTGTGTGTGCGTGTGTTTTGTTTGTGTTGTGTGTTGTTTGTGTGTGTGTGTGTGTGTGTGTGTGTGTGTTGTGTGTGTGTGTGTGTGTGTGTGCGTGGCGCGGGTGTGTTATTGTGTCGTTTTTTATGTTTGTTATAGTGTGTGTGTGATTGAGGTGTGGTGTTTTGTGTGTGTGTGTGTGTGTTGGCATGCCGCGCACGCCTATCACTAGTAATAAGAGTGCCTTCTCATTAACCCCAACGCATGCCCACACCCACACAACGGATCCTTCTCTTTCCTTTGATCCACCCGACGTATTCCTCCTGATCCCACTTCGCTCCTGTCCCCTCCCTCTCCCTCGACCCCCCTGTCATCACACCTCCCTCATTACCTGCATGACCTGGCGTGTTGTGCCTCGAGACAGGTGTGACAGGTCAGCTCATGGCCAGTTGTATCATTTTACCTCATTATTTTTGGCTATGAGTTATTATTTATTTTTCTATTTTTATTTCCCTTACCACGATACACGATACACGCATATATATTTTTTTATCTCTTTAGTTATTATTTATTTTGCTATGTTTATTTCCTTGACTTCGCATACATACATACATTACACACATAATTTTTTTAATCTCTTTAGTTATTATATACTTTTCTATGTTTATTTCATTTACCACGATACACCTATGAATTATGATACACCCATATATTCCTTTTTATCCCCTTTTATATACTACTAGCCGCAAAGCCGCCCTCCGGGCGGACTTTTTGGCTAGCTCCTGCGGAGGGCTATTAATTGGTGGGCCTTCGGTCCACCACCTGTGTTTGGTGGGCCTACGGCCCACCAAACACAGACTCTCCAGATAGCCCCTTCTAGCTTTCCTGAAATCATGGATGTAGAAATGTATGTATTAACGCCAACCTATTCACATCACCCCCAACCCATTCACTCACCCATTACCCATCACCCCCCACCCATTCACTCACCCATTACCCCCCACCCCCCACCCATTCACTCACCCATTATCCATCACCACACACCCATTACCCATCACCCCCCACCCATTCACTCACCCATTACCCACCACCCCCCACCCATTCACTCACCCATTATCCATCACCACACACCCATTACCCATCACCCCCCATCTATTCCCTCACCCATCACCCATCACCCCCCACCCATTCACTCACCCATCACCCCACACCCATTACCCATCACCCCACCCATTCACTCACCCATTACCCATCACCCTACATCAAGGTTTCCTCAATTCTCGCAACCCACTTTTTTTTCACAATTCTCGCTAATAGGCTGCTAAAAAAAAAGAAAAAAAAGTGATCGGATCATCTCATAAATGGGCTTAAAACTTTCCCCTGCTCGAGCCGGTTCCAAAACTGTGCCATATGAGGGGATTCCGCCACAGGGGGCGGCACCTGGAGCGGACACACACACACACACACACACACACACACACACACACACACACACACACACACACACACACACACACACACACACACACACACACACACACACACACTTTCGCTTATATTATTTATAAAGTAAAGACATTATTCATATTCTTCTTCAGCTTTACCGTGAATTCTCTCTTGTATGCTTTTACTGTAACTAAGAAAATTTGATCCTACATTCCACCCCCCCGACGCCTGTACATTATTAACAGACGTATTAGTCATTCATGAGCTTGTTCAATAAAAAAGTTATGTACTCGTCAATAAATCAGGCGTTTTCACAGTATAGCCTTTCAAGCTGTCAGAAAGCTCCACATCGTTCAAATAGAACGTGTGTTGATACTAAAGCAATATAGGAATGAACCATTGTAACTTACTCTGTCCGTCGCTACGGCCATGTTTTTTGTAGTTCTTAACTCTAAACTTGACTGGGATTGTTTACCATTAGCTGTTGTTTGTGGATACTCTCTCTCTCTCTCTCTCTCTCTCTCTCTCTCTCTCTCTCTCTCTCTCTCTCTCTCTCTCTCTCTCTCTCTTTTTCTCTCTCTCTCTCTCTCTCTCTCTCTCTCTCTCTCTCTCTCTCTCTTCTCTCTCTCTCTCTCTCTCTCTCTCGTCTCTCTCTCTCTCTCCTCTTCTCTCTCTCTCTCTCTCTCTCTCTCTCTCTCTCTCTCTCTCTCTCTCTCTCTCTCTCTCTCTCTCTCTCTCTCTCTCTCTCTCTCTCTCTCTCTCTCTCTCTCTCTCTCTCTCTCTCTCTCTCTCTCTCTCTCTCTCTCTCTCTCTCTCTCTCTCTCTCTCTCTCTCTCTCTCTCTCTCTCTCTCTCTCTCTCTCTCTCTGTCTCCCTCTGTCTCTCTCTCCCTCTGTCTCTCTGTCTTTTTCTCTCTCTCATGCCTGTGTGCAGGCATAATTTTCCTGTGTGATCTTTGCTTGGGCTAATGACCATGATAACGCACTCGTAGGCGGGGATGCGAGTTCAACCCCGCCCGGAGGAAGGAGAGAGTGTGTTAAGAATTTCAGCCTTTTGAACCCACTCAAAGGACAGCTAGGGTTGGCCGCCCTCCGTGGCCCTATGTGTTATAAAGTTAGACCTCTAGGGGAAAAGATTCAATTCCAAGTTGTGAAAAGTGTATTTAGAAGGTAAATTGAAGGTAAGCAGGGGAAGTGAGATTCGCTGTGGTGTAGCGAGCTGTGGTGCGCTGGGGTGCGGGGTGAAGTGGGAGTGGAGGTGAGGAAATGAGTGGTTAAATAGTTGTATGTGTTATGTTTAGATGGATGCTATAAAGTTGTGCTGATGATGGTGATGAAATGCTGGTTAAAAGTGGTCGCTGTGGTGTTTGTGTGTTTGAAATTCAGGACTATACTAATCGATGTTTGTGTTTTACCGTCCCTCAGTGTAGCATTGTTGGTGTGATGATGTGTGTTTGTGCAGAGGTTGTGTCTTTGTGTGTATATTGTCATGGTATATATAGTAGTGCAGTGATGGTGGTGGTGGAGGATGTTGTAGTAGGGATAATGGTAGTGAAAGGATTTGAGAGTAATAATATTTTACTGAACAGACAAGAAAAAAAAATCAGGTTTTGCTATGATAACCTCTCTTATACTAATGGAATTATATAATTTAGTCTTTCCATGAATATATGTCCAACTTTTCTACTGAAGTTTTTTACTGCTACTCTATAAGCTTTATGCGAATTTGAATACAGAACTTTCACCTTCATTTTTGTTTATTTTCTCTTTCTTTCTTTCTTTCTTTCTTTCTTTCTTTCTTGAAGGGGAGGGGACTGGGTGGTAGTGGGTAACAAAGTTTGATGGTCGTTTTAGAGTTCACGGTTCCTAAGTCTGGTTTCCATCTCTATCCTCCTTGCAGCCAGCTCCATCCCGGCCGGCTTCCCATATTTCCGGACGGAGCCCAAGACCAAGGCGGTGGAGATCGACCACACGGCGCTGCTGGTGTGCGACGCGCGGGGCACGCCGGAGCCCACCATCACCTGGTACAAGGACCACCGCCCAGTGGACCTCACCAACGCGCGCTACACCGTCCTCAGATCGGGTGAGTGTTGAGTTGTCTTTTGTATATATAGTGATTATCATTAAGCATGCAATGGATCACTCAGCTCAGTACCTCTTTTTTTATATATTTGATTTTTATTGATAACGTGCTTACTACGATGATATATTTCATGCGTAAGGATAATTGTTGAGGTTGCCACGAAACAGCATTGTGAGGAATAATGCACGGCCCCAAGGCACAAGGCGGTGGTGTGTGGGGTCCCGTGTGTAGGTGGAGGTGAGCCGTGCTTGCCCGTGGCGCCACCCTGCATGCATGCCACCTCGCCTTGACACCTTCCAGGAACCACTACGTATCTTTGAATGAAGAATATTGTTTTTCATTCTGAATAATGATTAAAGATACACCATTACGCCTTGGAACTTTCGCTCTTATGGATATAATTTGACAGAAACGAAAGATATGATGCTACGTATCTTGCAAAAGTACAGTGTATGTCGCACAACGCAAATAATACTCAAGTTCAGAGTGTACAAAACAATTTTTTTGTTTGCGTTCTTGCCTGTGCGGGTGAGGCAGTGCAGGCTGCTCATGTCACTCCCCGCCGTCAGCCTTGTCCTGGCAGTGTTCATGGATAAAACATGGCGGTCAGGTGTCGCGCCTGTGACGGGGCGGGAGGGAATGAACAGAGCTTGGTCGGTGAGGCAAGGGAACATTTAAGCAGCACCGCTCACCACCACCAGGCCTTGACTATCTTCAGGCTGTTGATGGCGGCTTTGCCATCAGGAAACAAAGGCCACGACTCGAGTGTGACGTGTGCCTGATGAGCGGACAAAGGATAATTCCGTGATCTACATAACATCACATCTAGGAAAATAAAGGAAGCAGCAGCGCAAACACTAGTAAACGTCAGGGGAAATAAAACGAATAAGCAGCAGAACAACAACAGCGACACTATTTAGCGCCCAAGAAATCATACGCCTCTGAACGCTTTCTTGAAGAGCAACAGTAACAACAACAAGAACAGTAGTTGTAGCATCAGTAACATCGAGGTTAAAAAAGTGTCCCAGGAGTATGAGAGTCTCGGGGGTTGGGGGAAGATGGAGCCACCTGATGAACGAGAACCCACACCACAATTCCACAAAAACTTCCCATACGGGCCTTGAGGGAGGTGCCGGCAAGTCCAGGTCCCTCCCACCCATCCCAACCCCGACGCCGCCTCCCTCCGTCAGTCCTAGGTTTCTAAACACCTTGCTGCCTTGCCTACGGCGTGGCTAACCTCGCACTCCGCCGCCCAAAGCTTCCCCATCTGATCGTTCCCCCTCAATAATGAATGGACATGTCGGTTAAAACTGGAGGAGGATTGTTTTAGATGGGATGGAAGTTTGGAAATTGGGCTGTAAAGAGAAGCGAGAGTGAGGGGTTTGAATGCCAGGTACAGCTATAGGTGTGTGTGTGTGTGTGTGTGTGTGTGTGTGTGGTGTGTGCGTGTGTGTGTGTGTGTGAAATCGTGTTCCACTCACGTTGCTGGAGGGTCGTGGTATTTCAGTTTTAATACCTCTTATATCGGTCCTGAATATTGGTTTGTCGTGTAGAGGGAGAGGTTGAGTGGCTATTGCCAGCTTGCATGAACACCGTGCTCCCTCACTTTCTCTCTCCACGTACATGTTGAGGACTTCACAGACTCCATCTAAAACTTCTCCATGACCTAGTACGCCCGCCGCCGCACGTGAAACTCTTCCACCCATATTCCTGTATAGCCATCGCCTTCGTCAGTAGGATAGGTTTCCGTG
>JACEEZ010011360.1:1568490-1608490 GCA_016584305.1 Chionoecetes opilio
CAATATAAGGTGCAATGGGGACGACCCTGTTTTGGATGCTGCCTGCCTGCATGTCTCCATCAGACGTAACGTTCATGTGGCTAAGCTTTAAAGTCGCCGGATCCTTCAGTGTGTTGTGGCGGCGAGCAGCAGTGCGCCACGGGCTGCAGGGAGGGCCAGGCGCGAGGCCGTACACTGGCGCAATCAAATTACCCGTGGTTATTTACATTAACGGTCGAAAATAACCCCAGTATTTATGGTGAAATAATTAGGCAATGTTCAGTGCATTATCGGGCAAAATATTCCACAGTTTTATGATCTATTAATTGGCAGCTTATATTTAGTCATCGCCGAAGGCAACGCCTTCTTTTTTTTTTACAGAAAATAATAAACCACAGGATTTTTGTACAAAATGGTAGGAGGCGGTGAGGCTGGTGGGGCGGACACCAAGCGGCTCATAGTGTGTAGTGATTACCTGGTCAGGGTAGCGGTGGGTGGATGGCAGTGTGTTGCAGCTGAGAAGTATGGAAGAGTCTTGCGTTGGGGTGTTGTATAGGCAGCGGCGCCTCCCAAGCTGCACTATTTACATGTGGAGACGAGGCTGCTCAGGGCCTTGCAGGGTGACACCCTAAACAGTGGAACTCCATCAAAGTTACAGCCGCAGGTGTGTGTTGCGGTCGGCCCTCGTGGTAATACTTAAAAAGGTGTCGCAGCGGCATGGACGAGGCGAGAGCCAGAGGGAAAGTGGAGGAGGAGCACCAGTGTGGCGGCGGTGGGTCGTTTGGGTTAAATTCTTGACGCTGACAACGACGGCCGCGCCTTATCCTCTCGCAGTCACGGCAGTCTGCGTATGTAGGAAAAAAAGGAGTCTAGTTTGTCCTTTTTTGTCTCATTTCAACTTCAATGAATTTTGTATGAGAAAATTATGCCATACTTTTGCTCGCCTCACAACAGCGTGGTGTTTCCAGCCACAGTCTGCAATGAGCACATTGTACAATCACAATTTCATGCACTTTATGATGTGGTTAACTTTGTAACTATCGCAGAGTCCGAGTTTGCCTCATACGAATCTTGAAATAGTCTCATTACCAGGATATCGATATAGATACCACTTTTTATTTTTCCTTTGCACCTCTACTTTCACCGTTCCCTTGTGCCTGACACATCCCCTTCCTATTCTGTCCCATCTTCAAAAAGCCTCGAGTCCTCTATCACCTTCAGCAGCCACGTTCTGGGTCAAGAAATTCGAAAATCTTGAGGAGATCCAAGAAGGAGGTGGAGTCCTGAGGCGTCTCGACCCTACTGCTTTTTTGTTAAGGGTGCGGGGCGCTCAAACACCCTTACTTCTCAGGCTACTTGAACATCTTTTCCAACTTTTCCGTCGCCATTATTAAAACTTTTCACCTTCACTTCTACTTTTCTGGAATCTTCTTTTTGAATTATTTTGATCCTTTTGTATTTTTCCACTGCGTTTTTCTGTGATGGGTGAAAATCCAATTACAATATTTCAAATTTCACTCTAAACTTGAAATCACAACTCTGAAAACAAGAGGTGAAACTGTTGTCTCTCTCCTTTGACCTTTTTTTTATTCTTTTCATTCTTATCGTTGTTTTACTCGACGTACGTACATGTCATACTGTCATGTACATGCTCTCCCTCTACTAGTCATACCATCTGGCCTTCATCCTGCAGACTTATTTTAACGAGCTCAGAAAACCGTCATGTACCTACTGCTGTACCCCAATGTTTTTTTCTCTCTTCCTTTGCCCTCCACTAATCAGAAACCTTTAATGAACAACCCGACACCTTTGTTAAGCTTCCTCGCAGCGCTCCAGATCCAAGACCCAAGGCACGCTCGGCCACCTGCTCCTGCAAGACCCACACTCGCTGGTCTGAAAATTATAGTTTTTCAGACAAACACTGACGAATCCTTGGAAAGTCTCGTGTGAAGAATTTAAGGATAGAAGAAAAAAGATTAGGAAAAACGAAGAAGCTTACTGCTCTCCTGGAATGGGTGCAGTGAGGGCAATCCAGCATAAAGGACAGCGAGAAAGAGTTAGTTAGTATCGTGTTGAATTGACTCTTTGTCGTTATCAAGCTGGTAATAGTCATCGCCCCCTCGGTCGTGTTCGCGATTTTTTTTATTTTGCAGTATGATACCAACTCAAAAATCGTGCAGAGTAGTGAAGTGTATACATAGAATGATGCATCGGGAATTTGCAAACAAATACAACTGAATATGAAATGTCTCGCGTGATAGTGGCGAATATCGAAACTGTGGCCAAAGAATACCGATGAACTTTTACTACTACACTTTTCATCGCAATCTTGCATACATATTATACTCTCTCTCTCTTTTTCTCTCTCTCCCTCTCTCTCACGCAGACACGCTCGCATTACGCACCCCCCCCCACCCACACATATATATATATATATATATATATATATATATATATATATATATATATATATATATATATATATATATTATATATATATATATATATTATATGTAATATATATATATATTGTGTGTGTATGTATGTATGTATATACATATATACACACACATACACATGTAGTAGGTGGTAAGGATACCTGCAGCGTAATGATTTTTTTCCGGAAATTTGTAAAAAGTTTGGAAAACAATCTAATCCGAATAATACAACCGTTTGGCGGTCCCGGTGGCAGAAATACTTCGAAATTTTAAATTGAAGCCGAGATGGTTTGCCTAAGTTTTTGGGGGGCTTTGGGGATCCCGAGAGAGGACGAGAGTCGGGGACAGAACTGCGGAGAGGACGTGAGGCAGCCGGTGCGCTAGACGGGCTACCGCTGGCACTTGAGTGGTGCAGCAGGTGAAGCACAGCAGAAGGGGAAGGAGGGTGAGGCTTTGGAATGAGGGTATATGACAGATCACCGTGGTGGAAACAGGACACAGTTGTGCTGCTAGACGGAGGGGTCAGGGATGCGGGAGAACGGATAGAAGAAATGTAGGGCATGCTGGTCGTGAGAGAGAGAGAGAGAGAGAGAGAGAGAGAGAGAGAGAGAGAGAGAGAGAGAGAGAGAGAGAGAGAGAGAGAGAGAGAGAAGAGAGAGAGAGAGAGAGAGAGAGAGATCAAATTCCGAAACCGAATTGAATGGAATACAGCACATCCGATAAAGGGATTTTCTAGTCGGTAGTATTAATATTCATTGTCCAGAAATGGTTCATTCATATTTGAAATTCATACCTATGGTGTGGCATTTCTTTCCCTGCCAATACATAATTTTAGATAATTTTTTTTCTTTCTGCGCAGCTCCTTACATATTGAAACAAAAAACTATGCTAGAGAGTAACAAAACCTCATCAGGGTGCGATGTATGCTCTCGATGACACTCACTGAGCTCATTTTCCATTGATCTCCACATTTAAGTTTAAAAGCTAAGCAGTCTTCTTGGAACAACGAAGAAAATACTCTCGTTTCCATCCTAATTAACAGATCATGTTTTAATTACTACCTCGTCCTTGTTTCGCATACAGTCGCGTCGTCTGGGTCACATTATCCCCTGCAGTCACTGTGTCCACACGCCGCGTTGTTAGGACACCACTGATAGACACCATATCTTTAACCAGACAGTGAACAACAGACGCTTGTGAGGATCAACACATCATGCTTCACTCTGTTCTTTCCTTGGATATTGATGCTGTATTAAAGCCTGTTTTTTGAGGGGGTAAGGGAGCTCTTGTCTTTATGGCGACAGAGACAAACAAAAGTAATGACGTGATTTACCCACACATGAGGCACTTCGTTGAGGGATTACTGATCAGTTACTACCATTGACGACCAGGTGTTTTTTTCCAACACGTATCAAATCACCATCGTGTTTTGCATCAACTTAGGCATGATATTGATTATAATCCTTTTCCTTTGTCATTGTTCTCCTCCCTTAGGCTATATATCAGCACGAATCAAGGGTGCTCTTTGACGTGTATACCTTATAGCGATTGTAATAATTGTTTATATGATTTCCGTGGCAAATAAATGAATATGAGGTATTTTATAACACGCACAATTTTTTTTTTCTCCCGGTACAACATTCAATACGATGGCCACACCTGTCCTCCTATCCTCATGGGGCTCATAACACCTCACATTACACTATTTTTTTGCTTTATTGCCTGTGTGGCGTGTCCCTGAAGCGTATATATTCAGTGGGGCCACGTTAATCGAAGCCACTTAAAGGCACCCACACTTCCATAAAGCAGAATTTTTCAGTATATTTTGATCTTTGTGTATAACGACTCGGGTTTCAGCGAATGGTGCTTTTGTGTTCGTGTGTAAATTACTTTATGCGAAAGTTGATTAATGGTTCCGCCGCCTCGCCCGCCGCCACCCCTGCGCCGCCCCGTGTCAATACCTCTCTATTGTGCCACTTCAAGTTTTAATTTCAGACGAGATTAATCTTCGTCCTTGTTTAGGTTGTGCGAGTCATTGTGTGTGTGTGTGTTTGTTTGTTTGTTTGTTTGTTTGTTTGTTTGTTTGTTTGTGTGCGTGTGTGTGCGTATCTGATTTGGAGAATTGGGATCTGCACATTGCTTTTGTAAATGGGACAGTTAAATGTTTATGCTAGTCCTACACACGATTACACACACACACACACAACACACACACACACACACACACCACACAACACACACACACACACACACACACACACACACACACACACACACACACACACCCACAAACCCACCCACCCACCCACCCACACCACCCACCCACCCACCCACCCACCACCCACCCACCCACCCACCCAACCCACCCACCCACCCACCCACCCACCCACCCACCCACCCACCACCCTCAAAACAAACTTCACTAAACTGTATGTAACCTTAAACCCAATAATAATTTGAATTTACCACTTGCTAAAAAAAACAATTCAAAATAAAAACAGTTTCCGACGTACTTTATCTCCATTTTCCTTGATCTCCCTAAACCGTGTGTGTATTCCACAGAACCAGAACCAGGAAACGTTTACCTTCCCCTGACGTGTGTTTGTACCATGACCTTGACTTAGGGTCCACCATTTCCCCCTTACCAGATATCTTCTCCACCCCAACCCCCGTTCCTTCCCTCAACCCTGTGTACACGCTAACTTAGTTTTGGTCAAGTTAGTGAAGCCGTGGGGACGGGTTGTGGAAACAGGGGATGCCGAACAGAGAGCAGAGGGATAGTAAGATAAAGGCACGCTGAGGGTGATTCAATTTACGTGTAGGTGAGTATCCGAGGTTGAGAGTCCAAATGAGGAGGGCAGGATGGGATCACGAGAAACAGTAGGATGAATAAACGCGGATATTTTATCTGGGAGGAAGGTAATATGAGGCTTGGTTTGTCATGTGAAAAGAGAGAGAGAGAGAGAGAGAGAGAGATTCTACCTAGATAAATTTTACATGGCATATTAAAACGTACACTAGGAACGTTTTCAGATTTATAACGCGTACGTAAATCAACAAAGTTTATAAGAACACGAAGTCAAGTCTAGGCTACCTCACAGGATATCGCTTGGACAGTCATCAATACAGATCGATTTCATAGTGTGTAACCCGAACTTGCATTCTTCATCCTTCTCGCAAGTTATTCGCTTAAGCCTGCAACCCCTGCAGTAACGTCTTGGCAGCTGCAAATCCCTGTGTCTTTATTCTATCGTAGTTGAGTGTAAATTGTAATTAGTGCTCGTATTAAAAAAAAAATTGTTTCCCCAATCCGAAGCTTTAGCCCTGACGACGAATGGGCACAAGTCGAAAAATATTATATTTTATGTACGTGGAATTTAAATGCGATGAAAGAGATAACCTGACAGTGATTTATTTATGACATGAAATACATTTATCTTGTAGGTTTGAAAAATAGTATACAACCACACACACACACACACACACCCACACACCACCACACACACACACACACACACACACACACACACACACACACACACACACACACACACACACACACACACACACACACACACACACAACACACACACACACACACACACCACACACACACACACCACACACACTACACAGACACCACACACACAACACAGACACACACACACACCACCAAACACACACACACACACACACCAACACACACACACCACACACACACACACACACACACACACACACACACACACTACACACACACACATCACACACACACAACACACACACACACTACACACACACACACACACCACACACACACACACACACACACACACACACACACACACACACACACACACACACACACACACACAACACACACACACACACACACACACACACACACACACACACACACACACGACACACACCACCACACACCACACACAACACATCACACACACACACACACAACACACACACACACACACACACACACACACACACACACAAACACACACACACACACCACACAACACACAACACACACACACACACACACACACACACACCACACAACACACACACACACCACACACAACACACACACACCCACAACACACACACACACCACACACACACACACACACACACACACACCACACACACACACACACACACACAGCACACACACTGTGCCCTACCTCATCTACCACCTTGATACATGCCTCTGATGGGCTCGCCGGAATCACCCATAATGGCCTAGTTGTCTACCGGGGGCGTTTTAATGCTTTGCCGAGGTGAGGGATGCCCGAGCTGCCGGTGGGACAAGACGAAGGGGAGTTAAGGGTCACGATCCCCCATACAGCTTTGTGAAAGCTATTGTTATTTCAAAAAAAAATTACCACCACACCTCGCGCTATCTGGAAAGGGATCGTGTGTGTGTGTGTGTGTGTGTGTGTGTGTGTCTGTGTGTGTGTGTGTGTGTGTGTGTGTGTGTGTGTGTGTGTGTGTATGTTTGTGTGTGTGTGTTTTGCTGTAGTTATGCCTTTCAGTATACATGGTCTGTGGTCACGAAAGGTGTGGAAATCGAGGTTCTGGAAAAGGAAAGATTCGTGAGGGCTTTACGAAGGCAATCTAATTATATCCAGGAGCCGGTGTGACGGTATTGAAGATCCGCCCTTACGGTTGGTCCAGCGCATGCGGAGAACTTGTTGTTTTTAAATTTAATCTAACCTTTACCTTACCTAACCTAGCTAACCTAACCTACCCTAATTTACCTAACATAAAATTACCTAAAGTACCACCCTAAAAGCGTGATATTTGGTCCGAGTAACAGCCCGCGTCGTCTGTTTGTTTACATGCACCGAGATCTGCACATGCGCACTACCAACCATGACGGCGGATCTTCTAAACCGCCATACCGGAATGCGTTATGGCATGATCACTAAAGGAAGCATAGCTAGTACGAGAACACTCTGGGTCTCATACTAGTGCGTGATTTTTTTTAGATGAACATGTTTGACTTCACAATAATATGACACTACTGAAACGAAACTCATTACTGAATTACCTCATCAGCACTGTTGCCATTGGTTTCTCTTAGAATTTGTGCTCTCTTTGTGTATTTTGTTCGTTATATCCCCTTGATGTTGCGAATTGCGTCAGTGTGCGGCAACGGCCTTCACCGGAACATGGCTTCGCATTCTACCCTCACTTATAACAATACAACATAGTAGACAACTTCTACCTTCTATAACGTCCCTTTATCTTAATTTTACTCCTACTCCAAAAAGTATTAATATCGTACATTTGAAACCGGCTCATCGTTTGGTTTTCTTCATCCATTTTCCTTATTCACGTTGCAGTGCCTCCATTCTCTCTTTCCTCTCTTTATCAAAATCTCACTGTTACTCCAAAAAATATTAAAATCGAACATCTTAAACCGTCTCATCATATGGTTTTCTTCATCCACTTTCCTTTTTCACATCGTTGAGTTGCAGTTCCTCCATTCCCTCTTCCACTACCTTGTCCCTTGCATTTACTCCATCACGCTCTCTGCCATACATCCCCCGGGATTAGCAACCCTTCTGCATTATTGAGTCGTTCTCTGCGTAAATTAATCCGCTAACCCCAAAGGATCTGAGAGAGTAGAACACATTATATACTTTCGCGTCCTTGGTTGGCTTGTCTCCTGTGGTAGTGTCTCTATCCTCTGCTACTTCCCTATGTATACCTCCATAATATATCTACCTTCCTCCATAATATATCTCCTCTACTTCCCATTCTTGCTTAATCCCTTCTTCTAATTCCCTATATTCGTCTTCCTTCACTATTCCTCTCTCCAACGCCTTTCCTCTCCTATCCCTCATCCCCCCTCTCTCTCCTCGGACGGAAAAGGTATTGAAAATTAGATTCGTGACTTCAGGTCTTGGAGGAAGATTAACCACTGTGGGGCTTCAAGGTGTCAGGAGCACTTAGGGGAAAAATTACATCTTATCCTACTTCTCTTTCTTTCCACTTTCTCTTTTCCTCCTTCTCTTCTTCTCTTCCTAGAACTCCGTATTTTCCATCGGTATGAACTCTTGCCTCCCCCCCCCTCCTCCCCCCCCCCCTCCCCATCCGCCTAGTTCGTGCTGACGTGGTGGCGCTTTGTATAGTCAATAACCTTGTAGTTGGTACTTGCAAAGTGTCTAGATAGGATGAAAATCTCTTATCATATCTGCCTTTCCCCCATTATCAATTTCAGGGTAAGAGAGGATGGTGGTGGTGGACGTGGCTGCCAACACTACTAATGATGGCAATGTTGATGGCAATGTAACAAAATTGATTTAATGAAGAGATATTGCGGTTTGATTTTTTTTTTCTGAATGCGAACAAGGCCTACCCATTTGTGGCTCGTCGATTTGTTTGTTTGTTGAAATGAGGTTGAATGTGAGAGAGATAGGTGATGTGAATGTAGGGAATAGAGTGCGGAAGAATAGAGGAGGAAGGTACGCAAGGTAAAGTCCCGTACAGTAATGAAGGAAAGGAGAGATTTAGAGGTACGGAAAGGAATGGAGACACATCATACACCTGGGAAAGGAATAAAGTGAGGAAGCAGAAAGAATTAGATACGTTATGGAAAGGGGAAAGTTAGCTATTTAAATGTTGCGAGTACGTACCAAGGGAAGGAAGGAGGGAAGGTAGAACTTTCAGTCGAGGGGAAGGAGAAAGAGTTCCAGGTGATGTAGAGGAAGCACGCACGCACACGGACACTCGCATAAACACACACACACACACACACACACACACACACACACACACACACACACACACACACACACACACACACACACACACACACACACACACACACACACACACACACACACACACACACACACACACACACACACACACACACACACACACAAGGTACTCCGTAGTGTAGTGGTTAGCACACTCGGCCCACAACCAAGTAGGCCCGGGTTCGATCCCAGGGCGGAGCGAAGATAGATGGGTGGTCTTCTTAAAATCCGAGTCCCTGTCCACCCAGCAGTGAATGAGTACCGGGTGTTAGCCGGGGGTTTGTGACCCGCCACCCGGGGTGTAACTTTCGGCCAACACTAAGTACTATGGATGAATGATAAAATGTTGATATGGAGACGGGGCCATACGAGTGTAGCTCAGGCCCTGTAAAATACAACTAGATGAACAACTAGATGAATACACACACACACACATACACACACACACACGAAGAGGTATTTGGCGACCAGGTTATGAAACAGAAAATGACACACGAGAGACACAGTGGTGGAACTAAACTAATGAATTCCTGTAAAGCGTCACATTGCTTCAGGCAGCCGTGAGAAACAAACATGGAAAGAGACAAGGGCTGGGGTGGGAGGTGGAGGCAGGGTGTGCAGACAGAGGAGGAGGATAGGAGTGAGTGGGAGGTGCTTATGTACGAGGGGAAGGTGCCTCTTAGGGAAGGACGTGCAGGGAAGGCTGAGGAGGGCGAAGTGTGGCCGTGAATGAAGTGGCACACGCTGCTTGTAACGTTAAGCACGCGCTATGTTCCTTTAGTGGTGTTTACTGATGGAGAAGTTGCAACCTAATACTGCCAATGGGCGTGTCTGGGCGTACACACACACCAGCCCGCCCGCAGCCATTGCTCTGTACCTGCAACATCCTGATTTTGAAGTTAAATTGCAATCATAATTCCCTTAGAAGGAAGCTTACCTTATGTTTCCCTAAAACTTGCACACAAGGGTTCTTTAAGGCCTGGTCCGTCGAGACTGATTTTCGGATGTCGTGATTCACTTACCTGAAGGCAACTCCTCCGGTGTGCAGGGCCGTGCTTGGATCCGGCAAGTTTGGGAGTTATTCGATTAAGACCTTCCGGAATTCGGCTGCGAGGCGGCTTGGAGCTTTTCTTTCGTTGCCAGAATGAGTCATGGCTTCCTGCGGCTCAGAGTAACGCTTTCTTTCCTTGCTTGTCTCATTAGGTTGTTTCGTTAGTGTTGTTGTACCTTAACTTGCTCATTTCATCCCTCGTACTGGCAGCGATGCGGCGGCTTCCTTCCACGGGACTCTTCTATTTGAGGGATTTTTCTTCTTTTTTTCCTCCTAAGGGCTCGTCTTGTTGCCAACCAGAAACCTTGTTGGAGTGTTTTTTCGCATTCTAGAAGAAACTTTGTATAGCATTGTTTATTTTTTTGTTAGGGGGGGAACGATATTGTCTACTGTCAATTAGGAACCGTGCGTGCAACTTGATAGGGTATATATTCTCTCTTCTTCTCTCTCTCTTCCCTAACTCTCTCCCCACCTCGTTCATCGTTCTTCTCCATTCTCTTCTCATCTCTCTCTTCTCTTCATCTCATCTCTCTCTTCTCTCTCTCCTTCTTTCCTCTCTCTCTCTCTCTCTCTCTCTCTCTCTCTCCTCTTCTCTCTCTCTCTCTCTTTCTCTCTCTCTCCCCTCTCTCTCTCTCTCTCTCTCTCTCTCTCTCTCTCTCTCTCTCTCTCTCTCTCTCTCTCTCTCTCTCTCTCTCTCTCTCTCTCTCTCTCTCTCCTCTCTCTCTCTCTCTCTCTCTCCCCCCCCCCCAACATTTATTCATCGCAGCCTATTACGTCTTAATGATGGCAGGATCGAATGCTATTATCTGAAGTAGTTGATTAAGCTCGTCCCTTTATGCACATCATTTTGGAGAAGTCTCTGCCGTCCAACGCACTGGCTTCTAACTTGACGCACAGAAGACGAAAAAATAAAACAGTCCAGGAAATAGTGAACTTGGGAGACACTTTTGAACAATGCATGAAACATTAATCGGGGACTAAATTGCAATAATGAAATCACTACTACAGCTGAATTCCTTGTAAATTTGTAACGCTGCATTTTATTGAATGTATTTAACACTTTCTGTATTTCACTGTTTCACTAAACAAATTCTGCATCTTTTAGTTTTATTTTCCTTTTCCTAGATATTTTTTTCTTTTTACTTCATTCACTGCTCTTTTCCTGCCATCTTGCCTTCTTTTTCACGTGAATTCTCCTGGAAATGGAAATATCAAGATACTTTTAAACTTTTGGATTTTCTTGCAATGCCTGTTTTGGGACTGGCTCAAGCGGACATTTGGTACCATTTTTCTAAGAAGTTTAGTGGACTTTCGTAATGTTGAAGAAAAAAAGACATCTATAAAAATCGTGTGTGTGTGTGTGAGTGTGAGTGTGTTACAGCAGTAGTATTTTGTTTGTGTTAGTTCCTGCGGCAGTGGTTGGCGGAGGGCGTGGTCGTGGGCGGTGCTGAGGCGGGTGTGATGCCCGGTGCGCACTCAAAACTTGTCCTCTGTGAGATTGAACAAACTCTCAAACTCATTTTGCCGAATGTAGGTCCGTGCCTCCACCAAGAAGAGTTTAATAGTTCTTAAAAGTTTAGCTTACACAACTTCCTTGATACTTCAGACTTGCGATAAAACACAGCATGCAGTCAGTGTTCAGCAGAGAGAGGAACCGCGCGGCCCACACTACCTTGTTGCGGTGGATGTGGGTTGTACTTGTCTTACTCTTTACTAAACAGAACTACATACTCAGCCCTAGTATTGTGGTCTGCCATTAGGTGAACCAACACGAACTGCAGGCTCGTCCAATCATCGTCGGTAAAAATACAGGAACATTTAAAAGCTTTCTGAAATCCTTTTCGCCAGGACTACTACCTACATCTGGTTGTAAGCACGATATGATAACTTAACTTAAATGTACAAAGTGGAACGAGTAGCTAACACGTCTTCTACAAGGAAGCATAATGAATGGAAGAGCACTATAGCAAAGTACCTTAGAAGTATACAGACTCCATCAAGGCAAAGTATAATCCCACTTGTGAGGAAGGTGGAAGCAGCAGATGAGTTTCAGCAGGAATCGCTTTATTTCAGGCAAGCTTTCAAGGAAGAGGGCGGAGGGGGCGGGAAAGAGGGAGGGACTGGCGCGCCGCTCCCCGCCATTCAGTTAATCTTAATTTACCTGTGTAGGAAGACCCGTTTCTCAGGCTCTGGGGAGGTGCTGAGGCTGGCGTGTCCTAAAAGTCCTGAAACTTCCTTCGCCGCATGCACAATCTTCCTCTCCCTCTTGCCTCCTTTCCTCCTCTCTCCATTCCTACACTTTCGCCTCCAATCTTTCTTTTTATGCCCAGCTCTTATTCTTCTCATCCTACTTCCAGCCATTCTTTTCCCCCCTTTCTTCCTTCTTCATCTTTTGCTGCCCTGTTTACCCGCCCCTTTCCCGCCACTCACTCGCCCACGATCCGCCGCGTTTGCCCTCATCTGGTTCTGATTTCGACTGTTCCTCTAATTTTTCTCCCTCCCGTTTATATTTTTTCTCGTTATTTTTTTGTTCCTGGTCCCTGTCTCTCCCTTCCCCATCTTTCGTCTATATCTTCTGCTGCCTCGCCTTCTTTATGCTGCTTCCCCCCTACCGACGATTCTTTTAGCTTTCCCATCTCTCTCCTGGTCCTTTCTTTATTTTCGCCCCTCTTTCTCCTCCCTCTGCCGCCACCCCCTTCTCTCGGTACCCCGCCAATTTTTTTTCAGTTTTTTTACATAGTTTCCCTCCTTTTCTTCAATTATTTTGTTGAAGCATTTTTTTTCCACTCTTCCCTCAGCTTTTGATGTGTTTTTCCTATCCCCTGATGTTCGTTATCCCACTCACACTCTTTTATGTATTGTTCTAACTTATTTTGCTCTCTCCATTTTCCCTTATCCACCCTAAAAACCACCACTCCTTCCATTTCCTCGTCTTTTTTTTTTTTGCCATTTTCCCTCATGTTCGGTGTATGGGAAATCAGAGCCATCATAAGGAATATTTATTTCCTTTTGGAATTCTTTATTTCTTTTTCTTTTATCAGGACTGCGTTATATTTTCAAACAACACGGGTGGGATGTCAACAAAATGTTGTATATTTGAGCTGTCACGGTGGGTTTTGGTCTAAATGTTTTTTTGAAGCGAAGCGGGGGAAGAATTTGGCTGGTGTTCTCTTGCTGTTGAGTGGGGATGAGGGGGGGAGAGGGAGGGCGTGGTGGTTAGTGAGAGATTGATTTGATTGATTTTGATTGATACATTTATTGGCCACTTTGTACATAACATAAATACATAACAATAATAATAATAATGCAGCCAAGGTCCATTGAGCCAAGGCTCTATTACGGACCTACAATTATAATTACTGTAAGCTGACGCATGTTGTGGCCCATCCGCCACCATGGATTACTTGTTTAACAAACAATGAATCTCGTGGAAAATAATATGAAAAATAATGAATAATATAAGCAATAATATTAGTAATAATGGTAACTGATAATGATATAGAAATAATAATAATAATAGTAATAATAATACCAATAAGCAATAGTAATAATAGTAATAATGATAATAACCATAATAAATAATAATAATAATAATAATATCAATAAAAATAAAAATAAAATAATAATCAAATAATAATAATAATAATAATAATAATAATATAATAAATAAATAATAATAATGATATTGATAATATTAATAATAATAATGATAATAACATTAATAATAATAATGATAATGATAATAATATTAATAATAATAACGTAATATTAATAGTAATAATAATAACAATAATTATAATATAATAATATTTGCAATAATGATAAAAATATTTATAATAATAATAATAATAATGATAAATGCACCTACCATAACATTACTATATGCAGTCTTTCAACTTGCATCACAAAAATGAGTTTTATAATATAAGTGTCTTACCTAGAATAAAAAAATAGAAATATTACCGGTAAATCTAATTACTATACTAAATCGTAAAAATAATCTCTAAATTAAAAAAAAAAAGGGTTAAATCTCTAAAAGATAGAGAGAGAGGAGAGAGGAGAGAGAGACGAGAGACGAGGAGAGAGAGAGGAGAGAGAGAGAGAGGGAGGGAGGGAGGGAGGGAGGGAGGGAGGGAGGGAGGGAGAGAGGGAGAGAGAGAGAGAGAGAGAGAGAGAGATATGAGGGTGTTGTGAAGAAGAATATGAGGATAAGTGTTGGTCAGGAAAGAGAGAGCTGAAGGAGGAGTTTAGTGGTGGAAGTGGAGGAGGTTTAGTGGTGAAGGGGGAAGGTGCTGGGAAGGACAGGACGGGATGAAGGAAGGAATTAGGGACGATGGAAGGAAGTAAGGTTGTAGGTGTATATTGATACTTTGGGTTCATGAGGGACGATGGTGTTGGAGAATTTGGGATCTAACGTCCTTGATTTCGGCATAATCCATAATAGATGTCAACACAAACACACACAAAAAATAATAATATTGATATATAAGTAAATGAATGAATAGATTGTGACTACTATTTTTTGTTTGTACTTTTCATTTGGTCTTCATAGATAACGACACTTCCGCACCGCCCCTAGCACCACCACTTCCCGTCAAGCCCTTCTCCTCCTCCTCATAATAGTCTCGTAGTGATAAAAACCGCTATGGATCGGTAGGAGAACAGCCTCATCCCATCCATCGTGAGAGTAATAAATACTTTGTTGTCTAGTTTCTCCCCTTTAATTCAAGTAAGGAGCGAAAAATCTCGTCACAGCTTCCCACACCACTTATGATATTAAGAAAATCTCCTCTTGGATCTCAGATTATTTAGCTTCCACTTATTTTTTGTTTTTTTATATAAGTTTACTAGAAACGCAATGGCAGTTTGATGGGCCCCTAGTTCAAGTATTCATAAAGATAATAACAATAATTATAAATGATGTAACAATGATAGTAATGGTAGGTATTGATTATTCGACTCAGTAACTACCTGAAGCCTCGACCAGTTTATGTCGACATGCCGCTCCTCAGGGACGCTCAAAGGAACGACTGACGCAAGAAAGATCAGAAGTAATTTTATGTCTCTTGTGGGGCGTCATTTGTCGAGTATCAAAGCGCTCTGTGTGGCTGCGTTGCGTCATGGTGGAGGCTGACGGGAGGAGACGGTGGAGGCATGATTCCCGCGGGAAATATCGCAGCGGTTTCTCCGCCCCTCTGGTCGGCTCCACAAAACCTCGGGGATTACTCGGTTATTCTTGACTCCGGCTTTCTAGGAACAACACTTAGCCATTTGTGTTGCGGCATTTTTTCATCTCTGATTCGGATGTGCAAAAAACAGAGGCGTGAAGGCTTATTTTATTTGTTGTCTTAAATTCCTGCTGTCTTTCTTTTCCCCCTTGTTTTTTTAAGGAGTGGTGGAGGAGGGAGTGCAGGAAGGTGCCGGGTGTTTCCTGTGCAGTGCGTCTGGGAAACACAGAAAAAGGAGGCGTAAACAAACACACGCACACGATGGTCCAGTGGATAGACCGTTGGCGCGCCATTATGTGGGTTAGCCGGTTCGAATCCTCGCTCGCTCCCGGGAATTTTTCACTGACAAATTTGGGCGGTTACTGTCCTCTTTGAACAAGGGGATTGGGTGCGTGGTGTGTGAGGTCCCAGCATTACTCAAAGATCGGTAATTATGAGCTCCAAGCTCGCACTGAGAGGGTGAATCTGGCGATCGCAAATCCGGCTCGCGTGGACAAGACCATGGGCGAATGACACACACACACACACACACCACAACACACACACACACACACACACCACACATCACACACACACCACAACCACAACACACACACCACACACACACAACACACACACACACACACACACACACACACAGCACACACACACCACACACACACACACACACACACACACACACACCAACACACACACACACACACACACACACACACACAACACACACAATAACCACACACACACACCACACACATAACCACACACACACACATAACCACACACACACACACACACAACACACACACACACACACAACACACACACACACACACACACACACACACACACACACACACACACACACACACACACACACACACACACACACACACACAACACACGGATACACACACACACGCCCACACACCAGGAACGTCTCATACATCTTAGTGACGCAGTAATTGACATTTCTCTTCTTGCCGCCTCCTCACCTTCTTTAAGCAACTCAATCCGCTTAATTGCCTGAATCCCCATTAGGTAACAGGTCTAGTCTCCGGGGACGTTTTCATACCACCCGTCGGATCAACAAACCTGTACTGCCTCAGGGTTAGGAAGGAAGCCACGTTTTTTATCCCCGTCATTCATTCCACTTGTATTCGCAGAGGTCGGATGATTTTTCATATTGATCGGCTGAAGATTATTAACCTGTAGAATGTGTTAATGATGTCCTGTATCGGCCTGTAGGTGGTTCTAGCACTATCCACAATCTTTGAATACCACCTTTGTAGAAATCAAACGTTAAGATAAGATATGAACAAATGGAAAAAAGTATGAAATTCGACATATTTTGTATACTAATTAATGTTCATAATTTCTGATCTTAACCTAAGGCTAAATGTCCATAAAAATTCATTCTAAATCTGTGTCTGTGTTAAACTTTGTGCCTCAAGTAAAATTTAGTAAAGCTCTGGCATTAACACGTAAACCGAGGCACAGCGACAGTGTTAATAATGATGGCCTGTCACGGTACAGTGAGCATTTGCGTCATCCTTTTACCGAGTAAGTCTACCAAAACCAAAGAAGAAATTGGCCAGGCACTTCAAAGGTACAAACTTAGCAGATCTTTGCTTGTAAGGAGAGAGAGAGAGAGAGAGAGAGAGAGAGAGAGAGAGAGAGAGAGAGAGAGAGAGAGAGAGAGAGAGAGAGAGAGAGAGAGAGAGAGAGAGTCATTAAGCAAGTCTCCTTGGTTTAACGTTAAGTTCTCCCGCTTTGCTTTCAATGTCCTCTCTGCTGCTTTTCACTCGAATGTACCTTTTAAACCATGCCTGAAATGCCTCTTTCCTCATTTCTTACTCTGGTATTTTCACTAGACTAGAGGACGCTGAGGATGCCTTGGTCTTTCCTTACCAGTGTGATGCGTATAGTGCCAGTGGGAATTTATTTCTGAAGACTAGCGTTAAGTTGTGAAAGAAAGGCTGCTTGACAAAATCGAATCCTTCAATATTGGTCATGAGATTGCTAGATAGTGAATGTCTGAGGCGCTGCCGTGTGTGCCGAGCTGTACTCGAATTCATAGGTTATAAAGGCTTTCTGTGCGTCCCGACTGACTAACCCCATGTTATCCCCCCCCCCCCCCCCTCCACACACACACACACACACACACACACCAAAATGCCAATGTAAATTCACTTGGCACCCTTGAGCTGTGGTTGGCCGTCGCTCCAACTGTGCTCTTTTAGATTTTATTTTATTCTTTATTTTTTATTTTCCTTTCCCTGCAATTGTGCAACATATTGGAGTCTTATTAAAGCGATCGTTTGAAATGTTTGCTACTTTTTTTAGCTCGGAAGGTACGAGATCAGCCTTTTTGCAGCTTTTCCCACTTTATTTGATGGACGTTTGGAGAATGGTATAGAATAGATGCTGAAGTAATAGTAGCTGTAATGATAGTAGTAGTAGTAGTAGTAATAGTAGTAATAGTAGTAGTAGTAGTAGTAGTAGTAGTAATAGTAGTAGTAGTAGTAGTAGTAGTAGTAGTAGTAGTAGTAGTAGTAGTAGTAATAGTAGTAGTAGTAGTAGTAGTAGTAGTAGTAGTATAGTAGTAATAGTAGTAGTAGATAATAGTAGTATATAGTAGTAGTAGTAGTAGTAGTAGTAGTAAGAAGTAGTAGTAGTAGAGTAGTAGTAGTAGTATAGTAGTAGTAGTAGTATAGTAGTAGTAGTAGTAGTAGTAGTAGTAGTAGTAGTAGTAGTATAGTAGTAGTATAGTAGTAGTAGTAGTAGTAGTAGTAGTAGTAGTAGTAGTATAGTAGTAGTAGTAGTATAGTAGTAGTAGTAGTATAGTAGTAGTAGTAGTAGTATAGTAGTAGTAGTAGTAGTAGTAGTAGTATAGTAGTAGTAGTAGTAATAGTAGTAGTAGTGAGTAATAGTAGTAGTAGTAGTAGTAGTAGTAGTAAGTAGTAGTAGTAGTAGTAATAGTATGTAGTAGTAGTATAGTAGTAGTAGTAGTAAGTAGTAGTAGTATAGTAGTAGTAGTAATAGTAGTATAGTATAGTATGTAGTAGTAGTTAGTAGTTAGTAGTATAGTAGTAGTAGTAATAGTAGTAGTAATAGTATAGTAGTAGTAGTAGTAGTAGTAGTAAGTAGTAGTAGTAGTAGTAGTAGTAAGTAGTATGTAGTAGTAGTAGTAGTAAGTAGTAGTAGTAGTAATTATATAGTAGTAGTAGTAGTTAGTAGTAGTAGTAGTAGTAGTAGTGTAGTAGTAGTAGTAGTAGTAATAGTAGTATAGTAGTAGTAGTAGTAGTAGTAGTAGTAGTAGTAGTAATAGTAGTAGTAGTAGTAGTAGTAGACGAGTATTAAAGGAGTGCATCGATCGGCAGGTTAATGGTTATGTGACCCTGTTTTCGTGATAGTCATTTTTTTTGCCTCTGACTCCAACTTTTCCATTGCTCAAAGGTGACCTCCTTTACCCGGTGTATTAGGGAAATTAACTTTTTCTTGATCATCATTACCATCTTTACTACTCCTGCTCCTGCTTCTCTTCCTTCTTCCTCTTTCTTCTTTTTTGCATCATCATCATCATCCTCTCTTCTTCTTCTTCTTCTTCACATTCTTCTTCTTCACATTCTTCTTCTTCTTCTTCACATTCTTCTTCTTCTTCACATTCTTCTTCTTCACATTCTTCTTCTTCACATTCTTCTTCTTCTTCACATTCTTCTTCTTCTTATTCACATTCTTCTTCTTCATCATTATCATCTTCTTCTTCTTCTTTCTTCCTCTCCTTCTTGACGTGTTCGCTGACAGAGCCATGAATCCGTGGCCTTTAACAATGATTTATTAAGCCATTACGGACTGGCTGATGAGCGTGGTCTTGTGTGCTTCCCTCGATGTGCTTGCGCCGTGCTGTTATGCTGTGTTAGCCGTTCCCGACACAGCCTGCACACCACCTGGAAGCTCCCGTCTTTTTAACCTTCAAATGCTGACTCCACAATGGTGCCAGACACATTTTGCTGCAGGGCAGAGAAAAGAAAACGTAATGTCGAGTTCAAGGCTTCATCTAGATATATAGCGGTCATAGAATACCGTCCTCCATTGGTGGGATCAAAGTGGATTGGTTTACGAGGATTGAATTAAGCTGTTTTTTGACATCCGAAAAGAAATAACGTTTTGCCGTGGTTGACATGTTTTTCTGTGTTTTTGTGTGAGATTTAACATGCATATTTTTTGTTTTGTTTTGTTTTGTTCTTACAAGATTTAAATCTTTGTTAGTATGTCAATTTGTGTTTGTTTTATAATTAAGTGTAGTGGATAAAACCTAAAAATACTATTCTTTTCCAACAATAATATGAACAGTGTATATGACATGATACAGTAGTCAAATTAATAGTAAACATCGAATCCTCTCCCACTCTCCCACGACGTCTGAGAGTCTTCCGCCCCTAGTACCACCCTTCCCACTTAGCATTAGAATATAGACACACACTCAGGCGGCTACGAGAGGAAGACGTTAGAGTAGTCGGGGAAACGCAACTTCCGGCCCGGCTCTGAGGTAGCAATGGGTTACGCAAGACTTAAAAGAGGAATACGTGAGTCAGACGGTTCTTGTGACGCGTGTCATGTGTTGTACTCCAGTTTTTTTGGCGCCGGGTTGTAAATTATGGTTATTCAACGTATAATAATTAGGATAAAATCACTACATCCCTATTTTTTCGAGTGATCCGTCCATGGCATATTTTGTACTCTCAAAACTCGGACTAAGCTACTGATTAAAACTATTTCCTGATGAAGCTAAGTGATTTCCCTAGTCAGTTTGATACAATTTGATCAGGCTATTGTGAAGGTACTATGGTGTTTAATGTTAGTCGAGTTAGTGATGATATTCCAAGAAACAGTCGAGATAATCCTGCAGTACCGAGAACCTGCAGTGTGCCTTGATACACCTTCCGAAACTTGACAATGTAAGGGTAGGTTGGCCACCGCTGCCTTGCATGAAGTGGGCTGGGAAGCAATTATAAGGCAGTCTCCCCAGCAACCCCAGTCTTAATAGGGAATAATGGGGGGGGGGATTAATTGTGTCTATTTTCCTTAGCAATTATTACATTTTAAGTATGATGAATGTTCTGCCAACGTGTCGTAATGCTGAACTTTTTTTCTGCTCTATTTTGTTTGATGTGTGTGTGTGTGTGTGTGTGTGTGTGTGTGTGTGTGTGTGTGTGTGTGTGTGTGTGTGTGTGTGCGTGTGTGCGTGTGTGCGTGTATGTCTGTCTATCTGTGTATATGATTTAACGTTGTGAATATAGTTTTTTTTCTTCATATGCAGCAGTAATAATTTTGATGAATCTCACATCACTTCATCCTAATTAAGAACCTCCACAAAAGGAAGCATAATGAAGCGAACATTTAATTGTTAACAAAGGCGTGTCTATTATGAGCGTGTTAGACAGTCACGGATGGATGCCAATTATTTCATCGCCTTTCATTTTCGTCTGACAGTCGCTAGATTTATTATATGACCGAGAGAAAAAAAGCCTTCCTCCCCCCGCGTCCCCCCTTCCATTGCCACACTCTGCTAACGATATATGTCCTATTTTTCTGTTTCCATTTTTCCCCTCAATGTTTGTGGTGAGAATGCCAACTTTTCTTTCGTCATTTATTTACGCCCAAAAAGTTTCCATTTTGTTATTTATGTTGTGAAGTAAAAGTCCGAGTGTGAGCGATATAACGCGATTATAATTTACGTCATGTTGAATGCATTACGAAAGATTACATAATGTATATTTTACGTAAGGTGTTTTTTGTACGTATGTTTCGTCACACTTCCTATGATTTTAAGAGTGAATTTCGTGCACCTTCGTTGATTCACTTTTGATACTCTATTCTATGTATCTATATGTTTATGTATATATTCAGGAGCTATAGTTTAAGTGTGTCATGCATGTACAGAGCGAAGACTAAATGCCAAGTGCCGCCTACTGCAACGCATGAATGGAGGTGCTGTAACGGTCACTTTACTGAGGCGAGTCATCGGGTGTCAGTTTCAATTGATCGAAAGCATATAGAGTTATTGTCTTTGATAATGTGCCGTACCTACATTACATTAATTTTATATTTATATTTTCATTTATCATATGTCCTTCGTCAGTTTGATTTTCTAAAGAACACTTAATTTATCTGAAGGTGCACATGAGGAGGTTAGTATAAGCTTCTTCGTGTGCCTAGACTGTGCTTTTGATCTACGTGTTGGCAAATGATGTAAATCTCAAAGAATTGTTGTCACCACATGCGTACAGTAAATAACATGTTGACTCGTATTATACGTAATAAGATGTTGTGTAATGTCAGATAGTGTTGTGGAAATAAGTGATGTGTGTGCGAGGCGAACTCTTTGTACCGTGGCACGACACTCACGAAAGAGTAAACATCATACCCATGTTTTTGACGCAGATGACTGACAAGCCTGTATCACTAGTAGTAGGCCAGTGTGTGTGTGTGCGTGTGCGTGCGTGCGTGCGTGCGTGCGTGCGTGCGTGCGTGCGTGCGTGCGTGCGTGCGTGCGTGCGTGCGTGCGTGCGTGCGTGCGTCCTGGAAATGTTTGGTGTTGTACAATTGATGTTGATTGAAAATAATAGTTCCAAAACAATGATTCTTCGTAATTCATTTTAATGTTTGCATCATAATACAGACAATGAAGATTATGAATTATGCGGATTATTTCGTGCAGAGTTGATTTGCATTTTGGAAAAGAAAGTCATTTGGGCAATGTCAAAGAGCATGTTTATCTTGAGTCTCTTGGCAGAATAAGTGAACCGAAGAATCGTTCTGATATTTGCGTAGTGAAGGTGAACGGCGAGGAGTCATGCGGGGGTGTGCGTGAGGAGGGAGACATGCTCGCCCCGGGGATCAATAGCAGACTATCTTTAGGAA
The DNA here is from genome assembly GCA_016584305.1 of Chionoecetes opilio. NCBI lineage: Eukaryota > Metazoa > Arthropoda > Malacostraca > Decapoda > Majidae > Chionoecetes > Chionoecetes opilio. Next base: position 1,590,902 of record JACEEZ010011360.1, read on the forward strand.
GTCCCCACGCCCATGACTGTCTCCAGGCCTAGGTGGGAGGCTATCGAGGAGAACCTTCCTCAGGACTCAACCTCATAGCCTCTCGCCATGTATTGAGACGACTATTTTTGTTTTTGCATCCTCATCATTTATGTTGCTCTCTTTTACAAGTTTATAAATGACTTGTTGGGAAGTAAAATTTAATTAAGAAGTCATGTCTTTTATTCATTGACAGTAAAATAGTAATGAATGATAGGATTTGAGGGCCCTGTTGTAGTACATTGGTCGACTTGATTGAAGAAACAAGACGCTGAGTCAGCTTGGCAATAACATATGGTGTGCATATAGAGACTCAGTACTCAGCTCTTTATTGTGCAATTATGTGAGTAAGTGAGCGATGCCTGGTGGGAGGGAGCCATGTACAGGAGCAGCTTGGTAGTGGTGAAGGAGGAAAGGCAGGAGTCATCGGTAAGAATCAAGAAAAACAAATTGGAATAGAAAACTAGAATATAATAGTTAGGAATAGTTCAAGAATAAATTAGGATAGGTTAGTTGCAGTTAGGTTATTATGTGACCTTATACTTCTAATAATGTGTTGCCTTGTTACCATATTTCCTACATTAAAGACAGGGATTGGAGGTTAAGGGTAACGATGGAATGTTTATAACCACACCTGGAGCAGTGACACTTTCCTCTTCAGTGATTTTTCCTCCTCTGTTCCACCTTTACTTCCCCTCCCTATGTACGTCTCCTTGGCTCTCCCCTTCCCCATCACCCCTACCACAACCCCCACTTCCCCTCCCCCCTACCTCATCACCCCTGCACCCCCTCCTCTTCCCTACCCCCTCCCCTCCCAGCACCCTGCACGTCACCCCGCATTATGCTCGCCCAGACAAAGACGGGAAAGTTGCCTCATAATTTACATCTTGAAAATGCGAGAGTATCTTATTTCTTGCGTGCACTCAGAAGACTCCTGGGATGGGGGGGGGGGGGGGGGGGGGGGGGGGGGGAAGGACTCCTGGGCTGGGGGGGGGGGGGTGAAGGACTCCTGGGCTGGGGGGGGGGGTGAAGGACCAGGGAAAAAGTAGGGAAAAATTATAGTAGTTCTTCCTCCATTTTTCTTCTGTCTTTCCATTTTCTTCACCCTCCTTAAATCCTGAGTCATAGTTTTTTTTATGTATTCTGATCTAAACCCCCCCCCCCCCCCCCCCCCCACACACACACCCACACCACACACACACCCACACACACCCCCACACACACCCCCACACACACACCCCCACACACACCCCCACACCCCACACACACACACACACACACACACACACACACACACACACACACACACACACACACACCACACACACCACACACACACACACACACACACACCACACCACACCCACCCACCCACACCACCACCCACCACCCACCCACCCACCCACCCACCCACCCACCCACCCACCCACCCCACCCACCCACCCACCCACCCACCCACCCACCCACCCACACCCACCCACCCACCCACCCACCCACCCACCACCCACCCACCCACCCACACCCACCCACCCACACCCACCCACCCACACCCACCCACCCACACCCACCACACACACCCCCACACACACACACACACACACACACACACACACACACACACACACACACACAACACACACACACACACACACACCACACACACACACACACACACACACACACACACACACACACATTTTCCGTGTTGGTAAAAAGTTCCCGAATGATACCTATAGGAAATGTGTGCTTTCTTTTATCTACTAGTGCATTCGTACCATGTGACCAGATGATCAAATGCCTCTTTTATTTAGGGAAGAGTAGAAGGGGCTGAGGGAGGTGCAGATGTGAAAATTAACACGGTCAATGTGACGTATTGAACAGCATTTAGGACAACAAATAGAAAGAGTTTCCAGTGAAGGTCATGGATGAAACGAACTCCAACAAAATGTGAAAGTTTGTTTGTTACGTAGAAGTGAAGAAGTGAAATGGAAAGAAAGAGTGAATGTAAAAATGAAATGGAATGAAAGAGGAGAATGGAGGTGTTCCCGTATTACCCATCTTATTTCACGAATAAGTGCAATATTTACTCGCCTTTGTTATCTGTACCAATACATTAAAAACTGACATCGTGGTTATATTGCCTATACTGTATGCTCCTGGGTACGAACCAAAATAGAAGCATCATCATCTTGTGCCTTGATATCAATCAGTGTCAGCCAACCAGCACCGTAGTCTGCAAAGCCGTAAAGCTGGCAGTCATGTTTCAGCGGTGCAGCAGCAGACAGCAAATGAAAGTCATGCTCAGCCCCGGCCTTGTGTCAGGCGAGCATGCAGGGCAGTGTGTCAAAAGGCCAATACTCCAGCGAGACACACAATTGGAAGCCCGACGTGATGCCTTTTGTGTGTGTGTGTGTGTGTGTGTGTGTGTGTGTGTGTGTGTGTGTGTGTGTGTGTGTGTGTGCGTGTGTGTGTGTGTGTGTGTGTGTGCGTGTGTGTGTGTGTATGCGTGTCTGTGTCTGTGTGTATGTGTGTGTGTGTGTGTGTGTGTGTGTGTGCGTGTGTGTGTGTGTATGCGTGTCTGTGTCTGTGTGTATGTGTGTGTGTGTGTGTGTGTGTGTGTGTGTGTGTGTGTGTGTGTGTGTGTGTGTGTGTTGTGCGTGTCTATGTCTGTTGTGTGTGTGTGTGTGTGTGTGTGTGTGTGTGTTTCTAGCTATTGTGATGCCGACGTGACGTTAGTAAGTCTGCAGTACTCAGACACGCGCGCGCGCACCCTCCCCTCCTCCGAAAAAATAGGAAAATGGAAAAAAATAGAACAGCGTGTCGGGATCTAATTCTGTGTCCCATTCTTTTTTGTGTGTGTCTAAAACCGTAGTTCAAATAGAATAAAAATCCCAGGATTTTTTCCCCCACACATGTGGATAAGTATTTTTTTTATTATTAAAAGGGAAAAAAAATGTCGTTTCCGGAAGCATGAATCGTGGCAGCGTCCGTGCGCCCTTTGGTGCCCTCGCCGCCCGCACCCGCCTGTCCACCGCACACCTGCTGCTGCTGCTGCACGTGATGCTGTAAACTCTATTTTTGTGTGACGGGAAAAAAGTCCCTTTGTTTTCCTCACCCATTCTGTAGCAGCGCAAAAATTGAAAGAAAAATTTGAGTGAAAGGAAAGGAAAGTATCTTTCCCGTATTATATCAATATAAAATTTGTAGATGTGATTGATAGATATGTAGGTATGCAATACGTGAAATACTCTGATATAAATGAAAATCTATTTTTGAAGTGTCCAATCTAGACTCTTCACTATTTGAAGGAAGAGCGGGTTAGTTATGTAAAGAAAAAGAACGAAAGAAATATGTGTTTAGCGAAAATTAGGAATGCGCCAGTATTTTCATGCTATGGGTGGAGTGACTTTGGAAAAATCCTAGTATAGGGCTGGCTTGGATGCCAGCAGGCGGGAGGCAGCGGTCATAGCACAACAGTACAAGAGATGATTAATGCTTTAATACACACCTTTCTGCTTCGTGTAGGGTAGGATAGCGCACATTCCATCGCAATCGAGCTTCAGTTCACTTTTCAGACTGTAGTGCAGGAAAGCCTTGATTGCATAAGTGAGAGTTATTAATATTTATCTTGATGATTAGCGAGGTTAGCAAAGATAGCGATGGCTAGTGTCAGCGGGGCAGTACATGTCAGGACGAGGCGTGGATTATTGTGAGGAGCTTGGCAAGTATGAGCACGGTTGTCACTTTAAGATATTAAAATAATAGTTTTTTCCCACTGGTGAAATTGTTGATGTAGAGGAATTTTGTGTAGCGTTCTTTGTGAGAATGATTATATATATATATGTAGGCAAACGCTGAGGTACAGAGGCAGCACGTTACACCTAATGTAGACCGTTAAAGTAGTAAATGCTTGAGCAGGAATTGAGAAGCGTAAATGATACACCAGAAATATATCGTCATTGTCAGTATTTATTCGCCTGCTGCAAAAAAGTCACCACACCTGAAAATCTTTGTTATTGCTATACTCCATAGACGATGATGTGGGGATTCCATTACATTGATATCAAAGACAATACTCTAACAGACGTATTCCATAAAACACTAGCATGAAACCGTATTAATGTAATGCTGTGTTGGAAATGTCTAATTCGCTTTTTGGGGGTTATTTGAGTTTTATAATTGGTTAGTTTAGGTTATTTGAGGTTGGTTATTTGAGGTTAGAGGCTGCAAAATGAAGGTGAATCGAATGTTAGAATATATAATGAGTGCAAAGAGTGAGGGTGAGGCAATGGTGACAGGCATGGGAATAATGGGAGGTCGCATGAACAAGATATAATCAAAAGGGAGGAAGTGAAGCAGCAATTGCAACCTTACAGGATGGCTAGGCAGCAGGAGTGGATAGCATTACAATTGAGATGGTAAAGTCACAGGAACTACCTCGTGTAGGTCTCGCGGCCTCTTGTAGCTTCCTTATTTTCTTCTTATGTTCTTATAAAGATATCAAATAGATCAATTATCCTCATCAATCACAGTGATATAACACGAGTACGATAAACTTCGAATAGAATGTGATTGTTGCATTGATATCAGATCTAATGGATTAATCGAGCTACTCATCTTTATCTTACTTATTGACTTACTTTATCGACTTACTTATCTTATCAACTTGTCTTTAAGTTCTAGACACAATGTGCTCCTCGAGTGATTGTATAAGCTTTATTTTTATTTTTATTCGAAAATATTATAGCAGTGAACGGTATTTCAGAATTTAAATCTCTTTTCCAACGGAAGCCGAGTAAGTAAATAGTAGAAACATGCGAGATAAACTGAGGCAATCGGATGTGTTATAATGCTTTGAAATAAAAGCTTTTCTGGTCGTGCACTCTTGTGTGTTGGGTGTGGGAAAGAGAGAGAGAGAGAGAGAGAGAGAGAGAGAGAGAGAGAGAGAGAGAGAGAGAGAGAGAGAGAGAGAGAGAGAGAGAGAGAGAGAGAGAGAGAGAGAGAGAGAGAGAAGAGGATGTGCGCTAGTGAGGTATTATTAGATGAACAAAAAAACAAAACACACACACACACACACACACACACACACACACACACACACACACACACACACACACACACACACACACACACGTACGTACGTACTCCGTAGTGTAAGGGATAGCACGCTCGGTTCACAACCGAGAAGTCCCGGGTTCGATCCCCGGGCGGAGCGGAAACAGATGGGTTGTTTCCTTAAAACCCCAGCCCCTGTCCACCCAGCAGTGAATGGGTACCGGGTGTTATCCGGGGTTTGTGACCTGCTCTCCGGGGGGCTGGCTTCGGCCAACACAAAGCACTAAGGATGAATGATAAAAATGTTGATATGGAGACGGGGCCACACGAGCATTGCTCTGGCCCTGTAAAATACAACTAGATGAATACAACTAGATGAATACACACACACGCACACACAGAGACCTAATTACTAGGATACCATAGCAACTGCTCTCTCTTTCTCTCTCACTGTCACGCTGTCACTCTGCCACGCTTCAAGTATAGCATTAGTTAAGCATAGTTAGTAAGTGTTGCAGGTTATCGTTTGCAACACTGGCCTCGCCTTTCCGTGGATCACCACAGTCATTAAACCTGGAACGCCTCGAGCCTCGTGTGACGCGCCTGCCTTCGCCTCGCTAACTGAGAGTAACATAAAGCTTGCAGCCAAAATACTTCACCCCAAGGTCCGGTTACCATGCTGCCACCACCACCACCACACCACCACACACAAGGACGACCACGATAGCAACGACAAAGTTTAGTCAGCCACCACCACGCCCGCCGTTTAGCTGGCATTTACCCCCACACACCTTCAAATATTTATAGAATCTCATAGTCAGTGTATACGTGACCCTTAAAGCCTCAGAAAACAGTTGCAGTCGTATTGTAGGTGACTGAGTGGTCACCAGATTTAAGGTTAGTCTCTCATGAATCTTGAATTAGAGAGTAGAAAACTAAGCAGCGTTTCTTCAGTCAACGTTTGGCTTTTCAATATAACTTATAGGTAGGTAAAAATCATATCTTTATAAGCAGTCGAGATAGTCTGCTAGTGAATCTTGTAACAGACAGGTTCATGATTGTTGATTACGTATGGTTATGATGCGCTGGTTGTCACGAACTAGAAAAAGAATATAATCTCACAATGTTCCTTTAAGTCACACGCTCCGTATGTCTTAGGTCTCATTTTGCGACCCTCATCTAGAACAAATGTATGCTCACAGGTGTGCCACAAATTAGGAAGCTATGTGGTGTGTCTCGCTGTGCCCCGCTGTTTCTGCAATATTAGTTATGTATTTTTTTTTCTCAAGCTATGAAAAGTTGTGAAATATGAATACTCTCCAGATACCAGCTTGTAAAGACGAAAATTAAAAAGTGAAAATATGAGAGAGAGAGAGAGAGAGAGAGAGAGAGAGAGAGAGAGAGAGAGAGAGAGAGAGAGAGAGAGGAGAGAGAGAGAGAGAGAGAGAGAGAGAGAGAGAGGAGAGAGAGAGAGAGAGACATTCAGAAGTCACAAATAAAAAAATTCATTTGGGAGAGGGAAAGGGGGGGAGGAGAGGGAAGGGAAGATGAAGATGCTGAAGAATGGGGGAAAAAATGAGGAGGAAGATTGGGAAAAAGAGGATGGTGAAGAGGAGTGGAGGAGGAAGAGATGATTACGTTAGTGGTGGCGATTGAGAGAGAGGGGGGGAAGGGACTCGTATTATTTAGAATTGTAGCATAAGCCATTTAAAGGGGACAGGACATATCTTAAAAATGTGTGTGTGTGTGTGTGTGTGTGTGTGTGACTGTGTGTGTGTGTGTGTGACTGTGTGTGAATGTGTGTGTGTGTGTGTGTGTGTGTGTGTGTGTGTGTGTGTGTGTGTGTGTGTGTGTGTACGAGAATGGCTCTGTTCACACCTACACACACACACACACACACACACACACACACACACACACACAACACACACACACACACACACACACACACACACAGCTGCTCCAGGCGTGGGTGTGTTTTCCCTTCGATATGACGTGTTTAGTATCCTGACCGACTAACTAATTTGGTATATTTAGTTACTTTTCGTAATTTTATGGCTAACAGACACTTTTTTATAGCAAAGGAAAGATCTGGGCGTGAAGGGGTTAAATTCAAGGTGGTATTTTCTATCCTAATATTTAGTTTTTCATTTTCCTTGCACTCTCCGTCTTTAGCAATTATCCTGTAGTTTTAGTTTTAATTTTCTATATCCTCATCCGTTTTTTTCTTAATCCCTATCTTTTTTCTGCCATATTACTTGAATTTGCTTCTTTTTCTTCTCATTATTTTCTTGCTACGCTTTCCATACACTGTAAAAAATGCAGGGTATAGAAAGGGTATAACTGGGGAATAAGGTATAATTTCGAGCTAAAATACCCGTAGCTTCACCAATACCCCTCTCAGTCAAGAGGAGGGGTATTTTAATGCATTTTTATACCCTTCATTAAGCCGGCCACACACACACCGGCGCGGCCTGTCCGGCCGACGAAAAGGGGCGTGGCTAGAGGCGGCGGTGTGTGTGTGGGGTGTTTTTTCATCCGGCGGGGCCTGTCGCAGCGGCCGGAAAGAAAATCAGTCGGAGCTTGAAAATTCCGTCCGGCGCGGCCTGCCGCCTGCGTGTGTGTGGGTGCCTTCCGGGCGCGGCCCGCCCTCGCTCGGCCAGATAATGACTAATTGTACCAGTAATAATTGTATTTATGATAATATAGGTATTATATATGACGTATTATATATAGTAGGACGTATTATTATAGGTATTATATATGGCTGCACATGCAGCATCACCAACAAGTCATTTTCGGACAGCGATTCATGTTGTCACCACGTGGTCCGACGTGTACTGTATATTTTCATGAGGCGGCCGGTGTGTGTGTGGGTCTCGTCCGGCGAACGATGCCCCGCCACTTTTTGTCGGCCGGACAGGCCGCACCGGGTGTGTGTGTGGCCGGCTTTAGACTCAGTCAAGAGAAGGGGTATTTTAATGCATTTTTATACCCTTCATAAGACTCTCACAAATGTGCTTGGTAAGCTTATAAAATGTAAGCCTTGACAGGCATTGTAACTCTTTATCAAATTACCACATTGTTACACTGAACATATAATGCGACAAAAAAGGTAATAAAAATGTATCAATTTCGAGATATTAATATTTTTTGAAAATATCACGAGTTATCTTGGGTAGCGGTACTTGGCAACTAAAATGCTGCCAAAAGTCGCTTGAAAATATCATCGCCGTTTCGCACTGCCATATATATATATATAAATATATATATATATTATATATTATATATATATTATATATATATATATATATATATATATATATAATATATATATATATCCCTACAAGTACAATTATACAAATATACTTTGTTGGTGCCGAGTCACTGGTGCCGCGCCAATTTTTGCCGTCAAACGACCTTCGCGGGTGAGCCTGTTAGCACGTGAGCGAGGCAAACACGGTGCCGCCGCGTGTAGCTGTGGCTAATCTCCTGTCCTCCTTTGTGCCTCCTGTGGAGGTCATGAACAAGCAGCTGACCATGGTAAGCACAATAATGTGGCCGTTGTTATAAACTTAAGTCTATGTATCAGAGCCGGCCTAAACCATTATAGAGCCCTAAGCAGAATTTGATTTGGATCCCCAAACCCGACTGTATTGACTACGATCAATGCTTAATCATTCGAAAACTTCAAATCTTACACCTTTTTATCAATGTTGTAACTTGTATTTGTGTTGTGCAGTTCACATGAAAAAATTCTTGATGTAATAAAATCATGTGTTCAACTCGCTTCCCTCTGGTGTAATTGAAATAAAATTCCATTGAGAAATGATCGCATGAAGCGTGTTTTGCACTGGAAGAAGTGCCTTTTAGCCCACCCAGAACACCGTTACGCTGGGACAATGAAATAGGCTGCGGAACAGGTAATACATTATTATCTAGAAAACCGTGCGTTATTTCACATAACGTTATAAATGAATAAAGTTCATGATTTCAACAGGCTTTCCTGTGGTGTAATCGAAATAAAAATCCATTGAGAAATGATTGCATGAAGCGTATTTTTCACTTGGAGAAGTGCCTTTTAGCCCACCCAGAAAACCGGTAATACATTATTTTCTCGAGAACCGTGTATTATTTCACCAAACATTATAGATTAATAAAAATCCAGATTTCAACAGGCTTCCCTGTGGCGTAATCGAAATAAAAATCTATTGAGAAATGAGCGCATTATGCGTGTTTTGAGTTCATAATTCCATGCTGCTTAAATCTTATAAATATAATAACTCGAAAACCGGGTTATCTTTCACAACACGTTATAGATGAATTGAAATGAAGATTTTAACAGGCTTGCCTGTGGTGTAGGCAGATTACAAATCCGTCGAGAAATGACCTGTTGAATGTAAGTGTGGGTGTGAAATGTCTCTGAATGTATTATATTGTGTCTGAATTTATTACATCAAGTGTCACCACCTTCAACACTACCATCAACACCACCACCATCATCAACACCACCATCACCCCCACCATCAACACCACCATCAACACCACCACCATCACCCCCACCATCAACACCACCACCATCAACGCCACCTTCAACACCACCTTCAACACCATCAACACCACCACCATCAACACCACCACCATCATCACCACCACCACCACCATCAACATCACCACCATCATCAACACCACCATCAACACCATCATCAACACCACCTTCAGCACCACCTTCAACACCACCTTCAACACCACCATCAACACACCATCAACACCACCATCAACACCACCAACTCCACCTTCAGCACCACCATCAATACCACCATCAACACCACCATCACCACCATCACCACCATCAACACCACCTTCAACACCACCATCAACACCACCTTCAACACCACCATCAACACCACCATCAACACCACCTTCAACACCACCACCAACACCACCTTCAACACCACCACCAACACCACCACCAACACCACCTTCAACACCACCATAAACACCACCTTCAACACCACCTTCAACACCACCACCAACACCACCACCAACACTACCATCAACACCACCTTCAACACCACCACCATCAACACCAACACACATGCCTTATTTATATTTTCAGAGGAGAAAGTACAATAAACTTTTGAAACCTGAAGTCCTCTTTTATACCTATAAGCTATAACCCTACCTAAGGGTATAATGGATTAGAGTACGAAGGTATATATATCATCTAGAATACCCTTAGCAGGGTATTCCTAGGTATAGAAAGGGTATACAAGGGGTATTCCTAGTGTCTAAAATAGTATACCCTATAGGGGTATATTAGAACTATGATATACCCTTTACATTATACCCTTTCAAGGGTATAACATTTACTTATAATACCCCTATGTAAGGGTATTATAAGTATATGTTATACCCTTGAAAGGGTATAATGTAAAGGGTATATCATAGTTCTAATATACCCCTATAGGTTATGCTATTTTAACCAGTAGGAATACCCCGTGTATACCCTTTCTATACCTTTAATTTGTACAGTGTAGTTTTCAGTTTTTTTGTTCTCCAATCCTTAGCATTTCACTTACTGTGTTCTTCTTTCTTTATCTTTCTTATACTGTCCTGCCTACATCTTTTTCTCCTCCTTTTGTACCTAAAAACCTTACCTCAAGCTTTCTCTTTCTTGTGTTGGTGAAAAAACCCAACATGATTACAATGACTATATGCGTTTTAATTGTCACTAGAAACGTTTCATGTAAATATTTTATCGGGGTTCTCTTTTTAACACGACATATTTTGTTCACCTGTTAAGTTTTTCCTCATTACTAAACTTCTTATTTCTTTGCCTCATTTTTTTCATCAAACGATAATTCTTTTAAGCGTTAAATGAAAAGAAAAGTTTGTGTGAAAGACTTTACACAAACGGTTAGACTTTCAGGAAGACCATTTTAGACCGCACTCATAAGGCGACCTCTGGTATAACAGGCTAGAAGGACCCTGGAAAGGCAACAGCGCGGTTTTCCTCCACGTTCTAAATACACCATTAAGACGACAATTGAGAAGGCGGCAAGTTTGGAGGATAACAGACGTGATCGGATTATGGAAGACAGTGTCCGCCCTCTGCGTGCGACCCTTGTCTTGCGCGGTGGGTGGAGAGGAAGGGCGAAAAGTGGGCGAAAAACACGACTTAAGAATGCAAGTTTCGATGTTGGCTGCTAACAGGCAATTATACTACCACACACACACACATGCACAGACAGAGAGAGAGAGAGAGAGAGAGAGAGAGAGAGAGAGAGAGGAGAGAGAGAGAGAGAGAGAGAGAGAGAGAGAGAGAGAGAGAGAGAGAGAGAGAGAGAGGAGAGAGAGAGAGAGAGAGAGAGAGAGAGAGAGAGGAGAGAGAGAGGAGAGAGAGAGAGAGAGAGAGAGAGAGAGAGGAGAGAGAGAGAGAGAGAGGAGAGAGAGAGAGTAGAGAGAGAGAGAGAGGAGAGAGAGAGAGAGAGAGAGAGAGAGAGAGAGAGAGACTAGGATTTCGGTCAGAAATTCCGATTGTTCCCTCGAGGTGGCTTCGGGTAATGTCTTCAGCAGGGTACTCGAGCGTCCACTACTGAAGGTTGCGAGGACATTGCCTTCGTGTGCTGGGCTGGTATGCAGGAGTGGGTGGCTCATAGATCCTCCTCCTCTTCTCCTCCTCCTCCTCCTCCTCCTCCTCCTCCTCCTCCTCCTCCTCCTCCTCCTCCTCCTCCTTACAGCATTCCCTTTCTCTTTTTCTTTCTCCTCCTCCTTGCAGCATTTCCTTCCTCTTCCTGCTCCGTCTCCCCATACTCCTCGCAGTTTTCCCATCCTCCTCCTACTTCTCCTCCTCTCCCTACTCCTTGCAGTATTCCTTCCTCCTCCTCCTCCTCCTCCTCCTCCTCCTCCTCCTCCTCCCTCCTCCTCCTCCTCCTCTCCTCCTCTCCTCCTCCTCCTCCTCCTCTTCCTCTTCCTCCTCCTCCCCCACTCCTCCTCGCAGTAATTTCCTTCCTCCTCCCTCTCCCTGGCTGTGTTGCGTGAGCCGCTTGTGGGAAGGGTAAGTGTTCGTGGCACTTTGTATCGAAAACAATGGCTGCGATGCAAATTATTGTACCTAAAACAAAAAATACTTGTGTTAAAATATTGTTTGAATACATCAGCGATATTCATGGGTCAAAAATACAGTGGGTGGAGGGCGAAAAAAACGAGAGACCGTTATTTTAAGATTATGGAAAACAAAATCAAATGATGGAGAGTGTATGTAGGCTGAGAAGTGCGCTACAAAGTATAAACCATAACCTCGTGAATATTAAAGTAACTCGGGACGCTGTCGGGAAAGGGAGGGAAAAGATGGTGTAATGAGGAGGTTGGCGGCTTGTTTTACGGTAGTGGCAGCGTGGCAGAGAGGGACGCGGGGAGGCAGTGGAAGGCGACGGTGAGGGAGAAAATGAAGCTTTGTCTTAGTGATTTGCGTAATTGAATAAGAGAACAGTCATGATCAAACAAATCTTATCAAGAGCAACATGAACAAATATGTAACTTTAGTATAGTGATTTACGTAACTGAGTTGGAGAAAAGTCATCATCAAACAAATGTTAATAAGAACAACCCTAGTGAAGTACGTGCTAAGTAATCAGCATCGGCATCCGAAAGCGAATGAAATATTAGTGTGTGTAATGCGTGTAGGTGTGGGCGCGGCCATAGAGGATGGGTGTGTGGTACGGGACGCTCCTCTTGAATACTAGAAAATTACTCTGGATTGTCTTTATAATTGAATTAATTAATGTTATCTAAAGTCAAATCTGCGTGTATTTATATATTTACCTCATGCACACGCTTACACCAAGGTTGAAACTCCGAGGCACGCGTGGACGGATGTGTGATGCTCTTCATACCTGTAGACATTAACTTTTGTTTTGTTTTATGATTCAGTAGATTGCATCGACTCTCTGTGTGTCTTTACTCTTTGCAACACGCCCTACACTCTCATCCTCAACCCTGTGTATACTGTATGCCTCATATTAAGTTCGTTTTTATCCATGCTAAGATTTACTTACTACAGATAGATTTCCACTATTCCCACAACTGACGGATTTAAGTTGTGACAGAAGATGCCAAGAAAGCCGTGTCTCGATCCTCCCTCATGTCTTCAGGGTAGACATAGAGGGAAGTGTTAGCCTGTCAGTCGTCAATGAGGGACCATGCCCTCCCTCATCTTCTATCTCCAGAGCCTCCCCTGTGTTCCTTCAAGGGATTAACAACTAACTAAATTTGATGAAGACCTCGCGACTTTCTCTCCTCTTGTGTGTGTGTGTGTGTGTGTGTGTGTGTGTGTGTGTGTGTGTGTGTGTGTGTGTGTGTGTGTGTGTGTGTGTGTGTGTGTGTGTGTGTGTGTGTGTGTGTGTGTGTGTGTGTGTGTGTGTGTGTGTGTGTGGACGCCCGAAAACGCAAAACACAAAGAGAGAGAGAGAGAGAGAGAGAGAGAGAGAGAGAGAGAGAGAGAGAGAGAGAGAGAGAGAGAGAGAGAGAGAGAGAGAGAGAGAGAGAGAGAGAGAGACTGCCTGTGTGCTTGTGTGTTAACGTCAGGGAAGGATCAAAGGAAAACAAACGCAACCCCCCAACCCTCTCGAAAAAAAAGTGAACAAGAGTGAAACTAAACCATTTTTGTCTCTGTGACTCTTGGCTTTCTCACAAACGCAGCTTCTCCCTCAGATACTGTCGATTTGATACCTCCTGTTTCTGTTCCCAAATGATGGCGACTGCTGGATCCCATCTCTTATTTGTGGACGTATAGGTCTATTCATAAGCTTCAGTTGGTATACCCGACAGCCCCCAACGTCCTTTCTACTTTTTTTCTTGTGTTGCAGTATGGGGCGTGGTATCTTTGAGTGTGTGTGTGTATATGCATGTGTGTGTGTCTGTGTGTGTGTGTGTGTGTATGTATGTGTGTATGTGTGTGTGTGTGTGTGTGTGTGTGTGTGTGTGTATGTGTATGTGTACTGTAAGGTAACAAGATTCCCTCCCCTTCTCTACTTTCCCTTTAACTTCGCTTCTCGTCAATCTTTTGTTACGTTGTGTTGTTATGAATGCTGTCGTTACTATAGTGTGTTGTTATTGTTTTCATCATTATCATTATGCAAGACTTTATTATTTTTTTGATTCGGCTTCACAGACTATTGGACGAGACATTACCTGCTATTATGTACATTTCTAGTACATTCCCAGTTCCAGTTTTATTTGTACTTTCTCGATTTTTTCCTCGTCGTCCTCCTTTCCCTCTTCCTCCTCTTACTAATAATCCTTTTCCTTCTCCTCCTTTTTTATCGACGTGCTCCTCTTCCTCTTCTTCGTTATTCCTTCTTGTCCTCTTCCACCTCTATCTTTTTCCATTGAAAGTCCTGCTCCTGTCACTCCTCCTCCTCCTCCTCCTCCTCCTCCTCCTCCTCCTCCTCCTCCTCCTCCTCCTCCTCCTCCTCCTCCTCCTCCTCCTTCTCCTTCTCCTCTTCCACCTCCTCCTCCTCCTCCTTTTCCACCTCCTCCTCTTCCTCCTTTTCTTCCATCTCAACCTCATCCTCCTTCCCTAGCATGAGTATAGAAGAAAATATTAGATTTGTGTTTTCCTTTCAAGTCCTTGGCGTAGTTGGTCCACTTTGCATCTCTTAATGTGCCTTATTATATCACTGTTTCTTGTTGGGTAATGGGAAGCGAGGCAGCAACGTAGAGGGAGAAGGAAGTAGGACGGGAGGAGTGAGAGGAAAAGAAAGAAAAGAAGACAGCAATATTAAAGGAATGGTTATGGTTAGGATTTTTGTGTGTGTGTGTATGTGTGACGTGTGTGTGTGTGTGTGTGTGTGACGTTGTGTGTGTGTGTGTGACGTGTGTGTGTGTGTGTGTGTGTGTGTGTGTGTGTGTGTGTGTGTGGTGTGTGTGTGTGTGTGCGTGTGCGTGTGTGTGTGTAAGCTGCAGGGAAGAGGATAGCCTTGTTCCTTGACCAGACATGTTAATCACGAGGGAGACGAACGGCAAGATCTCTCTCTCTCTCTCTCTCTCTCTCTCTCTCTCTCTCTCTCTCGTCTCCTCTCTCTCTCTCTCTTCTCCTCTCTCTCTCTCTCTCTTCTCTCTCTCTCTCTCTCTCTGTCTGTCTGTCTGTCTGTCTGTCTCTTCTGTCTGTCTGTCTGTCTGTCTGTCTGCTGTCTGTCTGTCTGTTTCTCTCTCTCGTCTCTCTCTCTCTCTCCTCTCTCCACTCTCAGTCTCTCTCTCTCCTCTCTCCTCTTCTCTCTCTCTCTCTCTCTCTCTCTCTCTCTCTCTCTCTCTCTCTCTCTCTCTCTCTCTCTCTCTCTCTCTCTCTTTTTTTTTTTATTTTTATTTAAACTGTTAGTACATTTTGGTGTTATTATGCTAAAGCTCTAGGTTTTACACTAGAGCTATCTCTCTCTCTCTCTCCTCTCTCCTCTCTCTCATCTCTCTTCTCTCTCTCTCTCTCGTCTCTCTCCTCTCTCTCTCTCTCTCTCTCTCTCTCTCCTCTCTTCCTCTCTCTCTTCTCTCTCTCCTCTCTCCTCTCTCCTCTTCTCCTCTCTCTCTCTCTCTCTCTCTCTCTCTCTCTCTCTCTCTTTCTCTCCAAGTCTCCCCTTTCCACCACTATCACCACCACCTCCTCCGCCCCTCTCGACTCACCCTTTTAATTGGATTTCTACGCCCCTTTTCGGTTACGTTTCGTGTACTTATTGCTGACTTTATTTTCCCGTCTTGTTACAACTGCACAACTGTTCGTTTTTCCTTGCCACTGTTTCTTTTTTATCTGCTATGCTTTTTTCTGTAGCTATGTATACGCAGGTACCTTTTATTTTCTTTTTTCTTTTTTCCAATTTTTCACATTTTGGCAAGGTTGTTACGTAGAATGAATTTTGCACTTTGGTTCTCTGTTTCTTTGAGCTGTGTTTCTTCCATTTGTTTATTACATTTTTTGTGTCTAACTTTAGTATATGGAGTCACTGTACCTTTAGTATATGGAGTCACTGTACCTTTAGTATATGGAGTCACTGTACCTTTAGTATATGGAGTTACTGTTTATTTATGCCAGCAGAAACATTCGCTCATTATTTTTTGTGTCCATGATTATTTTTCTCTTCTATATTTTTTTTTGTATCCCTCATATTCCTCTTCCTCTTCTCTTCCTTCTTTAATGACATTGACGTACTCCTTCCTATTTATCCTCCTCTTTCTCTCCTCTCATTATCATCTACCTCGTCTACGTTAACTTCTTTTTAGTCCTCCTACTCCCTTTAACATATCCTCTCACGTTTCTCCACCACCGAAGAACTTCCCTAGTAACGTAAAAGGACTAGAAAATGTAATCACCTGTACTAGTAACCCCTATCTGGACCCTCTTCTAGTCGCCCTCTCTCCCTCACTTGACCAATGGCCTTCACGATGCACACCATTTTCATTAACCCAAAATACCTCCAGAAGTGTCACCTTGGAACCTCTACCAATTGCTGTCTATTTCGGGTTTAAATAGTGAAGGTGGACAGGGGAACAGGGGGAAGAAGGGAGGGGGAAACGGAAGGGTGTGGGAGATAGACAGTGGAAGGTGACTGTTAAGATACAAAAGGGTGAGGTGAGGTAAAAGCGAAAAGGATAATAAGATTAAAGGGAAGAAGGGAGAGTTGAAACGAACCCCAGAAAGGAGATAAAGACTCAGACTGCCAAGGGAGTTGAAGCATGAAGGGTGTGAGAGACGGGTCATGAGAACAACAGTAGGAGAACAGGAACATATAGGAAGAACAAACAGTTACAGTTGTTCTATTGCTCCTGACGAGGCGGCTGTTTGTGACCAACTAACGCTATATTTGAGAGACATAGAACAGAAAAGGTAAAGGACGAGGAGGAAGATGAGGAAGAGAAAGAAGAGGAAAAAGATTATTACAGACAAAGTAAAAAAAAAAAAAAGTTGAAAAATTAGTCAAACTCCAAAAAAGTAGGAAAAAAAAAGTGATTGGTCTTCCCTTTAAAACCCTTCCCTCACAGGTATACTAATTAATTAAGCCCAAAAATCTGGCCAACCTGTACAGCTATGCCCATAAGGAATACAAAGGAATACAAAGGAAACACAAGGACGAGGAGAATGCAACATTATACTCGTAGAAAGTGAAGTGATAAGAAAGAGCCGCGAAAACACTTTGCTATTTAATTAGTGTTTCTTCTCTTTACCTGTTAATTATAAGTGTATTGCATGGTGTGTTTCTTCTCTTTACCTGTTAATTATAAGTGTATTGCATGGTGTGTTTCTTCTCTTTACCTGTTAATTATAAGTGTATTGCATGGTGTTTCTTCTCTTTACCTGTTAATTATAAGTGTATTGCATGGTGTGTTTCTTCTCTTTACCTGTTATTATAAGTGTATTGCATGGTGTGTTTCTTCTCTTTACCTGTTAATTATAAGTGTATTGCATGGTGTGTTTTCTTCTCTTTACCTGTTAATTATAAGTGTATTGCATGGTGTGTTTCTTCTCTT
>JACEEZ010011360.1:1618490-1633490 GCA_016584305.1 Chionoecetes opilio
GAGAGAGAGAGAGAGAGAGAGAGAGAGAGAGAGAGAGAGAGATAGAGAGAGAGAGAGAGAGAGAGAATGATTCTGTTCTCCCCTATGTAGGTAGTACGAACCATGATCTATGAAAAAAAAATATATAAACAGAGGTACAAGAGACCCATTAAAGGGGGAGGACCACCACCTCCAACACCATCAACACCACCACCACCATCACCACCATCACCATCACCACCATCACCACCACCATCACCATCATCACCACCATCACCATCACCACCACCACCACCACCATCACCATCACCATCACCATCACCATCACCACCATCACCACCACCACCACCACCACCACCATCACCACCACCACCACCATCATCATCATCATCATCATCATCATCATCATCATCATCATCATCATCATCATCATCATCATCATCATCATCACCACCACCACCACCACCACCACCACCACCACCACCAGCTGCCCTGACTAGTAACATACAATTCAATACTATATGACTCCCTTTAAAGTTTAAACAGACATTAATAATTTACAATATCGATTCATCCTGTTTTTTGGTTCCTTCCGTCAATTTATCCACCAGCCTCTTCGTCTCCTCATTAAGTTAAGTCTTCATCAACCCTCAATTATAATTATCAACCCACTGGTCTTCAATTTTCGTATACGAGATCTCCGTCAATTTTTTAGATCCCACGAGAAAATGAGGGAAAGCTAAATAATTACTTCCACGCGGTCCTTTTTTTCCCTTTTTTGACTACTGGGGTTTATTTTCCATTTGATATATTTTTTCTTTGATCAATATTAATGAGACTGCCGCCGAAAAAAAATTGGAATATTGGTAAAACAAATATTTGGTCGAATTTCAAACACTCGACAGTACACTGAGGAAATGAATTTATGGAAATGTGAAACCCATTTTTACGTCCAGCTCATTCTGACATCCTCTCCCTCCCTCCCTCCCTCCCTTTCACTCCCTCTCTCTCTTTCACTCCCTCTCTCCCTCCTTCCATCCATCTACCTATCCATCTACCCATCTCTTTGGTCCGTGGTGTTCGAGTCCCATCTCTTCCCTTTTCCCATAGTGTCCTCCCTCTCTCCCTATTTCCCTCATATTTTCTTTATTACCATACTTCTTTTGACTATCTCCCTCATGTAAAGCCACCTCGTCTCGGCGCGTAGGCTTTGTGTTGACCGTGATTTGTTTGTCACCTGCACGACACCAGAGTGCTCCGATGCGTTTCATAATGGATTTTTTTTTAATTCTTTTGTGTTATTTATACTTGTCTGACTATATAAAGTGTTAAGCAACGCGTCTCTTCTTTTATAATCCTTTAACATTTAATGGAGAATTTCTGTCTTTTGCGGTCTCATTTTTTCCTCCACTTAAGAGAGTAAGTGAAACCTTTCTTCGTAAATATTCCCCAACCTATTAAGAAGGAGGTATTGCATCTCTTATGAAGATGTAAATAAAAAACTAAAGAAGCGCAGAACTGAAGAGTATGAAGACACATAAATAAGTAAGAAGCTCATGAAAGGGTGGTTAAAGTAACAACTATAAAAGCTTACAGTCCTACCGCAGAAAAACCTGTCCACGAGAAGGAAGTGCAGGAGGGTGCAGCCAGGTTGTCCCTACTGAACAAGGAGGAATGGGAGGGGGAAGGTAGAGAGAAGTGGAGGCAAAGTACTGAGCTGTGGAAGAGGAGAAAAAATAGAAGGAAAAGGAGGAGGAGAAAGAGGTGAAGTAGCTATACTGTGGAAGAGGTGGCGGCGGAGGGAGAGGAGGTGGTGTAGGCACAACCGCTCCCCTTCCATTATTCAGCAGCGTTGGCTTCACCCCGCTGTGCCTCACCCTCATCCACATCCTCACCCGCCGGGATGCTGTGTCCCTGCATAGCTGCCTGCTGCGTGGATGGCGGGTGCAGGAGAGTGACTGACGGATGGTGGCTGAAGGTGAATGATATCTTGGGACGGATGACTGACTGCGTGGATGGCGGGTGCAGGAGAGTGACTGACGGATGGTGGATGAAGGTGAATGATACCTTGGGACGGATGACTGACTGCATGGATGGCGGGTGCAGGAGAGTGACTGACGGATGGTGGATGAAGGTGAATGATACCTGGGGACGGATGACTGACTGGTGGCTGACGGCTCCTTACCTCGGTCATCCATTAGCATCACATCCCCTCAGCTGTCACCCGCCTCTGTAAAGCGAGATGTTGTAGAGAATCACCGACACACACGTACAGGTTATAAGTATTCGTGGTGGACAATGTGCGTTTTCGTGGCATTCACAGTATTTTAGATATAGGATAGTATCGTGTGTATAAATTGTATCAGGCTATTAGTGTTAAGACACCCTTATCCACCGCACGCTCATCTTGTCTTTAGTAACTTGTCCATGGCCTTTAGTATACTCGCACAGGCCTTAAATATAGAGCCACCTTATCTCTTCCCTTCCGCGACGCATTCACGTTCTCCTCTCCACACCGCTGCCTCATCACGTGCTGGCCTTCACCAAGCTCGCGTGAAGTTTTGATGAGGCCATCGTTGGTTTTCACGCTCTGACGTTAGAACATATCCGTTCAGTTATACTTGACAGTAGGGTTCCGTTGAGGCACACATGAAAAGGGAGTGACGATATCTAAATCAGACTCATTTGAGTTGTCGTGATGTTGGAAAAAGCTGAAAGATTCTTTTTTAGGTCTTTAGGGGCTTGTAGGTAGACATAATGTAGTAGTGAGTTGTTTGGAAGGGCGCGTTTAAGGAACCTTAGGGAGTCTTGGCTCCCTAAGGGTTCAGCTTCCATCTTGGGTTCAGCTTCCATTTACCTAAGTATCTTATGACTTGTCACCCTGTGCTTGCTCCCGAGGGTGTCAAAGCGCCTTACGCACACCGGGTGCCTCCTCAGGTCGTCAGCCGTCGCCTAGGCCATTCTCGTCTTGTGAGCATTTACCTTATAGAGCCGCTTCACCGCTTTTACCCAACCACCGTCTCTACCTCGGCGAGCTTTTGGGCATCGTCAGGAAATTTTGCGCGAGTTCAGAGGCACGCGAGTACTTTACCTTTCGCAGCAATCTTTCTCCAGCCAGCTCTTCCGTAGCACCTCTGTTTTATTCATTGTCCAAGCGAGCTTCGCGAGCTTGGACACCTATTTCAGCCGAAATCAGGTGTCATATAGGCTTGTAAAATGTTTCCACGAATTCTTCTTCTTCTTCTTGTGACTACTTCTGTAGGCAATGGATATACAGGCGTAAAGGAAGAAATTTGGCACAAAAGGTTATATTTCGTCTCTTAACTCATTGTCCAAGCGAGCGAAGCGAGTTTTTAGCATTTATGCTAAAATTCGTAATATATTGTGCCTGGCGACATTAGTGCAGTGGCGAAAGTAGTGCATCAGTGTAGTGGAAATTAAATGTTTCGACTCGTAACCCTCACAATAACAGTGTCTGAGCCGAGGAGACAGGCTGCTTGTGTTAGGCCTCATATAACCACTATAACTCGTGTTTCTAATGCCGTTATAGGTGTTATTTAGGGTTAGCGTGGTGTTATATACGTGGTAGGGTGTGTTTGAGGTGTTAAATATGCTATTTCAGCCGTGGGTACAGAGAAGAGTTGTCCAAGCGAGCGAAGGGAGCTTGGAGCTTGATTCGCATATAACAATTATGAAATACCACCACCACCACCATCATCATCATCACCACCACCACCACCACCACCACCACCACCACCACCACCACCACCACCACCACCACCATCACCATACCACCATACCACCACCACCACCACCACCACCACCACCACCACCACCACCACACCACCACCACCAACATCACCATACCACCACCACCACCACCACACCACCATACCACACATCACCACCACCACCACCAGCACCACCACCACCACACCACCACCACCACCACCACACCACCACCACCACCACCACCACCACACCACCACCACCACCACACCACCACACCACACACCACACCACCACCACACCACCATCACCACACCACCACCACCACCACCACCACCACCACACCACCACCACCACCACCCACCATCATCACCACCACCACCACCATCACCATCATCACCACCACCACCCCACTACACCACCATCCACACACACCACCACACACACCACCACCACCACCACACCACCACCACCACACCACACACACCACCACCATCACCATCATTACCATCATCAACCACCACCACCACCACCACCACCACCACCACCACCACCACCACCACCACACCACCACACCACACCACACACCACCACCACACCACCATCACCATCACCACCACCACCACACCACCACCACACCACACCACCACCACCACCACCACCACCGCCATCACCACACCATTTTTTTAGAACTTTTTTCAAGAACAATTTAGCACTTTTCTTTTCTTTGTAAAAAGTAAAGAAAATCAAAGAAGGGGATGGTGAAGGTTAGGTTGGGTTAGGTCAGGTTGTAATAGAAGTATTTTAAGGTGAGGGTATTTAAAAAGTTGACTTTAGCCTGTGCGAGCTTGGACACGTTCCACATCTTTAGTGTGGACGTCTATTTCCTAGTTTTGTTATTTCTATATATTTACCATTTTCAGTAATAGTAGAGCAGGCCAGGAGGTCGCGTTGGTAGGGTCTTGCCTGGCTGCTTTAATGCCCAAGATGTTGTGATGTTCCAAAGGTTACAGTACAAAGAACATCATGCTACACCACCCCATTAGGACCTCACAAGGGTGTTAGGGATAGAGGTGGCAGAAGACCTCACAAGGGTGTTAGGGATAGAGGTGGCAGAAGACCTCACAAGGGTGTTAGGGATAGAGGTGGTAGAAGCGTAGGATAAAAGGCTGTTGGAAGTAAATGGATAAACATATTGAGACACATCATACACGAGATAGACGGGATTTTTTTTCCTACCTTGAAAGTTTCGTCTTCAAATATATTTACATGCTATACATTTCATAAAGGTAAAATCGTGAAAGTACTCATTTTATTGAATATTCTTATACCCTAATATATGTTATCACAATCTCTTGCTTGCTGGATACTCGTGTCAGATTACCAACACAGTGTAGCTCCAGGAACCAGTCGGGGTCATGGGAACAATATGATGTTGATTTAAAGATAATTAAGTTCAGGAGGAAATGCGTACGCGTTTCCAAAGCGAGTATTTGTTTTAATGTGATTGTAAATAAGTTGTTCTGAATGTTTGAAAATATAAAATGCGTTCAAAGTTGACAAGCAAAGCCTGATTGTAGAATGAACCTTTATCAATTACGCATCAAATTACATACTGTGTGACTACTGCAGAACAAAAACAGAAATGGGTTGTTTGTAAAGCGAGCGCGTCCTGAAAATTGAAAAAAGTACCATTTGGATATTTCCATACTCGCCGTGCAACACGAGCCTCGCCCAGTGTACACGACACAGCGTATTTCCCAAATTCATAGTTTTCATTTCATAAGCTCTTGAAATGTTTGTTTATATTGACTTTTTTACCTATTTACTCGAATTTGTTGTTTGTGTTTTGATAAGCATTCATCAATATTTGAAATAAATATCAGGTCGCCAGTTTTCACCGTGGCAATATCAACTTTATTTTATAACCGAATGGCTCATTGGCGAGCTAGCATTCGGCTTGAGTGTGTACGGCCGCTTGTTTATGCTCACAGACTCCTGACGCCCTGTTACGAGTCTTATATCTTCAAGTCGCTTATCAGCGCTCCGTAACATCAAATGGGAATCGTAGAAAACATTACAGAAAGTCAGGTGAATTAGTATGGCATTGCGTGTGGTATAACGATTTGGTCTTCATGATAAGAGGGAAGGAGGGGCCTGGTGATGATGGTGACTGTCGGTCCTTCACGAACACACTCCCAGAAAACACAAGGCCACAGAGCGCCGCAATCACTTCAGCAAGCCAGCGGCACGAGCTGTACGACGAAAAAAGAGGAAAACTGAATGGATGAGTTTTCTTTTTTGAAATATCAAAGAATGTTTTGATATATATTTGACCAATAAACTGGTTTTTTTCTAAATTGATTATTGTGGCAGCTGCACAAAAATAGCAGGAATTATACTCGATCTTTTTCATCTCTTTCACAAATACACTTTATGCACTAAAGATAAACCAAGAAAAATATAGGAATTTAGTGATAAAAAACCAGTTTTAACACTAAATACTGAAGGAAGTAATGAGGCAGTTACAGAACAAATGTAATGAGAAAACGTTTACAGAGTTGGACATAATTATCTTTTAACGCCGCTTCTGTGTAAAAAAATCTTTTAACAGATTTATATTAGTATAAGTCACTACATAAAGACTGCCCAAATTTTTATTCACATTATTAGCAACGACTAAATACACACCTGTACTACTTCTATATTTATCATACCTGAAAATATATCTAGTAAGATTAAACTTACTTCATTCTACACCTTGTAATTTTCTGAGTTACCATTATTCTCTTAGTATTACCATATAGTTACTACATTATTTCCATCTTTTCCTTAACATTTTACGACTAGTCTTCCTAATGCTCCTGGGAACCAATGCTACGGCTGCTTTCCCACTCTCAAGCAATCCGCAATCAGCAGGTTTTCCATGCCGTTTTGATACCATGCCCAAGCTGCCTCGCCCTGACTTACAAGCAGCGGAGAAGAGCAGACACCTCACAACCACAACAGAGAGAAGACTTACCTCTCTGCCGCTCTCAACCAGCGTGACCAGATACCAGTGATTGTAGTATCGTACAGCTTTGGCTAAAATGATCGTATTTGGGCCTAAATTATCGTATTAAATAAAATAAAAACATTCGTGGTACGCAAATGTCAGTTCAGTTAATTCATGGTCATTTACTTGTTTTAATGCTGTCAAGTTACAAATGTTGGTATACTATGTTAGATCTAATTGTTCATTTTAACCAAACCATTTTAATCAGCACTATTATCGTATATCATATGGACGTTATCGTTTATCGTACCAAGCACCAATTTGTCGTACATAAGAACATAAGAACATAAGAAAATAAGGAAGCTACAAGAGGCCGCGAGACCTACACGTGGTAGTTCCTGAGACCTACACGTGGTAGTTCCTGAGACCTACACGTGGTAGTTCCTGAGACCTACACGTGGTAGTTCCTGAGACCTACACGTGGTAGTTCCTGAGACCTACACGTGGTAGTTCCTGACATGTGATCACGCTGCTCCCAACCAAGCTCTGCCGGCCGTTTAGTCACAAGAACCCCTGTACACTTACTTAGTTTAGACATAATAATATTTTAGTACAAAGATTGTTACTCCACCGTCTTACATTGGTGTATATCATTTGTAAAGAAGATAAGAATGTCGAAGAAGCTATGGAAATTTGTAGCTACCATTTCCTGCAGCAACAAAAACGATATACTTCAATATGAATCTTAAATGGAAGAAAAAATAATGCATATTCATTCTATCAACCATTTTTTTATCGATAATCTCTAGTGTTTTTTTTTTTTTTGTGTGTTTTTTTTTTAACATCATAAAGGACTGGCCAAGGGCAAAACACAATAGTAACCAAAGCATGCTTAGTTGCATTTCCTATAAAGAAGGGTCATTACAGTAAGAGAGATAATCAAAAACACGGTTGTTACCAATTGAAATCAGAGTTAAAACTCTCACGGTATAATACTAGTCCAACTGTTTGACACACCTAACACTTGTATACTAGGCCTAAACATGAAAAACTCAATGCCTTTTTGCAGCAAACATTCTCTTACGCGTTCACTTTGCATTCTGGTTTCTTGAGTTCGTTTGAATGTAGATTTACGAAGTCTATCTAGTATATCTTATCTAGGGTATAAATGGTTGTGACTCACGGCTCGTGTTCTACATAAAGGATTGAACAGGGTAGGGCATGGCAGGGCAGGGTTGGGCAAGAGAGGTAGGATTAGTTGAGATTAGATAGATATGAGTAAGGGAAGAAGAGAAGAGAGAGAGAGAGAGAGAGAGAGAGAGAGAGAGAGAGAGAGAGAGAGAGAGAGAGAGAGAGAGAGAGAGAGAGAGAGAGAGAGAGAGACTTAAGATACTTTGATCCTATCTAGACACTCTGCAAGTACCAACTACAAGTTATTGACTATACAAAGCGCCACCACGCCAGGACGAACTTGGTGGACTCGAACCGCTGACCGAATGCGCAGGGACTCTGCACACGCTAGCCCGCAGCTCTACCAATCGAGCCACCTTGACGGGTGAGAGAGAGAGAGAGAGAGAGAGAGAGAGAGAGAGAGAGAGAGAGAGAGAGAGAGAGAGAGAGAGAGAGAGAGAGATAATTAATTCCATCACGTGAGGAAATGAATCAGATGCTTTTAAAGTTTCATTCTTATTCTGTTTCATTTTGCGTTATCGGATTTCCTGGAATGAATGTAAATTTCCAGGCAAGTTTTTGTGTGTGGCGCGGAAGGCTGAGTGTACCGGAGTGTGGCTTGCTAATCCCAGCTTTGTTTTGTTTTTATATTTTTATTTTCCTTCCTCTCTCGCATGTCTGTAGGTCGAGGGTAATATTGAGGGACATGTTCATGAAGGTACAGAGAACAATGGCTGAACATTTATTTATTTATGGTCCAGGCTCATGGATGCTCAGGTCCAGCAGATTTTGGCGACAGGAGTTTGTCTGTCCAGTTATCTGTTTCACGCCATCACTTGCCTCTTCCCTTCCTCTGCCCTTCCTCTCTCACGCTCCAATTATCCTTCACTCCCACTCACTGTCACTATTCATTACTTTTCTCTCACTGATTTTCCCTCTTTGTATCCTCTCTTCCTTTCTTGTTTACCCCATTTTCGTGTTTACTCTTCCAGTAGAAATAAATGTCCTTTTTCTTTTTCTGTTTATTCATTTATGTTTCCTTTCATTGTTTACCACTGTGTACCTTCTGATAATGCCTTTGTTTTCTTTGTTTACTTCATTATGTCCTTTGTTACCATTTTCGGTACTTTCAGTAGGTAAATAAATGTCTTTTCTTTTTTGTTACCAAGTCTTCCTCTGTTCCACAGATTTTGGACTACATAGAATAGTTTTTTCTTTCTTTTGTTTATCTTTTCTCCATCCTTCCTTTCTGTTTACCTCATGAAATGTCCTTTCTTCACGTTACTTCAATTATCTTCCCTTTTCCCATTCGTGTTACTTTCAGTAAATAATGTCCTTTTTCTTTCTTCTTGTTTACTTCAATTTATGTCTTCCTTTCTTGTTTACCCCATTTTCGTGTTTACTCTTCCAGTAGAAATAAATGTCCTTTTTCTTTCTTCTTGTTTACTTCAATTTATGTCTTCCTTTCTTGTTTACCCCATTTTCGTGTTTACTCTTCCAGTAGAAATAAATGTCCTTTTTCTTTCTTCTTGTTTACTTCAATTTTATGTTTACTACACCAGAAAAAAGAAAGGTCCAAATATACAAAGTAAAGCTTCTAGTTCTAATTATTTGGACGTCGTCGGAAGGTCCATTGTGGGCCAGGAATCACCCCATTGTGCAGCAGTTCATCGGCTCACCTCGGGCTGGCCATGACGCTCTCTACGGCTCGGCTTCATCCTCGGAGAGCTGAAAGCCATCCTCGAGTGTCTTTATTAACTGTTCTAGTGGGACATTAGAGGCTGAGGGTGCTCTTTGGCCATAGAAGTGCGGCAATGGAACCCTTTTGTCGTTGGTTCGCTTTTGTCTCCTGCCGCATTCAGCTCAGCTTGACTAAATGATAATCGTGAGTCTGGATTATTGTGTTCAGATGGGTTTTGTCGGACTTAAGGGTGAATATGATGTGGTTGACCCTTCGTAAGTTTGAAATTTAAACTATTAGAAATAATTTATTTACGGCAGTGGATAAATTTACATTTCATTGCATCATTACATCTATTTTTTTATCATACTTTTCCGATATCACACTTGCTTCGTTCATGAATTCTTCAATATCCAAAAGTGGTGTGGATTTGTACCAGTCGAGAGCGTAATTACATGCAGTTGACTGAATAAGGCTGTACGTTGTGATGTGACTA
Organism: Chionoecetes opilio; assembly: GCA_016584305.1. Lineage (NCBI taxonomy): Eukaryota > Metazoa > Arthropoda > Malacostraca > Decapoda > Majidae > Chionoecetes > Chionoecetes opilio. The sequence continues at coordinate 1,628,541 of JACEEZ010011360.1, forward strand.
CTGATAAAACTTAACATTATGTGAATCATGCGTCTGTTGGAATGTACTATAAATGTATCAAAGTGACACAGAACAATGGCGTCAGCGGTGATCAGACTGACCTGATGCAGCGTCTCGCCGACTGCCTTGTGACGCCCCGTGGTGGCTGACAGACTGACAGGGCGGCGTGAGCACCAGCCAATCACACACCTGATTTAATCCTCTTGATTGACGATGCAGCGTGTCTCAAGTGATTATCTTGACTGATGCATTAGTGCCTTCATGCCTCAAGGGTCCCCTCAGGCTCACTCTCCCTCCCTATACCCCGTCCCCTCTGTCAGGCCGCAACCCAAGATGATCCAACACCCCCACCTCCCCACGCTATACAGCATTCCATGTTTTAAGTCAAGCATACTTGCATACACGACAAATCAGGCAAGATCCATTAGTTTCCCTCCTTTGGTGTAGCAAGGAGCTGGAAGAGAAGTATGCTATCGACAGCCACGACGCTGGAGTTGAAGAGAACACGAGGAAGGATACACTTGCTTGCCACGGTGCTTTTAAGATACTTTTTTGGAGAGTCTGTGTTTACCGAGGCCTCTTTCATTCGGCTTCCTCTTGTTTGACCAGAGGAGTGCTTGCTCAAGTTGTGGAAGTCTCCAAGCAATTGGGTGAGTGAGCGCCCGAATAGGAGAGTAATGTCGGCCTTGTTTGTTTTCGCCGCCGTTCTTGCCTCAGTGAGGAGGCAAAAGAATGAAAATGAGTGGATGTATTTACCTTTGGCGAACTGTCTATTGAGTCTGCGTGTAATTGTGTGTGTGTGTGTGTGTGTGTGTGTGTGTGTGTGTGTGTGTGTGTGTGTGTGTGTGTGTGTGTGTGTGTGTGTGTGTGTGCGTGCGCGCGCTATACGTTCAGGCGGCTCTTACCACCCTCCCTTCAGGCGTTCACTAGTCATCCCTGAAGCGTAATCCTCATCTACAACACTGTTCCAACGAGCGTCAAACATAAAATCATGTTCATTATATTGTACGCGATGCACACAGTTTTCCATCGGCATCTTTTCGTTATAATTTGACACACGCATCTTGCTAAACCGTCACCAAACATTTTACATACATACTTAGCCGTCACCTTTATGCACGAACGTACTCATTTTAGTCCCATAGCTTCATCCTGTACTTACACGGCATGCTAAACAGTGTCATCCCTTAAGTAAACACCCTTATCAGTACAAGGATATCCCTCTATGCATGTGTGACAGAGTATCTATAACACGTGTAGGGAGAGGAAAACCTATGTGAAGGTAGGCATGGTGAGGAGTGAGGGTAGGGTAGATGTGTGTAATGGTAACTAGCTAGTGTATAGTTAAGATGAAAGCAAGCTGAGCAACGGTAAGGGGTGAGGGAAGGTTGGATGAGGATAGTGAGCTGAGGGTTAAGAGGTGAGGGGAGAGGGAAGGCTGAGTAAGGGGTGAAAGATGATGGCAGGATGGATAACGGGTGAGAGTCAAGTGCTGGCCGGTCTGAGGGGAGAGGTAAAGGGTGAGAGGCAAGGTTATGGCTGAGTGAGGGGCGAGCTAGGCTGGATGAGGGGAGGGTGAGGGGAGGGGAGGGGCTGATGGCCGAGCTGAATCCTTTTCCTGGATTTACCAGTATATAATTTGAAGTATTTCGCCATTTCATTCTTTTTCACCAACTTCATATATATTTTGCCATTTCGTGCACTGAAAATTTGTAAAGGTATTTTTATGTCATAAACACAGATTGCAATGAATTGCAAACACATTTTGTGTTTTAAACTGAAATTATTTTACAAAAATAAATTATAGCGGTCGCTTTGTGTGTGTGTGTGTGTGTGTGTGTGTGTGTGTGTGTGTTCATCTAGTTGTATTTTACAGGGCCTGAGCTACGCTCGTATGGCCCCGTCTCCATAGCTACATTTTAGCAGTCATCGTATTAGTGATTTAGCTGTTTGGCCCGAAGCACAACACCCACAGGGAGGCCGGATCATCACACCCCCCGGCTAACACCCGGTATCCATTCACTGCTGGGTGGACAGGGACTCGGGTTTTAAGAAGACCGCCCGTCTGTCTTCGCTCCGCCCGGGGATTGAACCCGGGACTCAGTTGTGACCCGAGCGTGCTAACCGCTACACTACGGAGTACCCTTACGTGTGTGTGTGTGTGTGTGTGTGTGTGTATGTGTGTGTGTATGTGTGTGTGTGTGTGTGTGTGTGTGTGTGTGTGTGTGTGTGTGTGTGGTGTGTAAAGTTGAAATTATACCATCTATGCTATTATTGATATAGTTTTTATTGTTATTATGACTATGCTACTACTACTACTATACTGCTACTTAGTGATTCATTCATTTTAGTCGTAGTGGTGTGGTGACCTGCTGGTGTTGGGGCTGCGCTAACAAACAGAATAATGAGACAAGGCTTCAGTTATCCTCGCATATGAGTGTATCGAGAAGCATGTCAATAAAACACTTTTTTCTTCATATCAACTTTAAGGTAGCTAAAAGCAGCCTCTCCTCGTACCTAACTACCTACGCAGAATTTGAATGAAACAATTGGTCTATAGGTACGTTTAAAGCTTCATCAATGTAAGTTTATGGGGAATGATTAGGTATGTAGACATATCGATGTGGCTTAAAAGTAAATTTCGAATGTTATGATGTTAAAGTTTGAGAACTTTCAGTGTATGTTGACAGAAAAGAAAACTAGGCAAGGAAAGTTTCGCTGTGAAAATCGAGAAGAAATTCAAGGCTTCATTCAAATGACACACTCGAACCTTCACAACTGTAGTTCCGTCACCATATCATTTACATGAACATCAAGAAAAACTACACCAAACACGAAACAACAGAGGAGAATTCAGTTTAAATCATCACATGTTTGCGTAATATCGTACATGCCACGTCTCATGGGCATGTAAATCTAGTGTTTCGAATCCTCCATTGCAGCGGTCACAACACACCGCCGTTTGCTCCTCCCCACACTCATGGCCGGCTGTTCCCTTGGGCGCACGTACTAATTTACTTGCCCGTCACGTTCGCAGTTCTATCAGTTTTCCTCAAATATGTGTGATGCTTACGATTAAATTGAGTCTGTGTACACTCAATAGCTTCCGCTGTTATTATGCTCGGCGTCACTCGTAATGACATGCAGCGTGTTACTGAAAAGAGGAGAAATACTTGTTTTCTCAGAATACGTCGTTCGAATGCGTGAAGCTCCGTGTGACTTAGTACACATTTGTCATATAATTTCAACTCTTTCTTTCAAAAGTTCATATTTATACACTTACACCAAGGACTTGTGTATAGACATATTGAGCGATAAGATAAGATTTTCATCCTATCTAGACACTTTGCAAGTACCAACTACAAGGTTATTGACTATACAAAGCGCCGCCACGTCAGCACGAACTAGGCGGACTCGAACCGCTGACTGAATGCATAGGGACGCTGCACATTGCGAGCTCACATCTCTACCAACCTTGCCACCTTGACGGGCACATATTGAGCGAACAGTATATATGAATCAGTCATGAAGCTTATGAACTATGCATTGAAATATACGAAACTATACGAGGATTTATTTAACATTTGTCCGCAACTACGATAAAAAAAAGTTTACCCTGAACGAAGAAAGGCGGAGAGAATACCAGCAGCAGCAGCAGCAGCAGCAGTACAAGTGGTGGGGTGTTGGGTTACTTGGGTAGGAATGGGAGTGGGGCGAGAAGAGACTGACGATTCCTGAGGGAGTGAATGTAGGTAAACAAACAAAAAGTAACTAGGAAACAAAGGTAACAGAATAACCGAACCAAACCTAAACTAGACTAACCTAACCAAATATTCACTTTTTTTTCTCGCCTTTACTTTTTGCACCTGATACTTTCTTCGCGATTACCCGAGGGAGGGAGTGACCGTGTTGTGTCTTGTGTTCCAGGGAGCCTCCAGATCAGCACCAGCACCGAGGAAGACGGCGGCAAGTTCGAGTGTGTGATCGAGAACTCAGAGGGCACGGCCTTCAGTAACCTGGTCAGCCTGTACGTGAGAGGTGAGTAAACAGTCCAGGCATTGGTCTTTCTCTGCCTCTCATTCTCCCGCTCTTTCCCTGTTATATGTATTACTCTTTTTTTCTCTTCTTACTCCTTTAAACTCCTTATCTTCCTATTTTACTCTCACACCTCTTGTCCTCTCTCCTATTATTTACTCACTCTTCCTCCTCCTCCACATTTTCATTACTTTACATTCCTATTCATTTCTGCTTCCATTCTCCACCCTGCTTGCAATATAATGTTTCTGTATCAATAGAGATGATTATATACCGGTGCATCATAGCTTTTTATATTTAAAATCATTGTTATATTGTTTTTTCCGCTAAGAGTGAGCATCGACGAAACAGGTAAGTGATATCTTGGAAATAACACTATGAGTTTATCTTTTACTCTGGGGGAAAAAAGAACAACGCTGACTGGGAAGGAAGAAAAGATGGGATAATAGAAAAGAGGCGGAGGACCCGGTCATTGGGGACCTCGGCTCGTTTCGTGTAGTAGTAGTCGTGCTCTTAGCGCGACGACCTCTCAGTACTATTGGTCACGTTTGTGGTACACTGGAGTGACTAGACAACACACACACAGACACACACACGCGTGCGCACACACACACACACACAGACACACACACACACACACACACAGACACACACACTCACACACACACACACTCACACACACACACACACACACACACATACACACACACACACACTTTAAAGATGAAGATGTGATGATTTGGTAGTATAAGACAGGTATACGAACTTGACCATATCCTGTATATATGCAAATAGATAATTACAAATAGGACACACACACACACACACACACACACACACACACACACACACACACACACACACACACACACACACACACACACACACACACACACACACACACACACACACACA
>JACEEZ010011360.1:1638490-1675990 GCA_016584305.1 Chionoecetes opilio
TCCTTTTTCCCTCTCTCTCTTCTCTCTCTCTCTCTCTCTCTCTCTCCCTCTCCTTTCTCCTCTCTCTCCCCCTCCTCTCCTCTCTCTCCTCCTCTCCTCTCTCTCTCCTCTCTCTCTCTCTCTCCCCCTCCCCCTTTTTCTCCCCTCTCCTCTCTCTCTCCTCTCTCTCTCTCCTCTCTTCCTCTCTCCTCTCTCTCTCTCTTCTCTCTCTCTCTTCCCCTCCCCCTCCCTTCTCCCCTCTCTCTCTCTCTCTCTCTCCTCTCTCTTCTCTTCTCTCTTTCCTCTCCCCCTCTCCCTCTCTCTCTCCTCCCCTCCTCCTTCCCCCTTCCTCTTTTTCCCCTCTCTCTCTCCCTCCCCCATCTCTCCTCTTCTCCTCTCCTCCTCTCTTCCTCTCTCTCTCTCTCTCTTCTCTCCTCTCTCTCTCTCCTCTCTCTCTCTCTCTCTCTCTCTCTCCCCTCTCTCTCTCCTCTCTCTCTCTCTCTCTCTCGTCGTCCGCTACATGAGAGTGCGCGCCTCTCACTGCCGCATATCCTGTAAGGCTAAATGTTGCAGTATTTAGTAAAGTGATGATTTCCCTTTCGCCACGAAGCGCTCGTGTAGGTTAGAGATCCCCGCAGCGTAATGAAGTAATCAGGTGCCCAGCGTGCAAGGAAACAACAATGCATTTAGGGCATTAGACGTTGCCGCTGCAGGCATTTAATACCATTACTTCCTGAAGGGGCATTTTACTCCCTCACATTTTTTTATGGGGTGATTCATGATTAATTCTGAAGGTATAAATTTGTGAGACGAGGTGAAGCGTGTGTGGTGTTGGCAGATCCTGTAATGGAGGCAGGGGGATGTCGGACCTGAAATTTACTTGAAAATTGTTCTGTGTGTGTGTGTGTGTGTGTGTGTGTGTGTGTGTGTGTGTGTGTGTGGGGTGTGGTGGGTGGTATTGTTGTGTGTGTGGGGTGTGTGTGTGTGTGTGTGTGTGTGTGTGTGTGTGTGTGTGTGTGTGTGTGTGTGTGTGTGTGTGTAATAATGTAAATAGATTTTATGCATTTTTTATGTTTGCAGCACAAATGTTATTCATGAATATATCAGTAGTTTTTGTTGGTCCCGCAGAATTATAAGACCGTATCGATCTTTTTTGCGTAACCCATAATCGTATGCGTATCTGAGGAAAAGTTATACATATTGATGAACGAATTACCATATTTTTTCTTCAATTTTTGCATTATTTAACCTACCTTTCATAGCTTAATATCTGTTAGATATTGATATTTCCTTTTCTCTCACATCTCACCCTGCCTCCCCCCTTCTTGCCCTTCCATGCTCCCTCCCACAGACTGTTCCCTCCATCGCCTGATCTAGTCTTTTTCTGTTCCTCTTCTCTTCTTTACCGCGTTTCCCCCTTTGCCTTCACGCCATCAAGTTCCATTTTCCTCCAGTATCTGAGAGCCTGTGATCGTATCGTGTCCTTCCACTTTCTTCCCTTCACTCAACGCCGTCAAGGAAAAAAAATAAGGAAACGAGGAATGATAGGGTTCTTCAGGGGAAAAGTGGTATATAAAAGCTGTCTGCGCCAATGAAAGAAGCGAAATGTTTACGCGAGGAGCGTAAACAAACGCTTTCCCATAAGTACTCCAAACTGAGAGTATTTTGTTCACAGAAATCACAGAGCATTCAGTATTTCATTGAATATCACGAACTACGTAAGCAATTTAATGAAATTGATAACACCTCCATTACTGTGCAATATTCCACGCTAAAGGAATATATTACGGTTGTGAGGGGGAATTTGTTTTTTAATTATGTACAGTGGCCGCGAGCGATGGGCTCATCATTTGTCTGTTGATTGTACATACTCATTATTCTAATTGGCGTTGGGTAAGAGGGAAAGGTTGAAGGGATGAAATATGACGGAGCACCGCAGAGGAGAACAATAAGATATTCAAAGACAAAAGCTTTTCTTGTGTTTGGAAGGGACTAAGATAGCCTGACATCTTGTTGCTGAAGCGGTGCACATCTTGAGTGACATTCTGAACGCCCAATAACATTATTAAGTAAAAGTGACAGCCGGTCTATGGCGCCAAGCCAAGGCTGTGCCACGAAGAACACGTCGGTGATATCATTTTTGCTTTGAATGACTAAAGTGCCAAGGATAACTCTGCTTCGCGGCAATACTGTTGTTCATCAGCTCTATTGAGCCACAGGAATGACGTAGCTTTGGGATGAACAACCTTGGAATGAAATGGGGAATGAGCCTGAACCCCAATCCCAAGGGTGGTCCTACAGTAGGTCCCCTAGGTTCCCTAGGTGGTCCGCCTCCCACGTAGACTATAAAAGGCGAACCCACCTCGGCGAGGAGGCCAAAAGTCCTTTCATCTACCTAAGTGAGGTCGTCATGACTATTCTTGTAGTGAAATTGAGTTTCATTAGTTTAGATAATTAAGTCACTATCCTTTTATACATATATATATATATATATATATGTATATATATATATATATATATATATATATATATATATATTTTTTTTTTTTTTTTTTTTTTTATTAAATCACCTTGCAGTTTTAATTTTGCAACGGAAAGTAATTTCACATGTTAAAGTCTGCAGTGATTATGTTTTCTAATTAAGATGTTATGTGTCATTTTCGCTACTCTTTTCGTTTATTTGAATAATACCAGAGACAAATAATTTATTGCACTGAGTTTGTCTTGTGAAAAAAGAGACCAAATAGCGTTTGTGTTGAAACCTGTCAATGGGAAACTTTCAAGAATTTGTTTGGGCTTTTCTATTAATTTGTGATCAATAATGAATTATTTAAAGAAAAATCAACCGACTCAATCAGTCTGCCACAACGGCTTTGAACATTTACTTAACCATAAAGTTCATTGTTTTTGCTTATTATCATTATTGTATATATTCTTTGCATGTATTACAGGAAACATATGCAAGAACTTGAGCTCAAAATATAGTAATTAAAAATATATATTTTATATTAAACGAAGTAAGAGTGAATATATGAGATTATTAAGAATTTCTTGTGCAATATTTTTGATTGCTTAATCATAACATTTTATAAAACTAATTCATCACCGTATTGAATTGTTTGCATTTTTCGCTGTGCTGAGTTTGTTTCAGAAGATTAAGGCGTGCGTATTCCTTTCCCCTCCTCTCTCTCTCTCTCTCTCTCTCTCCTCTCTCTCTCTCTCTCTCTCTCTCTCTCTCTCTCTCTCTCTCTCACACACACACGCACGCACGCACGCACGCACGCACGCACGCACGCGCGCGCACACACCACACACACACACACACACACACACACACACACACACACACACACACACACACACACACACACCGCGCGATGGTCAGGTGACAGCGTGCCGGGCTCCCATTCTGTGGGTAGGCGGTTCGAATCCTCGCGCTCCCGGGAATTTTTCACTGACAAATTCGGGCGGTTACTGTCCCCCTTGAGAAAAGGGATGGAGGTGTGTGGTGTGTGAGGTCCCAGCATTGCCCAAAGATCGGTAATAATGAGCTCCAAGCTCGCACTGAGAGGGTGAAAACTGGCGATCGCGAGCCAGCTCGCGTGGACAAGACCATGGGTGAATAACACACACACACACACACACACACACACACACACACACACACACACACACACACACACACACACACACACACACACACACACACACACACACACACACACACACACACACACACACACACACACACACACACACACACACACACACACACACACACACACACACATTGGGTCACTACTTAATTTGAGGATGTCTGAAAAGTATGAATAACTTCGGAAAAATGCGTCTGTGAAGGCGAGTGCGCTCCGAGGCAGACGTCAAATTAAACTTTAAAAAAGGACAAATAAACTGTTGTGCTTGATATTGTGTTTTTATGGGTAACTGTGCTCGAACCTGAGAGCACGCGTCCCCAATGCAACGGGTCTCCTGCAGGCATTATTATTGTTAGCATTTTTATCAGTATTATTTTTTTTCTTCTATTATTATTATCAATATTATTATTATTTTTTTTTTTTATCATATGCCTGCGTCATTTAACCTTTTCATCTCCTTTGTACTGATGCATCATTTCCTTTTCCATCACTTTAATTTTCACGGTTTTTTATATATGTATATATTTTCTAAACATAAATACCGTGTTTCCAACGTCACACATCCCTGCCCCACAATTCTAGTCAACCATATTCATATTATTTTCATTATTGCTGTTGAAAAATTGTACAAATGTGTCCATCTCTTTACTAACTAACCTTCTATAATTTATGATGAAGCGAGATTTTCTTTTAATTCAAACCAGACTACTTTTATTCATCATATTTTGAGGAATACGAGTATTTTCGATAATTTTTTTACCCCCAAGAGTAATAATTATCATATATGTCTATTGTGAAGTGTATATAAGAAAAAACTGTTGATAAAAAGTATGAGAGAGAGAGAGAGAGAGAGAAGAGAGAGAGAGAGAGAGAGAGAGAGAGAAGGGGGAAGTAAGGTTACAGAGGGTCGTTTGTGTGTATGATTACAATGATGAGATTCCAAAAGATTTTCCAATATGAATAATTATAATATTCACCCGCAGGTTTATACAGTTTTCCTCTTCACTCATTACACGTCTGTCGGTCTTCAGGAAAGGCAAAGATTTCTCGTGTACTTTTCTCTCAACTCATACTGTGGTGATTAGTATTTTCATTCTCATCAAGAGTCTGCAGAAAGCCTATTAGCTAGAAAGTGTTAGGTAGATAGGTATAGGATCATGACACAGGAACTTGTTGGATGACGTAAAAAGACATGTTAGTAATTAAAGCAAGTGGGAATTATCAATGAACTTAAGCAAAAATCTGACGAGACTCATACGTGACTGCTTCCCGGGTGGCATATTCCCCACCTCTATGCGAGTATGTGGTTTCCGAGTGAAGACGTTTGGCTATAACTCCGAAACTAACCATAGGATTTTCTCGAAAATACCTACCTTGTGACTCCCACACAAAGTTACCATGTAAGTCAGGAAACCTAACCTACCCTAACTGTAATCTAGCGTAACTTAACATGACGTGTTCAAGAGTAAACGCGACATACTGTTCCAGAAAACGTGAATATACTCCCGGGTGCTATGCCAGGTAAGATAAAAGATAGCCAACATAATTTTCCTATATATCTGACTTGTTTTCTTTTTCTTAAATCAATAAGGACTAAGCAATGGGGGGGGGGGGGGGGGATAGTAACAAAAAGCCCACTAGCTGCCAGTCTTCCTTCATAAAGAAGACAGTAAGAGAATAATTAAAGGCTGGTGGATCAATTTAATTCGTGAGTTGTCTTAATACTTCTCTTTTGAAAAAATTAAGTCGTAGGAAGATGGTAGAATATAAACAGGAAGAGAGATCCAGAGTTTACCAGTGAAAGGGATGAAAGAGTGAAGATGCTGGTTAACTAATGCAGCGATAACCGCGCAAAACGCCACTGTGATGTGGTGTACTGAAGAAGCGCAGCAAGTATAGACTGACTATACTCATTACTCACCGCACGTTAAGTTGGCGAAAATGGGGGAAAACTCCCTCCTTCCGAACGCACGGGATTGGCTGAGGTGTTGGGTGTTGGGTGAGAATTCCTTACTCCAAGTTCCGCCCTAAAGCCCCAACACCCAACACCTCAGCCAATCCCATGTGTTCTGACGGGTGGAGTGAGGGGCCCCATTTTCGCCAACTTAACGTGCGGCGAGTATACATGTGTTCTTGGGCATGAGAGGTCTGATACTTTTCTCTTGTTACCATCACTGCTCACAGGATCACCTTATTCGCTAATCCTTCCTCGCGGCCACAGGCTTCCAAGGCCCCGCCCGCTGATGAAATCGGTGACTCGGCCCCGCCTTATAATCCCCCGCCTTGTAAGTAGATTAAAATTAATCCCATCGGCGGCCGGCAGTGTTAGAGGAGGAGGAAAGGGGGACGTGCATAGCGGAACACCAGCTTAGGAAGAAAAAAACTACTTAACTAATAGCATTTCGCTGACTTATAAGAGATTTGTGTTATATGGAACGACTGCGCGCGCAACACACACCACCCACACACACACACACACACACACACACACACACACACACACACACACACACACACAACACACACACACACACACACACACACACACACACACACACACACAGACATAGACACAGACACACACACAGACACACACAACACACCACACACACCACACACAACACACACACACACACACACACACAGACAGACACACACACACACACACACACACAACACACACACACACACACAACACACACACACACACACACACACACACACACACACACACACACACACACACACACACAGAGAGGAGAGAAGTATGGTGTGTGATATGTGTGTGCGTGTGTGTCATGCGTTTGTGTGTTTCTCTCATATATTCATATATTTGTCTAACTCATTATTTGCTTACATTACATATACTTTTTACTTCACTTCCATCTATTTTTTCGAGACTGAGAATAGGTATCACTGCTTTTTTCCAACGTATCTCTTCGTCTTCCTCCCCTGGCCGTAGTGTGGCGCCCCGTCCCTCGCCTCTCGGCTTATCAGGTTACTTCATGTTAGGCGTCGGATGCAGTTCTGTCTTCAGGTAGACGTAAGAATTGGCTCTTTATTTCCCACCACCATGTCCACAATAGCCGTGTACATTTTTCTCCTAATTTCATCCCCCCAGCACCTCTCTCTCTCTCTCTCTCTCCTCTTCTCCTCTCTTCTCTCTCTCTCTCTCCTCTCTCTCTCCTCTCTCTCCTCTCCCTCTCTTCTCTCTCCTCTCTCTCTCCTCTCCCCCTTCTCTCTCTCTCTCTCTCTCTCTCTCTCTCTCTCTCCTCTTCTCTCTCTCTCTCTCTCTCTCTCTCTCTCTCTCTCTCTCTCTCTCTCTCTCTCTCTCTCTCTCTCTCCTCTCTCTCTCTCTCTCTCTCTCTCTTGTATTTTCTTTACTCCAATTTTTTTTTTTAATAATATTATTATTATCATTAATACTGTTGTTCTTATTATTATATGTTTTATTATCATCATTATAATTATTTTCATGACCAACATCGATCGTCGTTGTCACTATCGTCATCCAATAATTGAATTTCGGCCTTGCACGCATTATCGTCTTTTATAGTTCTGTTCATCCTCTTAAAATTTAAAATCCTTTCCTTTGCATCTGAACCTTCCTGCAATCTTCCCCAGCAAACTCATTCTTCCTTTTCCTTCCTCACGTCTTCCTATCCTGACCTCTCCTATCCTTGCCCTAGTCTCACTGTGGCCATTCTCTTCTGGTAAACTTTCCTTCCTTGGTACACTTTTTTTCCCTTACCTACCTTCCTCAACCTGATTATTTCCCTTGCGTGTAATCATACCGTATTGTTCCTCTGCCTCCCATCTTTTATGCCGCCTCCTGTGTCCTCCAACGCCTTTCCTCCCTGAGTTGCTTTAGTATCTTGCATCGCCCTCCCTCCCTAACCACCCTCTCCCTTCTCCCTTTCTCTCCCTTCCTCTCCCTCCCTCCATGAAGTGAAATATGGAGGTGGGCCGTGAAGGTGTCGGGCGGTTAAGGTAATTGTCGTGGGAAGGTGCACCTGGATAGCTCTCTCTCTCTCTCTCTCTCTCTCTCTCTCGTCTCGCTCTCGCTCTCTCTCTCTCTCTCTCTCTCTCTCTCTCTCTCTCTCTCTCTCTCTCTCTCTCTCTCTCTCTCTCTCTCTCTCTCTCTCTCTCTCTCTCTCTCTCTCTCTCTCTCTCTCTCTCTCTCTCTCTCTCTCTCTCTCGTTTTAGCTGCCTCGGAAAGAACACTCATCCGCTTTTGTGATTTTAGCTTCTTTTTTATTATTTTCAAGCTTCTCTTTTATTCCTTTTCCTCTGATCGCCTCCATTATTGCCGCACGTAACATGAGGTCGCAAAGGTCGTGATTGGAGGGATATTTGTCTTGCGTCAGAGTTGTATTGGATATAGGTTTTTATTTCCTCTGACCTTTCCAGCGTAAAGTTCTGTATTTGTTATTTGTTATAAAAAAAAAAAATCTTTCTTTCCACGACTGTAGTGCAGATTACCATTAACTGATAAGAATTTCAAGTAGATTTTAGTAAGTTTTGTCTACCTTTTACTTTTTCCACAACATTAGTGTTTTGACGTAGTAATTATAGCCTACCACTTACGTATATAACAAAATATTCCCTGCAACCTGTCATATAACTCACACTGTTATGTATCATGTCCTGTATATTCACTCAGACAAGTTTATACGTACCTTTATGCCAGGTCAGTATTACATTTCTAAACAAGATGGAAGTAAATGTTCACTCATCAGCACTAAACTGGAAAAAAAAGTGAAACAAGAGGGTCTTGGAGTGCCCTGGAGGGAGCGAAGGAGGGTAGATGTTTACCTTCAGCCCTTGTTGGACGCTCGGCTAATTAGCCAGCGACCCTTCTCCTTGCTTCCAACCCCTCCCCTCCACCTTCCCAACCCCCCTCCTTCCTACTTCCCACTTCCTCTCTCACGTTAACCTTTACCCTGCTTTATCAACCTCTATTTGTTCTATACCTTTGCCCCATTACCCTGCCACGCTCCTGTTCCTCATACCCTGCCCTTTCCTCCTCTGTTGTGCATCTGTTCCTCTCCTCATACTAGCTTCCTCTGTTGACATCGTCCTCTATACCTCCTTCCTCTGTTGTGCATCTGTTCCTCTCCTCATACCCTGCCCTTTCCTCCTCTGTTGTGCATCTGTTCCTCTCCTCATACCCTGCCCTTTCCTCCTCTGTTGTGCATCTGTTCCTCTCCTCATACCCTGCCCTTTCCTCCTCTGTTGTGCATCTGTTCCTCTCCTCATACCCTGCCCTTTCCTCCTCTGTTGTGCATCTGTTCCTCTCCTCATACCCTGCCCTTTCCTCCTCTGTTGTGCATCTGTTCCTCTCCTCATACCCTGCCCTTTCCTCCTCTGTTGTACATCTGTTCTTCTCCTCATACCCTGCCCTTTCCTCCTCTGTTGTACATCTGTTCCTCTCCTCGTACCCTGCCCTTTCCTCCTCTGTTGTGCATCTGTTCCTCTCCTCATACCCTTGCCACCCTGATTTCCGCTCCCCTACAGAATGATTACACTTTCCTTCATTCGAGGCCATCACACACTACACTCATGCTTTAGATAGACAATTAAAGACGTTTTCTTTGAAGTGTGATGTGCCCCATGCCTCAAAAACATAGCATTGTATTTACCCATCACCACGACCTTTCCTTTAGCTGGTGCGTGTCGTGTCCCTGAAGATAGGAAAGAAGGAAAGAAGAATCAGATGTCTTTGTGTGTCCATTTATGTCAGGTCTCAGTTCTTTGTGTATAAGTGGATCGTAATGAAATGGTTTTTAGAATGAATCCAGTGGTATAGTTCAAGTCAGATACACGTGTTTCCCTTGTGATCACCGAGTCATGTGATGCACGTTAATAAGCTGTGTATTATTTTTTAGACCGTCCAGCTGGTGTTTTGTGTCGGGTATTTTGAGGCTTGGAAATGTCCATCTTATTCTTCACCTTCTACGTTTTTTTCTTCTTTTCTCCGTGTGTCAAAATATTTATGTGTGTAAATTTCTCCCAAGCCAGTCCGGTGGTAATGCTACTAATTATTTCCGTTCTTAATAGTATCATTATTACCCTGGTCGACCCTCATTATTATTGTTATTATCATTATGTCATTATTGTTGAGATTGTCACTATTATGATCATTGTCATCTGATTATAGCAAACATATTGAGCATTATTATATTCTCTCTCTCTCTCTCTCTCTCTCTCTCTCTCTCTCTCTCTCTCTCTCTCTCTCTCTCTCTCTCTCTCTCTCTCTCTCTCTCTCTCTCTCTCTCTCTCTCTCTCTCTCTCTCTCTCTCTCTCTCTCTCTCTCTCAAAAGTAACATCTGACCCCCCTCATATATAATTATATATTAACATTGTTATTATTATAATTTATATTACTATTATAATTATCCTTATTATTTACATCATTATTTATATGATTATTGTTTCTGTTGCTGTTTGCCGGAGTGACAAATTAAAATTATACAGCAGTTCATGTCCACAAGAAAACTTTGAGATAAAAAAAATTGAAATTCTCTCTCTCTCTCTCCTCTCTCTCTCTCTCTCTCTCTCTCTCTCTCTCTCTCTCTCTCTCTCTCTCTCTCTCTCTCTCTCTCTCTCTCTCTCTCTCTCTCTCTCTCTCCCCCCCCTCCCTCCTAATTAGCTACTTTCTCTCATCCTTCACTTCTGACGATCATTTTCACTCCCTCCCCCCGCTGGCCGGCGTTGTGATGGCTGCCACAAAGCGATGTTTACTCGCGGGTTTAGGCTGCACTCCCTCCCCCGCCCCCCCTCTCCCCCCTCCAACAAAGCCTCCTTTTCTCTTTTATCCACAACCTTTCCTCGCCCCTTTTCACTCCTAACTCTAGTCGCCTTTGTTTTATCGTTTTCCCTCTTTCGTTCTGGTTCTATCCTCTGGTAAACCCCTTTTCTTTCGCGCCCTTCCTACCTCGTATCATATTCTGTTCTCTCCTTCAGCTTTTATGCACGTATATATGAATGTATATGCATATCATTTTTTCTCGTGAGTTTGCTTATATTAAATCACTATTTTGCCCTAGTAGATATGCCTTAGAAACCAATGCCTTTTTTTTTTCTCTCTCTCTCTCTCTCTCTCTCTCTCTCTCTCTCTCTCTCTCTCTCTCTCTCTCTCTCTCTCTCTCTCTCTCTCTCTCTCTCTCTCTCTCTCTCTCTCTCTCTCTCTCTCTCTCTCTCTCTCAAAAGTAACATCTGACCCCTCTCATATTATAATAATGATGATAATAATAATAAAAGTAATAATAATAATTATTATTATTATTACCCATTAATTTAAAAACATAAAATTAATAAAATCATTATGATCATAAACTAAGTCATATGGTCCTATTTGAGGACGTGGGCTCGAATCCCACCTCTAACAATATCTCTCTCTCTCTCTCTCTCTCTCTCTCTCTCTCTCTCTCTCTCTCTCTCTCTCTCTCTCTCTCCTCTCTCCTCTCTCTCTCTCTCTCCTCTCTCTCTCTCTCTCTCTCTCTCTCTCTCTCTTCTCTCTCTCTCTCTCTCTTATATATATATATATATATATATATGTATATATATATATATATATATATATATATATATATATATATATTAATGTATATAATATTTTATAAATAATCACCACGCCCCCTGACACGCCCACCACATAGCCTTTTGTTCAGCGCCTTGTTGAATGACCTCCCTATGCAAAAGTTTCTGTTCGATTGGCCAATGCGTGTGGCCATGCATAGCGAACGCACAGACAGACATACAGACACTTCATTATATATATATATATATATATGTGTGTGTGTGTGTGTAGATAGATAGATAGATAGATAGATAAATAAATAAATATAATATTACACCTTCATTCCATATTCTTCTTATCACATTCATAATAAGTTTTAGCAATCGTTCACCACGTCTGTTTACTGTTTATATATAATATTGATGATAATAGTTTTAATAAGAAAATAAATGAACTGTTCATTCACAAAGGCTTCACCGTTAAGTTGATGATATATTTCGAGATTAGAAGTGTAGGATGTGGAGGAATGTTCAAATATGAAAGTGTGTGTGTGTGTGTGTGTGTGTGTGTGTTGTGTGTGTGTGTGTGTGTGTGTGTGTGTGTGTGTATGTGTGTGTGTGTGTGTGTGTGTGTGTGTGTGTGTGTGTGTGTGTGTGTGTATACTATAAATGTTTCTCTTTCACTCACCATTTTCTCACCCTCGTGGTCTTATCTAACCCTTTCCTCCCCTCTCCATACATCCTCTATCCCCCTATATCTGCATACGCTCCCCGGATTAGCAAAGATCAAGGGAGAAAAAAGAGCAAGGGTAAGCCGGCCCGGACCGACCACCACAACAGCGGGAAGCACGTTACTGGGGCGCTGCACCTGACGCTTCATGGATGGGGTGATGCAAAGTTGGTGTCGCTCGGAGGGTAGTAGTAATGGGTAGAAATATTATCATTGTTTTTATTCGTAGTAGTTACAGTAGTAGTCGTAGTAGATGAATACAACTAGATGAATACACACACACACACACACACACGCGCGTACACACACACACACACACAACACACACACACACACACACACACACACACACACACACACACACACACACACACACACACACACACACACACACACACACACACACACACTGGGTACTCCGTGGTGTAGGGGAAGCACGCTCGGTTCACAACCGAGAAGTCCCGGGTTCGATCCCCGGGCGGAGCGGAAACAGATGGGTTGTTTCCTTAAATCCCGAGCCCCTGTCCACCCAGCAGTGAATGGGTACCGGGTGTTAGCCGGGGTTTGTGACCTGCTCTCCGGGGTGCTGGCTTCGGCCAACACAAAGCACTAAGGATGAATGATAAAAATGTTGATATGGAGACGGGGCCACACGAGGATTGCTCTGGCCCTGTAAAATACAACTAGATGAATACAACTAGATGAATACACACACAAACACACACACAAACACACACACACACCCACACCCACACACACACACACACACCACACACACCACACACACACACAC
Organism: Chionoecetes opilio; assembly: GCA_016584305.1. Lineage (NCBI taxonomy): Eukaryota > Metazoa > Arthropoda > Malacostraca > Decapoda > Majidae > Chionoecetes > Chionoecetes opilio. Next base: position 1,651,170 of record JACEEZ010011360.1, read on the forward strand.
ACACACACACACACACACACACACACACGTAACACTGTGCCACATTTTGCTTCATTTGAAGAAAAAAATTCACTCTCCCTGTCTGTACTCCCTCTGCTTCACCTCTCTCTTGGCAGGTTGGTGCTTCATGTACTATCAACTTTCTTGTCACATCCTGTCCGTTTTCATTGGTGATTCGTTGTTATTTCTTTGATATACTCACATTTGGTCCATTTTTTATCTATTGTCATCTTTTTCTCTTGAGTTATTCCTGCTCTTGACTTAACCAATTTTGTTTTTTTTTTTAATTATACTTCTTTACTAATTTCTCTAGTTTTCGTGTCTCTTATCCAGTATGCTCTGCCAATAGACTATATTTCAACCACTATAATGTCGTTCAGTATCTTTCAGGATAATATATCGATATACTTCCTACTACCCAAATACTTTTCATAAAGTTTAATTTGGTTTTCGTCATTTTGAATAATTTTAGCTCCTGTGGCAAGTAAAAATTCTCCTCATCGAGAATTTCATCTCTATTTATAATGGCGTTGCTTTGTCCAAAATAACTAAGCTAATAATTCAGTGCTTAAAACGGCGCGGGAAACTACGCAGTCAGATTCATGTAGAAATAGTCGTCAGTATTCATGGCCGGAGAGCAAGGATTCCCACGAACCGTTTTACTCTTGCTACAAATGAATACAAAGAGTGTTTCGGTAAGTGAAAGTAGCAGGACCAGTAAATACGAGTATACATTAAAGTTACGTCTCTCCCTGGAACATAGTAGGAGCAGACGCATTTACCGTGAAAAGACAAGGGCGACCAGTAAACTCCGGGAAGCAATCTTATTAGGCTTGGATGAGGAAAGTACTTGAGGGGAAGGAAAGTGTGGGGCTGGCAGAGGCAGATGGGATAGTGTTAGTTTACATGCATAAGCGTAAGTGAGGAGGAAGAACGTTGATGACTAATTAAATGTGCAGTACAAGTAGGAGGATAGTAATGCAGAAAAAAGGTGCTACACACGAAAGATAAGATAAGATAAGATTTTAATCCTATCTAGACACTTTGCAAGTACCAACTACAAGGTTATTGACTATACAAAGCGCCGCCACGTCAGCACGAACTAGGCGGACTCGAACCGCTGACCGAATGCACAGGGACGCTGCACATTACATACGAAAGAAAATGCAATGGCACACGTAAACTCAGGTAACTTAGAAACATGATTAGAAATGATTAATAACAAAGTAATATAGAGTTTGGATATTTTCTCTACGCGGTTTTGAAACTAAATACGGAATTGTCACTTGAAAAAAATGAATGAATATTTTTTGGTGCTGTTTTTTATTCCGTGATAACACAGCCATAAAGACTAACGTGGGGACAACAATGGTTTTGTGTTCAACTTCCTGACAAAAAATAAACATTGGAGAAAAATGCGAATGAAAACAGTCTTTTTTTCCCATCCTGTACAAGTCTTTCACCGTCCTCTCTGCTGCGTACATTATGCGGCCATATACGCAGCCACGATTATTTTTATTACACACACACACACACACGCACGCACGCACGCACACACACACACACACACACACACACACACACACACACACACACACACACACACACACACACACACACACACACACACACACACACACACACACACACACACACACACACACACACACACACACACACACACACACACACACTGTATACTATACGGTACTCTACGGTACTCCGTAGTGTAGAGGTAGCACGCTCGGCTCAACCGAGAAGTCCCGGGTTCGATCCCCGGGCGGGGCGGAGACAGATGGGCTGTTTCCTTAAAACCCGAGCCCCTGTCCACCCAGCAGTGAATGGGTACCAGGTGTTAGCCGGGGATTGTGACCCGCCTCCCGGGGTGATGGCTTCGGCCAACACTTAAGGATGAATGATAGGAATGTTGATATGGAGACGGGGCCATACGAGTGCAGCTCAGGCCCTGTAAAATACAACTAGATGAATACACACACACACACACACACACACACACACACACACACACACACACACACACACACACACACACACACACACACACACACACACACACGAATACAACTAGATGAATAACAACACACACACACACACACATTATATTATATATATATATATATATATATATATATATATATATATATATATATATATATATATATATATATAAACATACATACGAGAGAGAGAGAGAGAGAGAGAGAGGAGAGAAGGAGAGAGAGAGAGAGAGAAGAGAGAGAGAGAGAGAGAAGAGAGAGAGAGAGAGAGAGAGAGAGGAGAGAGAGAGAGAGAGAGGAGAGAGAGAGAGAGAGAAGAGAGAGAGAGAGGAGAGAGAGAGAGGAGAGAGAGAGAGAGAGAACATTATATTTGTTCAGACATGTGCTCAATACGGTGTTCGCAATGAGCGGCGTGATGCACCTCAGCAGGTAACCATTACGAGGGTGAAGGCTTGCCTACTTGCTTCAATCCAGAGTCGGGTGGTTCAGTCTGCTTCGCTCTGTCGGGCTCCTTTGGCCTGCCATTATATCCTCAGGAAAATTCGTTAAATATTTGCTTCATCTTGAACCAGTGTTTGTGAGACCACAGCGACTGCCTACGAAAACACTATTCGCAGACGTCTGTCAGGGTCATTATTTTCACAACTTGAACTGGTCACATGTGCTCTGTGGCAACCCAAGGACGTGAATTGCTTAAAACAAAAATATTATTTATCTTGATCAATCTAGTTTCCTTTGAACTTAGCTGCCTATGAGTACACGTATTGCAATGTTTTTCCTGCTTTATAAGGAAATCCTCCTGTGTCACGTCCTGTCTCTGTTGATAAGGCTGTTTCTTGCTTCACGAGTGCTTGCATAACACTGACAATCAACGACTCAGTAAGGTCCTCGAGTGCATCCTCGGAACTCGTTATAACCCATTTCCATGTTACCCAATCTTCCAACTCGCATATCCAAATTAACTTAATTAGCTCTTCCCAAAAAACCTGAATCTTGCCATATATGTAAGTAAGACCTGGATAGCTAAGAGGGCTTATTGCGCCTCTAGATTATATAGTTGCATAGTCATGTAGGTGGCCTGACCCTGCCCGCGGCTTGATATTCTACCGTTACCAGGGTCTGAGAATCGGAAGTTTACGGTTATGTAGCGGCCGCTTCTCGTTAACGCTGCTCTCGACCGCCAGAGAGGGAGAGGATGCGCGTTTACCATCGGGCGGTGGCTGATGCTCTGCTTTGTGCCATCCCTGGAGGCTCCCTTTGAACCTGTTGTGACCGGAAATTAAGATTGAGTGGGGGATGACCATGTGCCTTTTGCTGAGTTAATAGCAGGATAGAATCTGATATTCCACCGCAAGTTGTGGAAAGGCAACTGAAAATATCCCAGTTTTTCATGGGAGTGGCGGGAATAATTGGTTAATGGAGGGAGGGAAGGAAGGAGGGAGAGGTGTAGTGCATGGTAAATGTTGAATGATATATAATTTAATGTAGGTAAGGATACCGAGAAGATTGATAAAATGCAGCAACCATTACACTAATGAGAGAAAAGGGAAGAGAGCTAATTTAATGTAGGGAAGGATACCGAGAAGATTAATAACATGCAGCAACCATTACACTGATGAGAGAAAAGGGAAGAGAGCCAGTTGAGTATTGACGTTGATTTACAAAAATGACAATGGAAACCAGAAACAAAAAGTATTGCATGTGGCAAACGCGAGATGCTTTTCTCTTGCCCTACGAACTTACTCTGTAACTCTAAAACTATTATGTAGTTCCTCCCCGCAACACTGTCCTCCCGCTCGTCACCTCATCCCCCCTCCGTCCATACTGCTTCTCCTGCATTTTTCCTCCACAATCTCTGCTTAGAAGTATTTTATCTCCAAGAAAAGCTACAAGATAGTTCCCAAAGCTTTTTTCAGTTTTCAGTCACTTTTTTTTCCAGTTTGCGCTTCTCTCTAGGAAAAAAAGTGCGTGATTGGGAGGGCAAAGTTGACCACAATCCTACACGTATGGAGGTTAATTAATCAATGCATCGGCGTTCCACCTCCACTCTTGTTCATGTGGTGGTGGCTCCTGTGCACAGGGTGGGTGTAAAGGTTGCCATGCTCGAGGAAGAGGAAATGAACTAAGAAATTTGTTCTGAAGGTGTTTTATAATTTTAAAAATATCTGAACAATACGATGTTGAAGGAATGCCAGTTCGTGGGGATTTCATTATGAATAGGTATTTCAGAGATTTGGTACAATAAGTGATGGGAACCAACAAGTCAAGGCTATGGTAAGTCAGAGGCACGAACAGTCAGCCTTGTATGTGGAGGTAAAGCAAGATTAAACATATACAATTTTGAATGATACACAATATCATTCACTGAAATGGATCTTTTGATTGATCGATAAGCCACAACAAATATTCGTTGCTAATATTTTACAGGATTACGATAACTATGCTATACTTCGTTCATAAGAGTGGAACAGAAAACACTGTAGGCGAAAGTTAACTGAAGCGTGGAGAGAAGTACGGAGGGTGGAGGAGGGCAGGAAGGAGGTCACCTGAGGATCACTGATAACACTCCCTCAGCAGCGGCGCTTTGTGGGTCTAAACACTCAGTAAAACTCCTTGATGCCTGTGAGAGGCTGATAATCTTCCCCCCAAGAGCCGCCTCGCGCAGGGCAGGGACTGTGACAACTGTTAAAGACGCCGTGTTGAGGTACTGCGTGGAGCCTCTTGCCGCAGGGAGGACCTTAGGGCGGGGAGGCGGGGTCAGGAGGGGAGGGAGGAAAAGCAGATGAACTAGATAACGAAAAGATAAATGAAGCAATGAAAGTAAGGGGAAGGAAGTAAGACAATGAACGAGAGAACGACGAAGAAGCGAAGAACGAAGAGACTTGTACAATACGAGGAAAGTAAGAAAGTGAAATGAGGGAGAAGGAGCAAAGACGAGAAGGGGCCAAAGAATGAAACAAAGACAGGGATGTGTAGAGCGAGAGAGGTTCGGAAAAGGTGTGAAGGTGGCCGGAAGGAACAAGGTGATAAACAGGAGAGAACAGGTGGGAAATGTCTTTCTGTGGAATGTGACAGTTAAGGAAAACAAAGCTGGAATGAGTTGAGAGAGAGAGAGAGAGAGAGAGAGAGAGAGAGAGAGAGAGAGAGAGAGAGAGAGAGAGAGAGAGAGAGAGAGAGAGAGAGAGAGAGAGAGAGAGAGAGAGAGAGAGAGAGAGAGAGACGTAATGCTGGTGTAGTGAAAGGAGAGAGCAATGGAGGCAGAGTATGCAGATGAGGCATGTGAAGGGGAGTCGAACCATGATACATTGGTTGGGTTATTGAAGGGGAGGGAGTGAGGGAGGGAGGGAGTAAGGTGAAGGAGGGAGAAGAGAAAGAGAACTTGTAGGGAATGAGAGGGAATGGGAGGAGAGTCGAGGCAAAGTGAGGGTGAACGCGCCACCCTTGCTTATTGGTGTCATGCTGACTAATGATAGAGCAAGAGGGAAGAAGTAGGGCAAAAGAGAGAAAGAGAGGAAGCAGTGAGGTATAATGCTAAAACAGTGGAGCTGGCACAAAAACAGCACGATAAGGCTCCCCGATGTATTAAGACAAAATTATGTGAATTGGTATCAAAAGAAGAGACCGTGAAATAGAAAGGTGATTAAATTTTATGACGGATAAATAAGGAGAGAGATAAAATATGAGTGCAAAAAAGGATGGATGAACGAGAGATTTCCGCTATGCAAAAAAATATAAGGGAATTTGTTTTCATATCTGTTTTACGGTTCAAGAATCACCACCATCAGATTATGCCATAGGTGCGGCTTTTCACGGGAAGGCAAACACAGATGTGGTGGTGGCAGTGAAAATCTCGGATACATATATTTACATGAAATGGCTTTGTGTGTAGTACACATCAACCGATTCATAAAAAATCATAGTTATTAATATACTTCATGAAGAGGGACTGAGATCACTACACTCGTGAGACAATGAACACTAGTTTGATGTAAGCCATTTCAAACCTGTATTCCTGTCACGCTTGGATGTGTCTCTGTTACACCGAGGAATAGTGATGAGCCGCGAGAGCGCCAGGACGAGGCCAGCTGTTGTCCACTACGATGACCATCTGGTTTGCTGCTGTCATAAATGCGTTATCTTGTAGGTCACGAGAATAGGAACAAACCAAGTGTCAAATGCATAGGTTACCTTCTTACCATATTAATCTTGAGTAAGTACGTAGTTTGCTTATAAATTATGTAAATATTTAGATACCTACGTAAATAACCTATCAGTTTTTTTCTCTTTATTGGTAGCATGACTTACATAGGTCCTTGATGCCATAAAACAGGTGTGTGAGGAACTATAGGTGCCTTTATCAACAGTTAATCAGGTAAATGGTGGTGGTGGTGGTGGTGGTATTTCATAATTGTTATATGCGAATCAAGCTCCAAGCTCCCTTCGCTCGCTTGGACAACTCCTCTCTGTACCCACGGCTGAAATGGCATATTTAACACCTCACACACACCCTACCACGTATCTAACACCACGCTAACCCTAAATAACACCTATAACGGCATTAGAAACACGAGTTATAGTGGTTATATGAGGCCTAACACAAGCAGCAGTGTCTGAGCCGAGGAGGCTCAGACACTGTTATTGTGAGGGTTACGAGTCGAAAACATTTTATTTCCACTACACTAATGCACTACTTTCGCCACTGCACTAATGTCGCCAGGCACAATATAGTACGAATTTTAGCATAAATGCTAAAAACTCGCTTCGCTCGCTTGGACAATGAGTTAAGAGACGAAATATAACCTTTTGTGCCAAATTTCTTCCTTTACGCCTGTATACCCGTTGCCTATAAAAGTACTCACAAGAAGAAGAAGAAGAAGAATTCGTGGAAACATTTTACAAGCCTATATGACACCTGATTACGGCTGAAATAGGTGTCCAAGCGAGCGAAGCGAGCTTGGACAATGAAGAAGGAAAGCATTAGTTTTTGAGGGAAGGGCAGCATCGGCCTCGCCCTCACCTGCACGTCTGTGTCTTTGTCTTCAGTGTCAATTTCTAGCCTTGAGTTTTCCGTCACATCCATGCCCTTCCTCTCTCCTTCTCCCCCTTCCATTTTCCATCAGTCTATCATATCCTCACTCTTGGAACTCTCCCTAACCACCCCTCTCCACCCTCTCAGTGTGATCTTCCCCCTTCTCCCTCAGGGGTAAAACTTTGATGGCTTCAGAATTGATACTTGCTACAGGTCCATGGGGTGACGGGGAAATTGAGGGAGCGATGAGAAACGCAGGAGGGAGTGGACCAAAAGAGAGCCAATAACACACTACATCCGGCTTGATGAATGTTTAGAGAAGCGATCAAGCTTTGTTGTCAGCCTGTTGGCCACCCCGAGGCGAGGCTGTTTACGTTGCAGGGCGGAGCGAGGAAGCCAATGTGTGCTGGGATGTGCCTTTTATGCCTTGCACGTCTTTGTTCAGCATGATTGTGGCTGTAAAGGGTAAACATGCAGCGATTGTAGCTATGCTTACGAATATAGTTATGCTAAGTTACAAGTATCAATGATAACGAAATGTATCACGTGAGTAAAGAACAAAATTAAGGCTTAGTATTTTTAGCAAAAGACAATATAAATCTATGTGTGAGTAGTAGTGGATTAGTTTGATGATATGAACAATGCATGTATGTATGTACTATAGATACTGAAAGAAAAAAATATTGTCGGCCGATATTACCATCGTGGTGTAACTTGAAAAAAAAGATGAAGGGATGGTGTGCTTATTTAGATTGACTTTCAATGGTTAGCTGCCATGCCAACGATGAAGATAGAGAGAGAGACAGAGAGAGACAGAAAAAGAGAGAGAGAGAGAGAGAGAGAGAGAGAGAGAGAGAGAGAGAGAGAGAGAGAGAGAGAGAGAGAGAGAGAGAGAGAGAGAGAGAGAGAGAGAGAGAGAGAGAGAGAGAGTTCAAATTCATTCAAATACATTTATTTTCCACAGGGCAGTGGTTATTACATCAGAATACGTATAATAATTGGTAGACTTGTCTACATGTCAAGCTTATTTTACATGCTAAAAATATAGGCAAAAAATATGAATGTGAGTCAATGTAGCTGACCATATGAGTGTACAACATATATATCGGCACCAAATTTCAGGTACAGCATTGTCAATAATTATTCTAGTAAGAGTAAAATAAATAAAATTCCAGTAAAACAGGCAGAATTCGAGTAAAACATAAGATTACAATAAAAAAAAATGTAAAATTTGCTAAACATTATAGTAAGACAAGTAAAATTCTAGTAAAACATAAAATTACAATAAAAAGTAAAATCTAAAATCTGCTAAAAAATTCAGTAAGACAAGTAAAATTGCAGTAAAACCTAGAATTACAATAAAAAATAACATATAGAATCTGCTAAAAACTACTCTACTAAAAATCTTTTTGGTCTTGCAAAATATAGTTGACTAGTCTAGATTTAAAAACAGAAAGTGTATTTGCCTTCGTGACGTTGGCTGGTAGGGAGTTCCATTTTTTTGGTCCATTTACTGTGAAAGTTTTAGCACATTGTCTTAACTCTAGGAACAACAAGGTACTTTGTTGTCTCGTCATGCTACTTGTTGTACTGTGGACTGTTGGGAAGAGAGGTGAAATTAGATGTTCATAGCTTGTATATCATTCGCCAATGTATCACGGTCTCAAAGCTCCATAATGATGCCTTACAGAGGTGGTTACAAGTACCTATAGTTTCAGTGTCATTGCACCGTCATCGCGGCAGGCAGTGTGACCACCTTACTTCTAATATCATTTAACTCTGAAGTACTATTTCTCATCCAAGTTTAGTCTATCTCATGCAGTTTTGCGCGTTATGGTATCATTGCTTCACTTAATTGATGAAGGCAAACCACGGAGAATAGAGAGACTGTGGACGGTGTAGCAGGACTCGCGCCAATCTGACATCGTTGGTGATCGTGATGGAAATGCTAATTGAATACATGTTTAAAAGATGAAAAGGACACGCACACAAAACTATAAGACTGGTAGAATGAAAGATAATTACAAAAATAGTCGTAGAACTAGCGTATATTAAAATGCAGCTGTAGCCCACGAGTGTACGTGCTTTAATATAGAACACCCCCCCCTAGCCACGGAAGTCAGATCACACAGCCCATGGAGCTATGAAGGGTTTATAGCTCCATGTGACGACTCAGCACCGGGCAGCTGCCGGGATGCATATTCGCCAAGTCTGGAGAAGATCGCCTTCTCCACTCTTGAACACGGTTAGGTTAGGTTACGTTAGGTTGCGGTTTGGTTGGGATAGGTTTCCTGACCGTTTCAATGGAAACTTTGTGTGGGAATCACAATGAGGGTATTTTCGAGAAAATCCTATGGTTAGTTTCGGAGCTACAGCCAAGCGTCTTCACCCGGAAAAGCGATCCTTCCCAGACTTGGCGAATATGCTGCCCGGATGGCGGCGCCAACTCGCAACTGTGTGGCCACCAGCCGAGCACTCTACACTGGGCCACCCGGCGCCCGTATTTGTATTTCCTTGCGTGAGGTCAAGGAAAGAACCACGAGGGATAATATGAAAAAAATACAAGAGTTTACTAGTTTAAATTGAAACATTAAATACTGACCAGCCGCAAACACAGTTGAACAAAGCATAGAAAGCAAGTGTTGTAGCTGTGTGTAGTGCACCCACACACTCACACTATAAAGACAATGATGATACCAATAAAGGTATGAAATAAGACAGTAAGACAAACAATGGTGCTGGGGCACCGGCTGGACACATTTCTCAACTAATCGATGATTAGTTTATCTTTTCTTCAAACTCATCCTACAATGTCAGAAGCTGTGTGCAGGCAGCCACTACTATGACGAAATGTATATTGTCTTCACTTTAAACGATAAACTAAACTTTCCATTTGATTATATGTTGCTGTGTTAAGTTTTTCTAAGATAAATAATTTTCTTATTTTACAGTATATTTTAGAGTCATTCATTTGTTTTGCCACACAACTCAATAGTTTCCTGGCAGCCACTTTGCTGGCGCCGCACCCTGCCACGCCTGAGCCACCACACTGCGGCACACTGGGTGGCACCGCAGGGCAGGCCCCGCGTTGGTGCCGTGTCCGTGCTGGGCCTCCTAGCGCACCAGCTCCAGGAATTCCTGCAGCTGCTGCCTGGAGTGCCGCTGCACCAGTTCGCGGGCCCGCGCCACCACCTGCTCCAGCAGCCACGCCAGGCGGGGGCCTTCCACTGCTGCTTTCTCTTCCTGCTCAGTCCACTGCCAGTCTTGTGTGTGTTCCTTCTCGTAATCCAGCCACGGCCGCACCATCACGCTGCGGAACACGGGATGGCGTCGCAGGGCCGCCCCGGCTTGGCTTCCCAGGCCATGCTCGGCCTCCCAACACATAAGCGACAGGAAGTCTTGAAGCTGGTCACCAGAGTGGCGCTTCACTAACTCGTCTTCCCGCCGCTTTACCTGCTCCAGTAGCCACGCCAGGCGGGGGCCTTCGATGGCTTCGGGCAAAACACACTCCATGTCCAGACTCTCACATTCCCTTTCCTTCATCTCGGCCTCGTGCTCCTGCAACAATTGCATTACAACGGGGCCGAACTCAAAGCCTCCCAGATGCAGCTTGGGCCCAAGGCTGCGGTACACGGGGTGGTGCTGCAGGTCAGGCCCTGCGGCGGTGCCGTGTCCGTGCTGCGCCTCCCAGCACACAAGCTCCAGGAACTCCTGCAGCTGGTGCGGTGAGTGCCGCTGGACCAGTGCATCAGCCTGCTCCACCACCTGCTGCAACACCCACTCCAGACTCTGCCCCTCCACCTCAGAGGACTCCACGCATGTCTCCAGCTCTTGTTCTGCCTCTTCCGGGTCTTCGCTCATCAATCTTTCCATCTCATCAGACACCACAGTGTTCAGCTTTTCGTCGCCATACCTCGTGCCCTTCAGCGACATTATGTCCACCCTGGTGGAGTCATCGCTCGGGGTCTCTCGCTGCTCTTCCTCACACTGGCACAGCAGCTGCACCATTACCCTGCCCAACACGAAGCCCCCCACACGCAGCTCATTCTTCCCTGCGTCTTCAACGCAGATGACCTACATTTATTTGCCTTCCTTCTCTAGCTCCTCGCTGATCTTTCCCAGATGCATTACGTCCACCGTGAGGGTATTGTCATCACTCAGGTCTTGTGTGCGTTCCTTCTCAAAGTCTTGCCACGGCCGCACCATAATGCTGCGGAACACAGGATGGCGCCGCAGGTCAGGCCCGGTGTGGCTTCCCAGGCCATGCTCGCCCTCCCAACACATCAGCGACAGGAACTCTTGAAGCTGCTCACCAGAGTGACGCTTCACCAGCTCGTCTTCCCGCCGCTTTACCTGCTCCAGCAGACACGCCAGGCGGGGGCCTTCCACTGCTGCTTTCTCTTCGTGTTCAGTCCACTACTAGTCTTCTATGTATTCCTCCTCGTAATCCTGCCACGGCCGCACCATAACGCTGCGGAATACGGGGTGGCGCTGCAGGGCCTGCCCGGCGTGGCTTCCCAGGCCATGTTTGGCCTCCCAACACATCAGCGACAGGAAGTCCTGAAGCTGGTCACCAGAGTGACGCTTCAACAACTCGTCTTCCCGCCGCTGTACCTGCTCCAGCAGCCACGCCAGGCGGGGGCCTTCGATGGCCTCGGGCAAAACTAAGACATACTCCGTATTTTCACTTCTCTCACGCTCCCTTTCTTTTATCTCGGCCTCGTGCTCCTGCAAGAGTTCTATTACCACGCTGCCGAACTCAAAGCCTCCCAGATGCAGCTTGGGCCCAAGGCTGATGTACACCGGGTGGTGCTGCAGGTCAGGCCCTGCGGCGGTGCCGTGTCCGTGCTGCGCCTCCCAGCACACAAGCTCCAAGAACTCCTGCAGCTGTTGCGGGGAGTGCCGCTGGACCAGTGCATCGGCCTGCTCCACCACCTGCTGCAGCAGCCACTCCAGACTCTGCCCCTCCTACGAGATGTTAGCTTTGTCCTTATTGACGTCCATGTTATATTCACAGTCTTCTTTGTGAATCATTTCTTTATTTCCTTGTTTATCTTCACAGTCTCGTGTCTCCTTGATGCAATTATTGCTGAGAGAAGTCATGGGGACTTTGTTATCACTCTACCTAACCTGTCAAACATGCATGGCCGCAATATTAAGGATCTTTTTTTTAATGTTAAACAAAGTTCTATTCTTCTTAACTCCAACCTCACGCCTAACTCTTACCTCATTGTTCATTGGCTACCCGCTTGAGGAGTTCCTGGTTCTCGCCTGTTCATTGGCCACCCACTTGAAGGGTTCCATGTTCTAAGTTCCAATTTGCTGTAGGGTAGACCTCAAACCTCACTACTCCGTGTCAGCCCCGGCCACCATCACCACCACCACCACCATCACCACCACCAGCGTTCCGACGCCACTCGGATGTGTGTCTTCCCACCTCCGCCATCCCATTGCATACACTCTTAAAGATCAATCATAGAATATTACCACATAGTATTTCATTACCTAAGTTAAGTCAACAAAATGACCCCTGCACCCATAAATGTTTTAATGCATATTTTCTTGGTCTGAGATTGTAATATTTTGAAAACTAGCAGAAAACGCGTATCATTTGGCGCATAATTTTGGATTGTATTGTGGTTCTAATATTCCTGAACAACATACATCCGCGCTCTTTGCTTTGCGAGGACAGATGGTGCCTAATAGTGTGCCGAAAAATATCGATGATTGTGGAGAATTGTGCCTTTTTTCCCCGCATCCCCTTTAATCATAACCAGTCTTTCATATACACCTGTGTCCCTGTATAATGAAGCAGAGTTTATTTGTTTACGATACAGAAGTAAAGTATTCACAAAACTATATCGAGCTTAGGGTAATTAATGAACTTGTGTTTTACTCATAATGCTTAGATATATTTTTATTCAATTGATTTTGTTTCTGTAGGATACGTTCTCTTTTTTTGCTGTATACGCTTTAGTTCAAATGACATTACCGGCCGTGCCCTGGTGACCCCCTCCCTACCTCTCTCTACCCCCCTCCCTCTTCCCTCCCCCTCTCTATCCCCTCCCCTTCTACCCCCCCTCCCCCCCCGCCTCACCTAGGGCCGGGACAGGTGTGGAGCGCTGGGCCAACAAATCACAGAGCCATTAGTGAAGTGTTAAGGGACGCCACTTACCTTAATTGCTACCACCACCTTTTCACCAGGTTTCTGACGCCTTGCTCTCCCCACCCCTCCCCTTCATCCCCCTCTCCCCTTCATCCCTCCCCTTCATCCCCTCCCCCATCCCCTTCATCCAACTCCCCTCTCCCTCCCTCGTCCGTCCATCACTCAAAATTAATTAGGCATTTTATTTTTTGTCTTCAACCATGTATGCTTACGCTTCCTGATTTGTGTTTAGATTTGCCTGAATGTTTTTTTTCTTCATATTTATCCTCTGATTGTTCTGATTTCCATCACTTCGGGCTCTCTCTCTCTCTCTCTCTCTCTCTCTCTCTCTCTCTCTCTCTCTCTCTTCTCTCTCTCCTCTCCTCTCTCTCTCTCTCTCCTCTCTCTCCTCTCTCTCTCTCTTTTCTCTCTCTCTCTCTCTATCCCTTGTGTGTGTGTGTGTGTGTGTGTGTGTGTGTGTGTGTGTTGTGTGTGTGTGTGTGTGTGTGTGTGTGTTGTGTGTGTGTCTTTCCATCCATCAACCTGTCTTTCCCTCAGTTGCTCCGCCATCACCAACTCGCCTGAAGTCAAGGAGGCTTAAATGTGTTTTTTTTCCCACTCGTGTGTCGTGGAAGCTTTTAAATTCGGCGGTAATACAGCAAGGAGGCGGGAGGTGGGAAGGGGGTGAGGGTAAGGGGTAGGAGAGGCTGGGAATCTGCCGTGGGTGATTACCTTCCCAAATATTAGGTTTCGTCTCGTACATGTGGCGAGAGTGTATTTACAGAGCATTGGATTCCTCATGGCTATTAGCAGAGCCGCTGGTTCCCGCCGCATCCACGCTCGTTCTCGACTGTGGCTCCCCCCCCCCCCCCCTATACCCCACACACCCCCACACCACCCACCCCACCCCCAACACTCCCGCACACTGTTGATATACCCCCCCTTCTCCTACCCTGATGATGTTACTGTTTCTGCTCCTCGTGTTTCTAGCACTCTCTCCTTCTCTCCCTTTCTCCTATTCAAATTAACCTTTCCTAGTCATTACCTGCCCGTTATCTGGGTACGGTTATGGTGGGAGTGTGACGGTGGTTTGGCCTCACTCTTAATTTACGCTTTGCTACATTACTCATCCTAGTTTCTTTAGTAATTTAACCTGTGGTACGAGTCTATCATGCTCTCTTGTAACGTCTCTAATGTCATCAAAATAAACTCCATAGAAAATTATATAAATATTATATAAGTTTTTTTTTTTTGAGGTCATTTTTCATAGTCTTGGTTTAACAAATGCCCTATTAGTCCTGGAGCAAGAGTCACCGAAGCTGCCATTTCCGTATCACGGTTTGCTTTTTAAATGAGCCCAGGCCCTATGCACGCTTACACTGTCCTTGTTTTCCTGTCCACTACTAATTCGAGATGTTACTTCGCCATTACTAGACGCAGTCTGCTCGTACTACATTCGATAACATAACTTTAGAGTCTCCTACGCCGGTATTTTTCCTTCCTTGGCGGGTGTTGGCGATTCCACTGAAAATTACCCTCAGGCCATGAACCTTACTGTTGTGACTTTTTTCATTGCCGGAGGAAATAGTTAATTTTCCTTGTCACGTTTATCACCGCCACTCACGTTAATTACTTGTCTCGCCCGTAAGACGCATGTTATCGTCTCCGTCTACGTGTCACCGCCGCGTATTGACACATTGCGGTAGTTCCCGGCACATGCTTCTCTCTCTTTTAGCATACTTAAGAAAATTGCCCTTTTTTTCCTCTTCTTTTTTTCGGCTTGAAGAAAATTGCCCTTTTTTTCGGCTTGAAGAAAATTGCCCTTTTTTTCCTCTTCTTTTTTTCGGCTTGAAGAAAATTGCCCTTTTTTTCCTCTTCTTTTTTTCGGCTTGACCAAGAACGTTCCATGACTCGCGGGAAAGGCTTTGGCCCTCAGTTGGTATTTCCCTAAAGATTATAAAACTGTTCGATGCAACATATTTTCGTCCCTTTTTTTCACCTTTTAGCGTTAGTCTTAGGCCGAGAAAGTCTTGCAACCCCACACTTCGAACCCACATCACACACCCTCCAGTGCATTGTATTATGTATTCATACGTACTACACTATTGGCACTCTAACGCATGCAGGTAAAGCGAAGGAAAGTGGTCCCGGAGTAAATCAGAAAAAAATTTACTTGATGGGAAAAAAGTGTGAGCGCTGTCAAAGCTGTCCATCACGCTGAAGGCGAAGAGGGGAAAAAATGTGAGTGATGGAGCGTGTGACGGCGGGAGGGTCGCAGCGAGGCAGTGTTGGAGCCGCTGGAACACTGGGTGACGGGAAGGAGGGAGCGGCGTAGGACAATACCAGGCAGGAAAAAGCCGAGACTCTAAGCACGTTCATAATCTTATGAACTGAAGTTCTCTTGTATCGACATATTATGTTTATATTGTGATCCGATAATATAAAAAGGAAATAAGTCATACAGCTGGATCTTTTAACACATGAAAATGTTTGCCCTCTTCTCTCGCTATTACTTTGTATTCACGTAACTTTTCATTAGCTATATCTATGTATATCTTTCTTGATGTATGTTTTGATCAATCAATCAATCAGTTAATTAATTGATTGATCTGTCTATCTATCTATCAATATGTATAATGTTAAATTAACATATATATATATATATAATATATATATATATATATATATATATATATATATATATATATATATATATATATATATATATATATATATAAATGTGTGCGTGTGCATGATGTACACATGTTCACATGCACATACACACGAAGGAAAAAAGCTATTTTCTTTGTGTGTGTGTTTATCTACATAATTTTCATTATACTATAATGTTTACAAAATATGGCGGCATGGATGTGCAGGCCACCTTTTCCTGAGCGCGGGCGGGCGAGTAGTTTATGGCGAGGCTTGGAATTTTCATCAGTAGGAAGCTCGGACCAGACCCGCCCGGCTGCTGCTGCCGCCACCACCTCCCCCCCACCCCCCGAGGCACAGGCACAGTGGAGGTGGTGGAACGAAGAACATTTTAAGCGACATCGGTAGTGGAGGGCAGAGGTGGGTTCGAACCAAGGATAACATACTCTTGTATTAGCCTTGGTTCGAACTGACCTCTTGCAGTTACCAAAACCTGAATTCGTCTACCCATGGATTAGGAAGTGATATGCCGCTGCCATCAAGAGTCCACCGTGTGCAAGAGGTGTAGTAAGCCACCAACCCCACTCCTTTATTGCCTTGCTCTGTGCCTCGGTCTCTGCCGGGATCAGAGCTCCTGTATATCATCTCCGGGAACTTTAGTTCCACACATCCTCCTCCCCTAAACCAAGGACCCTTGTGTACCGAACACCACTCCTTCGCTTCCTCCTTTGACTTAATAGGTTACTGGATAGCTTGAACAGAAAAAAACGACAAAAATTTGAAGTGAAACATTATGCTACGAAATTTTTATTTACGCGTTTTTTATAATTGACAGCATGTCACCGGACCTTGATTCTGCCTCTCCCTCCAACCCTCATCCACTTTCACCTCGCACCTCGTGCTTCCAGTGAGATTGAACAAGCACTGTAAGCTGATTTGGCCCAGGTAAACCCTTGATAGTCAAGAGGGAAATGAAAATGAAAAAGAATTGGAATCATAGTTTTCAATGGGCATTGTTTTCACAATGATCCGCACGTGAGCCTTCGAGATAATCTCTTTAGTCCTCCCTCACTCTCCCAAACCTTCAAGTCCCAGTGGCAAGGTGAGGTGAGGACGGGGCAATGGCTCACCAGGAGTATTTAGATCGTTTTTTATCCGTCCTTTAATGGAAAGCATCATAGCATCAGGCACCGAAACATTAAAAGATAGCTCTGGAAGCGTAAAAGACGTGATCCTGTTAGAGAGAGAGAGAGAGAGAGAGAGAGAGAGAGAGAGAGAGAGAGAGAGAGAGAGAGAGAGAGAGAGGGGGGGGGGGGGCGGGGGCAAGGCAAGGAGTGAGAGCCAGGTTGCCTCCCAATCGACGAGTCGACTGCGGTATTCCGGGTGGCGTCGAGATTGAAATAGTTCGCCTGGGCGGGCTGAGAACCCTATCAGGGGTGACGCGCCAGACACATATTGAATGATGGCGACGTGTCACTGATGCCAAAAAACTTCAACTTTTTTCACCCTTGCCTTTTTTTTGTAGATATTTATATTATTTATATATTTTTTATTATACATATCATCGCACGCACGCACCGATTGTTTCATGATGTCGTGCATACTATTTTTGAACCGTAGGCACATTTCTCAATTGTTTGCGCCATTGATGAGAATGAAATGCAAGGTATAAAGCGTAATTTGGAAGATGACTTGCTCTGCAGGGTTGAGGTGGTAACATGGCAAGCGAGACGCCTTGACTACGGCGCTTCTCACGGTACAGTGCCTTGGCCTCCACCGCACGTGTCCCCATCAGCACAGTGCCACTGGCTAATATTCTAATGGCTTCATGACCGCCAGCCCGGGGTGACTCAGGCCATGATTGATGCTTATTAAAGTTATAAAAGCGTGATACATTGCGTGGGTTATGCACACCCTGTCACGGCACCCATGCTGTCTCTGCTACCCTGCCATTCTTATCTTCCTTGCCCTTCTCCCTTCCCCTGTCACGGCCTCTCTCTGTGATCCTACCATCCTTACCTTGCCTGCCCTGCTCCCTTCCCCTGGCACGGCACCATTGCTGCCTCTGCTACCCTTCCATCCTTACCTTCCCTGCCCTGCTCCCTTCTCCTGGCACGGCACTCAACTGTCCTTGCTACCCTGCCGCGCACTCATCACATGTACCACTCTCACAACCTTTGCTAAGCCTGTCTCTCTCTCCTTTTCCCTCTCCGACGCTCACAAGCCCGGCCATCCATTACGCCTTGCAGCACCTTCACCACTCCTGCTGCTTCTTTACCATCGTGGCTGCCCCTCATCCTCCATGCCACACGTGCACTACCATCACCACCGTCACTTCCCTCCACACACACGCACACACACACACACACACACACGCACACACGCACACACATACACACATACACACATACACACACACACACACACACACACACACACACACACACACACACACACACACACACACACACACACACACACACACACACACACACACACACACCACACACACACACCACACACTGCACCTTCACACTCTTGTTCCCTTTGCTATGCTCTCACCGCCTCATCCTCCATTTCAGCTATGCAGCATCTCAACAAGCCACGCCCTCGACACATCCTCACCTTGTGCTATTAAAGTGCTGCAGCTTGACATGGAAACTGTGTTAGCCACCTATTATTCTTTTATTGAGATGAATTTATGAATGCAAGAAATACCTTACTTCTTGTGTACCAGTAATGTGAGAGAGAGGTGAAGTAAGACAGGCAGACAGATGGAGAGACTGATAGACGGACAGGTATATAAAAAGACGGAGAAGATATGAAACTGATGATTTATACATGAGAAGGGAAGGCCGCTAGAACGCTGAGAGGCCCTAAGGAAAGACCTAAAGACAGTGGCCGTGCGCAGGCGCCTTGCTGTCCTCTGGGATTCCATAACCAATAAGGGAATAAAGGTTTCTATGTTTCACTGCCGTGCGTCGGAACTTCAAGCCGCCTCGAAATGAATATCCAAGGGAAGTTTTGGGAATGTTTTCAGAATTTTTGGGATTCCACAGCCGCCACGACTTCTGCCTCGGTTGGTTGTGTGATTGTATGATCGGGATGTATTTTTGGTAGATATTACGGATGCCAGCCATTCTTAAGGGCGTGTTGGAGAGCCTGGTTGGGGGAAGATCTCGAGATGAGATGTTGTTTACCGGGCTTTCAATACCTGCAGGAACATTGTGTCAGTCATGATTACTTACCTGTGTGCGCTATGATGTATTACTGTGGTATACTGAGCCGCGTACAACCTCAGAAAGGTTCATTCACGCTATTAGCAGATCGTTTTTTTCTACTATATTGAAATAATCTAAAGTGTGAAGGTATATCTAATATACTATAGGAGTATATTAGACAGACGTGTGTCTGTCTGTCTGTCTGTCTGTCTGTCTGTTTTGGGTAGCCGAAACTGTAATTAAATTTTGATGAGAGTAGGCTAAAAAAAAATCGCAAATAAATCATATGTGGTAAGCGGCTTGATACCATGTCGATTGGATAATTTTGAAGGGGGGTTTTGGGCTAAAAACACTTTTAAGAGTATTAGATTACAGGAAGAACTCTGCGGTAACACCTTGGCACATTTCTCTAACTTCGTTGACTCATGGACTTACCGTTTGTGTGCGTGTGTGTGTGTGTGTGTGTGTGTGTGTGTGTGCATGTGTGTGTGTGTGTGTGTGCGTGCGTGCGTGCGTGCGTGTGTGTGTGCGCGCGCGCGCGTGTGTGTATGTGTGTGTGTGTGTGTGTGTGTGTGTGTGTGTGTGTGTGTGTGTGTGTGTGTGTTTGGGGTCGATATTCTAATAAATTCCACGCACGGCCAACTCTACGTCAGCCTGTCAAGGGTTGGCTGTGCTGATGCCGTCGAAGTGTTGGCGCCCCGTGGAATCACATGGAACGTGGTCTACCCCGAGGCACTTTGACCTACGGTGACCAACGACAGCAACAACACGATTGGAGTTTGCACTCACATTGTTGTCTAATATATATTACTACTACAAATATATGGATCCGAAGGGCCCACAAGCACTTGCATACAAGTAAATACGTAGAAGCAGTGCATGTGTCCACCATTAACCCTCTAAAGATAAGTTTCCCAGAGTTGGGTACGACCCGCTGACCACCGACCCAGCCCCTCATACCGCCATGACTGGTGTTCACATGACACTACTTAATCTACTTAATTGTTTTGCTTACCTCGCAACCATTATGTAAGTTACTATACACTCCAGATGGTCTCCAGAAATAGGAAGGAAGCATATAGTTTAGTACGAGGCAGGAATAGAAGTTTGGGTTATGTGTTCAAATATATCTTCCTTACAATATTTTGCTGGGCCACCATAGCTCAGTGGTAAAGTGTTGCTGTTTCTATGCAAAATACGTGGGTTCGAATCCCTCACAGTCCATTTAATGGACATCTTCACCTTTTTTTGTTGAACGCTTAATTTTTAAGAATATTAATCTTTTCACCTTCTATTTGTAAATCTTCAGTTAATATAGTGTTTCTTGTTCATTACTATTCTAAGTGGTTGGTTCGCCTTCAGATATACTACTTCCTGTAATGCTGACTCAGTTTCTTTCCGGGGCAAAATATACTGTTGTGTAGAAGCTGCAGGTTGATGGAGAGGAGAAAGGGAACTTGGGAAGGCATATATAATGAAATAGGGAATGAGGAAGGTATAGACAGGGGGACAGACAGACAGATGGGGAGGGAGGGAGGAAGAAGGACGGTCAAACAGGAACACAGACGACTTGGACATCTCGTTTATAATGTGTAGAAGCATGAAGCCAAGGCTGCTGTCGCCACCTGTGAAGACGTGGAAGTGTTTTTGTTCCCTAATCATTATTCTTGCCCTGCATTTATTAAGCCAGTTGTTTACGGACCTCCCCAATAATGCTTACGTTACGCATCATTGTTACTGCTCAAATAACAATATAAATTATATTAATTCACATGCTTCTAAACACAGGTAACGTAATGTTTGCAAAATAAAGTAGTAGACTATAGAGTAGAGTAAAAGAGTAGGCTAGAGTAGACAACAAAAAGTGTAGGCTATAGTTAGTGTATGTTTTTTAAGTCAGTGTGTTGAATGTCTTGAATTATATTGATATTTTTATTGGATCGAGGAAGTGTTATCTTGTATGTCTTCTATTTTTTGCGTGCGGAGCCGTCCTGGCATGACAGAAATAAGAGGTAACGAGAAGGGGAATAACAAAGAGGTGATGACGTCGAAAGTTCAGTGACTTCTTAGAAAATTACAGGATGGCGCTCCAATCCCAGGCAGAAAGTAAGTCCATCGCTCGCGGACGTGTGGGTGTGAGCGGACCTTGGCATGATATCAGACCTTTTTGTGAACTTTCTGCCGCTGGTGTAGGCGTAGATGCAGGCAGGGGATGCATATAAGACTCTGGTGAAGTATGAAGAACATTTATCAGCTGAAGGACAAAAAAGTTGCATCATTGAACGAATTACCAACTCTTGGGAACATGTTTACGACGTTACTGACTCGTCTCGTTGCAGCGGGTAATACGAAGGCGCTTTTTTTTTGCTGACATTGTGCAGTGTTTAACTGTGTGTTTGTGTGCTGACAGTGAACACTAATAGGTCTTGTGTTCT
Source organism: Chionoecetes opilio (assembly GCA_016584305.1). Classification (NCBI taxonomy): domain Eukaryota; kingdom Metazoa; phylum Arthropoda; class Malacostraca; order Decapoda; family Majidae; genus Chionoecetes; species Chionoecetes opilio. The sequence continues at coordinate 1,672,670 of JACEEZ010011360.1, forward strand.
TGTGTGCTGACAGTGTAAACTGTCTGGCCTTGTGTTTTTGTGTGTTAACAGTGAAGAATGTTTTGTCATGTGTGCTTTTATGGTCGTGTTTTTGTGTGCTGACAGTGTAGAGTGCTTTGAAGTGTATCTATATATCACATAAGCTGTAAATAGGTCACTAGCGAGGTATGGTGAGAACTAAAGCTTCAGAATAAGGTCAGGTTTTCCAGTGTGTTAATAAGATAGTAGTGAATGACAGTTACGAGCAAAACTAACGTGGAATACTAGGATCGCTACCTTACTTTGCGGCACCTGGGAATAAACTTTGCCATCCTTGCATGTATAAGTTGAGAGTGAGTCAGTGTGAGGCAGAGATGTTCTCACCAAGGGATTAAAGCTGTCAAGGTGCCCTGAAGGGGAAGGGATGAGACAACAGGTTAAGCTAGCAAGACAGAACAAAGAAGAAAGCGAAGACTATAAAGAAAAGGAAATAGAGCATGAGAGAGAAAAAAGAAAGCTAGGCATCATCGATAGGAGATAGGCAAAGTGAGTGAAGGGGGATGAAAAAGTTTTAAGAATTTTACAAGAGTTTGGTGACTAAGGGGAGAAATGGTGAAAACGAGAAGGCAAACGCGGATGTTAGAAGAAAAAGTTCAAAGTGAAGAGGGAATATTGTAGAGAAGGAATAGGTAATGACTGTAGTGAAGGAAAGAATTTATAAAAATTGTTCGGCTAAACGAGGTATGAGAGAGAGAGAGAGAGAGAGAGAGAGAGAGAGAGAGAGGAGAGAAAAGAGAGAGAGAGAGAGAGAGAGAGAGAGAGAGAGAGAGAGAGAGAGAGAGAGAGAGAGAGAAAAAAAACTAAGACAGACAGACAGACAAATAAATAGACAGTCAGACAGAGAGAGGCAGAACACAAGTAAAGGAGAGAAGGAAGGCTACAGACAGACAATGGTAAGGGAGATATGAAAGGAAAAAAAAAAGGAGAATAGCGAGAGGTTGACAGTCATAGAAAACGCAGCCTTGAGGGTGTTCGGGAGGGGAGTGGTTTCAAGGCAGGGTAGGCGATCAAAGGAGACGGAAACCATTAATTTTCGTCGCGTTGAGAAGCTTCCACGACGGGTGATTTCGACGACAGATTTATATTGGGTGTTGTGTGTAGCTTATTATTAAATCGTAAAGGGAGGGAGAACACGTCTCGTCTTGTCTTCGTGGTTCTTCCTAAATGTATTCCTCTTTCATCTTTTTTGCACTTTTTCATCTGCTCCCTCACCCTCTCTTTTGTTTCCTCATTTTTTCTGTTCTCTTACATGGCAATACCTCATTTTCTCATATTGTTTCAGTTCTCTCTCTTCCTTCTCATCTCTCTCCATTTACCTTTCTGTAATATTTAATCATTCCTTACCGCCTTCCTTCTTTCAATATCTATCTGATTCCGCTTCTTTCTTTTTTTTTCCTTACGCCCTCACTCCTCTCTTCTTTTGCTGCTCTATTCCCATCGCCTCTTTCGCTGCTGTGTCCTACCTTTCTCTTCCTTTTCTCATCCCCCCCACACACTATCGTATATCTTTATTCCTTGACCATTGTTTCTTTACACATCATTCTCTCTCTGCTCGTCGGGGTGGCACGGTGGTACAGTCTTGGGTTTACGTGCAGCGTCCCGGCGTCCGAACCCCACTCACATTTTGAGTTAGTTCTGGCATGGTGGCAATTTGTATCCTCTATATGAGTCTATAACCTCGCTGTTTTGTACGTGCGGATTGTCTGCATAGGATCCAAGTCTCTCTCTCTCTTTCTCTCTCTCTCTCTCTCTCTCTCTCTCTCTCTCTCTCTCTCTCTCTCTCTCTCTCTCTCTCTCTCTCTCTCTCTCTCTCTCTCTCTCTCTCTCTCTCTCTCTCTCTCTCTCTCTCTCTCTCTCTCTCTCTCTCTCGCTCGCTCATCCTCCATCCCATGCGGTATAGAGGCGATGAAAGATTAAAGTCTTGTCATATGTGGTCGTAAGAGACGCTGCTCAGGAATAGAGTAAGACGATTGGAGTAGTGCTGAGGTGACTAGAACCGCGATTAGTAACCAACACACACATATACGTAGATGGGAAACAGTAAAGTATATAATTAATGCATGTGCTAAGTCTCCTGTGTGTGTGTGAGTGTGAGTGTGTGTGTGTGTGTGTGTGTGTGTGTGTGTGTGTGTGTGTGTGTGTGTGTGTGTGTGTGTGTGTGTGTGTATTCATCTAGTTGTATTTTACAGGGCCAGAGCAACGCTCGTATGGCCCCGTCTCCATATCAACATTTATTTTTCTCATTCATCTTTAGTGTTGGCCGAAGAACCCGCTCCCACCCTGGGAGGCGGGTTACAAACCCCCGGCTAACACCCGGTACCCATTCACTGCTGGGTGGACAGGGGCTCGGGTTTTAAGGAAACAGCCCAACTATTTCCGCTCCGCCCGGGATTCGAACCCGGGACTTCTCGGTTGTGAACCGAGCGTGCTACCCCTACACTACGGAGTGTCCGTAACTTCACATAAATGTGTGTGTGTAGTGTGTGTGTGTGTGTGTGTGTGTGTGTGTGTGTGTGTGTGTGTGTGTGTGTGTGTGTGTGTTATCGTGTTGTTCTTGTTTCTTCGCCATTTCCGCATCTGATGAATCACTCGTTATCGTTGATTTCCTCATTCATCTCTTCCTCTTACTGTTTCCAGCGGACGTCAGTATTTTGGCATCATCCGGCTCTCCCCTCTTCTCTCTTTCTCTTCCTCGTTCTTCTATTTCATTGGAGTCTCCGTCCTGGTATTCCATGCTCTGCCTTTACCCATCTCATCCTATCATCATTCCCCTTCCACTCCATCTCCTTCCGTTCCTCGACTTCCAGTATCATCCCTCATCTCTTCTTGTCGGCTGTGGCGGTCTGTCTCTTCTCTTCCATTCTTTGCCTTCTCATGACTATTATATTTGTTCCCTTTCCTTCTGGTTGCGTCATCCATTCCTTCACCTCTCCTCTCCTCCATCCACCCAGTATCTTCTTTTCTGTGTCTCCCTGTCTCACTCCCCGTCTCTCTATCTCACACTCTTGCTCCCTCTTCCTCCTCTCCCTCTGTCACCCCCATCCCCCGTCTAGCCCCTGCAGCATGCCGTCACTCTCCTCCGCGCCCCGCCACTCCCATCGTCTGCCAGATAATGGCTACACTGTCACACCTCCAGCCGTGGAAAATGATAGCGGCATCACAGGTCCATATCCCGAGGGTGGGGGTGACAGGGAGGAACTAGGGAGAGACGCACCGAGGGAAAGAGAGCGAGGCAGGGAAAGGGATGAAGAAAACGAGATTCGACCTCGGTGACGAAAAGAA